>OX346279.1:6027622-6465122 GCA_947049275.1 Epinotia bilunana | reverse complement strand
CCCATACATATTTTTCCTACTGTGTTACCATTTACCGTATACTTTCTATGGTGGTAACACAATAGGAAAGTTCAAAAATGTATTGACATGTTGGGACACTTTTTTTCTCCTATTGGGATGGAAAGACATCGTGATTTTGAGTAGAAATAACAAAAAAAGTTGCAGAAAATCTCCGAAAAAATGTAGTGGCATTTTTTTTGAGAAACGCTCATGTCGCACAGGACCACACAGAAGTAGCGACACCTAAGAGCGACACAGATGCGCAGATTCGCGCAAAATGGCCGCCACAGTGGAAGGAATATACACAGCTCGCACTCGCTACTACTGGCAGTTGCCGCGTTTAGTTCCGGCCACCAGTGACTAATGGGCAGGCGCTCTAAAGGCCGGTTCACACGTATTAAGTTGTCAAGTAGTTAAGTAAATTTTAACTTAATTTTAAGCGACTTAAAGCGTGTAAACAATTAATTTAGTTATGTTACAAGTTAAAATTTTGCGTCCAAGTAGATTAAAAATGTGTCTATTTTTCGTTTAAGAGGGTGGGCGTGAATTATAACTGGACACGTTTGGACAGGCACCATTTAGTTAAATATTACTTAAGTGTATAAGTTTGGCGGAGCAGTCGCATTCAAAGTTCGCATTTCGTAAGTTTGAAGATCTTTTTTGAAATAGAAATGTCAAAGGTGGTCTAAAACTTAGCTTAGTACGAATTTAATTACTGAATTAATGTCTTGAGCGTCCATCTCGGGCCAACTAAAGAGCTTAACTAATTCAAATGTGTAAACGCTTGCTTAAAATTGAGTTAAAAGTTAGTTAACTACTTGACTTTGACTTTGTTGTAATACTTGTAATATTGTAATTTCTATTTAGATTATGAATAAAAAAAAATTAAATTAAAAGATAAATTGTAAAGTCATGTACATGAGGTGTTCTGGTTATACAAAGAGGCTTTCATGACACCCTGTTAGGGCACACAAATGTTCTTATAAGTAACGTAATTCTATATTATTTGACCAGGGACTCTTTACATCTCAGTTATTTTATTTTATTTGACGCTGGAGACATTACATCTCCATTATTATTGTTATATTTCATTTTGACGCTGGAGACTTTACATCTCCTTATTATTATAGAATAAGATTATTGTGATAATGGACCCGGAGACTCTATACCCCCAGGTGTGCCCAGAGATTGTCTATGTTTTCATTGTTGCTATGTATTAAATGTCATTTCGTGTTAATTAATTGAATTTGTAAGCTCGGACATGTGAAAGAGCCCTTGAGGCGTACTTACAGAATAAATATTTGAATTCTGAATTTGAATTTTGACAACTTAATACGTGTGAACCGGCCTTAATGGTCGTAACTCACTTGGCCACGAGTTGCATGCAGCAGTTGTCAATAATCATGTCGTTGTGCTCCAGTTCGGGGTACTCCTTGGCGAGGCGGCGGGAGGTCTCCAGGAAGAGGCCGTCGGAGATTTTCATGATGTTGGCTTTGTGGACCGTTGTCACCTGAAAGTGAAATAGGGAGTTAAAAAAAAAACAATAGTAGGTTGTGTGTCAAAGGAGCAAAATGTTATATTTACGGCGATTTATTGAATCCAGAGTGAAGCGGAAGATTCTACAATAGAATCTCGAGCGCAACGGGGGATTCAAGCGTTTACGCCCAAGATGGAAATAATTAGAAAACGATGAATGTGCTAATACAACAGCCACGATTCATCATCGTCATATCAGCCAAAAGACGTCCACTGCTGGACTTAGCATGCATCCCCCAAAGAGTGCCAAAGTGACCGCGCTCCCGCGACCGATGCGAGGATTCACGGCGGAATAATGGCATCAGCGCCAACGTCATATGGTCCCTTTTCTCTGAGAACGCATCATATATGTATATGTTGGCTATACTAAACCTTCTTGCGTCAATTATTCTTGGCATACCGCTCTGCTCTCTATGGTTTCTCTACTGGGGAGACATTATAAGGGCTCCAGTGCGTTCAGTATGAATCCTAGAGTCTTCCGCGTGAGAGCGCGGATGAAGGCCACTGCGGAGATCTTTTTTTTTTCCCTAGCCTATATTGTGTCCCACTGCTGGGCAAAGGCCTCCCCTCTCGCTTTCCACTCGTCCCGATTCCGAGAAATCTCCGGCAAATCGTTGCGAAACACGTCCAGGCCGTCCCGCCATCTCCGTCTCGGCCTGCCTCGTCGCCTCCTATCGTGCGCCACCTACTCTGTGGCTAGTTTAGCCCACCTCTGGGGATGCATGCGGCATGTGGCATACGGCATACGGAGATTTCAGTGGATAGAAATTTAAAAAAAAAACAATTCGTTCGTCCGTCAATGACTGGGTATCTGGTTAAAGACATACAATACTAGCTTCCGCCTGCGACTTCGTCTGTGTGGACCCGGGATAAAAACTATGCTATATTTTAATCCAGGCTATAAACTATCTTCGTGCAAAATTTCGTCCAAATCGGTTAAGCCGTTTAGGCGTGATTGAGTAACAAACATCTAAATATCCAAACTTTCGTATTTATAATATTAGTAGGATGATGTGCAGTGCGTTCAGTATAACGCCCTTAGTCCACCTGGGCCATTTTACGGAAAGTTGTACTCGCCTTTTTTTTTGATATATTTGGGTTTTTTCTACTCAGAATCGAGAGCACTTTCGAACTTAATAGAAGAAAAAAAGTGTCCCAAGATGTTTTATTCCATTCCGTTACCGTTTCCATACTAAGCTTGTATGGTGGTAACGGAACGGAAAACCAAAAATTCTATGTAACTTTATGGACAGTTTTCTTCTTCTATTAGGTTCGAAAGTGCTCTCGATTCTGAGTAGAAAAAACCCGTTTATATCAAAGTTTTTAATAAAAGTCGAGTGTACAACTTTCCGTAAAATGGGTCACCTACGCATTCGCATGCGGTAGCGAAGCGAAACGTAGAGATGGCCGGATTGGATTCTCGCCCTCGCCGCGGCCATCTCTTTCGTTTCGCTTCGCTACCGCATGCGAATGCGTAGGTGGACTAAGGGCGTAAGGTCCTGGAGTCTTTCGCATGGGAGCGCGGACAGAAGCTACTGTAGATTCTAGTAGATAGAAATTCCACACGAACCCCTTTTACCTCAATGAACCTGATTACCGTTCCGTACCATTTATCCGTTGAATGAAAGGTAAATTGCGGTATACGATTTATGACGTATTAAAAAAAAACACTAGATCTCGTTCAAACCAATTTTCGGTGGAAGTTTGCATGGTAATGTACATCATATATTTTTTTTAGTTTTATCATTCTCTTATTTTAGAAGTTACAGGGGGGGGGGGGGGACATTTTACCACTTTGAAGTGGCTCTCGCGCAAACTTAGTTTAGAAAAAAATTATATTTCAAACCTCAATATAATTTTTGAAGACCTATCAATAAATAACCCACACGTATGGGTTTGATGAAAAAAAATATTGGGTTTCAGTTGGAACCCCCAAAATATATTGTTTTTATTCTATTTTTGTGTGAAAATCTTAATGTGGTTCACAGAATACATCTACTCACCAAGTTTCAACAGTATAGTTCTTATAGTTTCGGAAAAAAGTGGCTGACAGGACAGACAGACAGACATGACGAATCCATAAGGGTTCCCTTTTTTGCCATTTGGCCACGGAACCCTAAAAAGGGAGACGTATATGCAGGCGATACCTTCTTGCGTCCATTTTTCTTGGCGTACTCGAACGCGAACCGACACACGCGCTCCGAGTTGCTCGCGGTCACCACCTTCATGCTCTCGATGACACCGTGCACCGACTCGTGCTCCAACATGGCGTATTCACCCTCCGTGTTCTGTCTGGAAATGGGAGATGTTCATTCATTCATTCATCCTTATTAATATTATCCTCCTAAGACCCATGGGCCTACTCATAAGACTTATTCTGTTGAAGGAATATACATTATATTCAACTGGGATAGAGTTGATGTTGTTTGTTTCGGGCACTTTTTAAAACAAACGAAAGTCAACTCTATTTCCAACACCAGACGATTCCAATTTCAATGGCATTTTGTATTGTATGCTGCGCCTTAGGAGGAAATGCGAAAGTGTGTGTGTTTGTTTGTCCTTCTTTCACGTCGCAACGGAGCGTCGTATTGATGTGATTTTTTGTATGGAGATAGTTTAGAGGCTGGAGAGTGACATAGGCTACTTTTCCAGCGGGAAAACATCTAATTCCCACGGGAAAAATCAATATGTTACACTTTCCTATAACCACGCGGGCGAAGCCGCGGGCATCAGCTAGTTTATTTATAAAAAAATACAACAATTTTGTTTGAAATCATAGAAATACAGGTTGATTTTTTATATATTTTTTTAATTCGTCCATTCGGACAGGCTAAGACCATGGGCCATACTACCTCGTCTTCAGTAAGAAACACAGGTTGAGAATAGATTAGAATTAAATGTCAGATATTATTACATTTCACAGAAAAAAAATGTAAACACGTCAAATTTGCATGTCATAACTATGGTTTAGGTTAAACGTAGTGGTTATATTCTCTTTGGTTTAGGTAAGTTAACAACAATTTTTGTATAAAGAATGTCAAAAATATAGTACACACAAAAATCTAATTATACTTCCTGCTAGGCTGTCAAAACGATAAATCACAAAGTATAAAACAAAGTCGCTTCCCGCTGTCCGTCCCTATGTTTGCTTGGATCTTTAAAACTACGCAACGGATTTTAATGCGGTTTTTTTTAATAATTAAAAGTCTGTTCATCTCTCAAGTGTCATAAACTCTTCAACTGCATATAGGCACTGTTTTAGCAAGATTTGTAACAAATATGTTAGGGCTTGTTAGCAACTTCAGTTCTGACGGCAACTTATTATGCAGAACCTGCCTGATAGCTCTCAGTGTGTCTCACCACTGAGCCGAGTAATAATTGCCCGTGGCAGAATTCAGTTCATATCAGGGTTCAAGTTGTACATGAACTCTTCAACTGCATATAGGCACTGTTTTAGCAAGATTTGTAACAAATATGTTAGGGCTTGTTAGCAACTTCAGTTCTGACGGCAACTTATTATGCAGAACCTGCCTGATAGCTCTCAGTGTGTCTCACCACTCTGAGCCGAGTAATAATTGCCCGTGGCAGAATTCAGTTCATATCAGGGTTCAAGTTGTACAAGAACTCTTCAACTGCATATAGGCACTGTTTTAGCAAGATTTGTAACAAATATGTTAGGGCTTGTTAGCAACTTCAGTTCTGACGGCAACTTATTATGCAGAACCTGCCTGATAGCTCTCAGCGTGACTCACCACTCTGAGCCGAGTAATAATTGCCCGTGGCAGAATTCAGTTCATATCAGGGTTCAAGTTGTACATGAACTCTTCAACTGCATATAGGCACTGTTTTAGCAAGATTTGTAACAAATATGTTAGGGCTTGTTAGCAACTTCAGTTCTGACGGCAACTTATTATGCAGAACCTGCCTGATAGCTCTCAGCGTGACTCACCACTCTGAGCCGAGTAATAATTGCCCGTGGCAGAATTCAGTTCATATCAGGGTTCAAGTTGTACATGAACTCTTCAACTGCATATAGGCACTGTTTTAGCAAGATTTGTAACAAATATGTTAGGGCTTGTTAGCAACTTCAGTTCTGACGGCAACTTATTATGCAGAACCTGCCTGATAGCTCTCAGCGTGACTCACCACTCTGAGCCGAGTAATAATTGCCCGTGGCAGAATTCAGTTCATATCAGGGTTCAAGTTGTACATGAACTCTTCAACTGCATATAGGCACTGTTTTAGCAAGATTTGTAACAAATATGTTAGGGCTTGTTAGCAACTTCAGTTCTGACGGCAACTTATTATGCAGAACCTGCCTGATAGCTCTCAGCGTGACTCACCACTCTGAGCCGAGTAATAATTGCCCGTGGCAGAATTCAGTTCATATCAGGGTTCAAGTTGTACATGAACTAAGCATTTTGTTTTTAGGACATTTGGGGAAAACTGATATAAATATAGTACTAGCTTTTGCTCGCGACGTTTACTCGTTAATCGGTGGTTATTATTAACTAGCTTCCGCCCGCGACTTCGTCTGCGTGGGCCCGGAATAAAAACTATCCTACATTTTAATCCAGGCTATAAACTATCTTCGTGCAAAATTTCATACAAATCGGTTAAGCCGTTTAGGCGTGATTGAGTAACAAACATCCAAACATCCAAACTTTCGCATTTATAATATTAGTAGATACTGACCAACGGTTAGCTTAGTGGGTAGTGACCCGGTCTATGAAGATGACATGACAGTCCCGGGTTCGAATCCCTGTTAGGGCGAATACTTGTGCGATCATCATCATCATCATCATCATCATCATATCAGCCGAAAGACGTCCACCGCTGGACATAGGCCTCCCCCAAAGAGTGCCACAATAACCGGTCCTGCGCCACCCGCATCCAGCGGACTCCCGCGACCTTTACCAGGTCATCAGTCCACCTTGTGGGGGGCCTGCCCACGCTGCGCCTTCCGGTACGTGGTCGCCACTCGAGAACCTTTCCGCCCCAACGGCCATCAGTGCACTTGTGCTATGAGCATGAATATTTGTTTCCGAGTCTTGGATGTTTTAACCAAATTAAGCAAAGAAATCAATGCAAGCCTAAAGTTAGACCGGATAAACAGAAGAATGGAAACTATCGAAAATCATATAATAAAAACAGGCGGCATCAGGAAGGCCTACAAGGAGCTAAGCCAAAACAAGAATTGGATCCTAAAAAATATAAACCACAGTAACCACCGAGAACACGGAAGACAGGCTATCATAGAAACTGCCACTTCATTCTACAAGGAATTATACCAGCACACAACCGACTGTAGCAAAACTGAACTCAACAAATACTCGGACATCCCTATCATCCTGCCGGAAGAGGTTGAGAAAGCCCCGGGACCAGATGGGATAAGTAACGGGGTACTGAAACAAGCCAAACAAGCGATTTTACCCATCCCCACAGGCCCTCTACAATGAAATCTTAAGTACCTACGGAAACTATCCCCAACCAATGGTCGCAATCCGAAATAACATTAATATACAAGAAAGGGGACCAACACGATATCGGTAACTACAGGCCCATCAGTCTCATGTCCAACCTATACAAGATCTTTGCAAAAATTTTACTTAAACGAGACGAAGAACAACCGGAAGAACAAGCCGGCTTCAGGAGAGGTTTCTCTGTGCTTGACCACATTCATGCTGTGAGAGAGAATCCAAAAATACAATGAATATAATCTTATTTACTACATTGCATTCATCGACTACAGCAAGCTTTCGACTCTCTCATTCACGAAAAAATCTGGGAGGCACTGAAGAGCCACGGCATAGAACACAAGTACATCAGATTAATCCGCAGCATTTACCAGCAAAGTACATCACGCATAAAATTGGACAGAGAAGGCGAGACGTTCAGCATACAAAAAGGAGTAAGGCAAGGAGACCCCCTATCTCCAAAACTGTTTTCAGCAGTCCTAGAAATGGTATACAGAGACTTAAACTGGAACCATTACGGCCTCAATATAGATGGTCGCCAGCTAACCCACCTAAGATTTGCAGATGATGTTGTACTGTTTGCTAAAGACTCTGATGAGCTCAACAAAATGATAAATGACATAGCTACAAATAGTAAGACAGTGGGTTTATCACTCAATCTGGACAAAACAAAGACGATGACAAATGGCAAGAAAAACAACATCAACATTGAAGGTACGCTAGTAGAATATGTGGAAGAATATATTTACCTGGGACAGATAATATCGCCAAAAGACACCATGACCAAGGAACTAGAAAGAAGGACAGCAAATGGGTGGAAAAGATACTGGTCCTTAAAAGAAGTGTTTAAAGATAAAGTTCTCCTAACAAAAACAAAAGGCAAACTATTCAACACATGTATCCTGCCTGTACTAATGTATGGTAGCCAAACCTGGGCCCTGACAAAAGCTACAATCTCCAAACTAGCGTGTTCACAACGAGCCATGGAAAGGAGCATGCTCGGCATCCGGAAATCCGATCGTTTGAGAAACGCTGAGATAAGGCGCAAGACGAAAGTCCAAGACATCTCCACAAAGGTTAGAAGGCTCAAATGGAAGTGGTCTGGACACATTATCCGAGGCGCAGACAAATGGAGCAAACGGGTCACCTAATGGTACCCTAGAGAGGGAAAAAGAAAGAAGGGAAGGCCCCAGAAGAGATGGGAAGACGATATACGGCAAGTGGCAGGATGCACCTGGAGCAGGGTCGCACAAGACCGTACCGAGTGGAGAAGGCTGGAGGAGGCCTTTGCCGAAGGGCAAACAGACACAAAATTTAAAAAATGTGAAGTAGTGGAAAGGTAGAAAGGTAGAACGAAAGTAATGTCTGTAAATAAAGGCTTTTTATTTATTTTTATTTTTTACTTGGATGTTTTCTATGTATTTAAATATTAAATATATCGTCGTCAATATGTTGAAGATCGCCCACAGCCATCAAAATAGTTACGTGCACAATTAAGCAGCTAAGGGTCAGTCTGTACCTGATGATAGCAACATCAATGTCCTTATGCCTTGTGGTCAGACCGGGGTACGACTTGCAGTGCATGACATAAGCGTACATGTCCAGTTCGTTACGCAGGGCCACGTTGCGGGAGGTGACGTAAGCCGCTTCGCTCTTGGTTTCAATGTTGCCCTGGAATTTAAAGAGTTTGATAAAGTTAACCTTTGTACAGATAAACCCTAATTTGTCTGTATTGTAACCCTTGTAAACGAGGGTTGTTATAACATTTGTAGCTGTGCATCTGTTTCTGTTGATCTGTGTGTCTGTCTGTGGCATCGTAGCTCCCAGACGGATGAACCGATTTGAGTAAGGTTTTGTAAATCTAAGTCCTCTGCACAATACCTACAAATATACATCAGCAGGTTAAGGCAATGGTTACTCATAAAATTGATTTAGAGAACTATAATATTGTACCGCTTGTGCCCAAAAGCATTAAAACATAGATTTTCCATATAGTTGAGGAAATATAATTCGCACCTTCCGTTGGTGCAACATAAATCCGTAGCCTGGAGATGCATGCAACAATAGTGACGTCACGGATACATCCGAGTACCTCATGCTGCACATTCAACATATACACATTCTTAATATATTTTTACCTATCTAAACGCATGTATAGTAACTATGAAACAAGATTTGTACTATCCCAGAGTTCTTCATTGACGACCCTATGGTTCCAGGTCAGGAGACGATTTACAAAGAGGAGTCCACCTTCCTTAAATTCCCAAACCTATCACCGTTGGATAATTGTTTACAAACATAGTTCTGATATTTGGACATTATCTAATTATTTTGTTCATCCTGAAAATTCCAGGACACAACAGAAACCAACCTTAAGTCCAACACCGTTCCTCTTGATTGTGGTAATAGCGTACTGCACATCCTCATCATTGTCTACATTGGGGTCGATATCCACAACTTCAAAGTCCACAGGGGCTCCAATGTACCTGGAATATTTATACATTTACATTATAGGGTTAGTACTACTTATATGGGAATATAACTATGCATGATGATGATGTTGATGATGATGTTCATCATATAACAACATCATATTTATTTATTTATTTATTTAGCTTACTTAAACTACACATTTTTACATAATATAGGTAAACATATCAGGTAACTAATAATTTATGTGTTTTTATTTTACGATATAAGTAGGTATACATTAAGTTGAAGTAAGCCACCCTCCGTACGGTATTAAGGCAATGTATATAACTATGCAATAAAATTGTAGAGAAGTGTACTGAATCATGTGATATAATAGAAGCAATGAATATCACCAATTACGACGACATATGATACCAACAAGCAACTTAACTGCGCAAAATAAGTAATGAACTATGTTAGCCAATAAAATGATAACATACTTAAATTGGTACTTATTTACAGTTAATCTTATGCCATACGAATAAATATAACTGCACAAAATTTTCAGACCAAAATACACATAGGAGCGCACGAAGTATGGATAAATATAACCAAGAATGGATGCCTCAGGAAACTCACTTGAAGATGTCTCTGACGTAACCCATGACCTCGGGACCGATGCCGCCACCAGGGAGCATGGTAACAGCGTGTCTTCCACCATAGTGAGCCTTGGGAATGTGCGACTGCTTCCTAATAACTGGTGTTTTATGCTGGATGTCGAAGTCCGAAATGGCAGCAGGCGCAGCGGCAGAGCTGGAGTATGCCGCGCCTCCCAGCTCCGGAATAAGCTTCAACTTGGATAACAGTCTCACTGCCATTATATATTTTCTTCACACAAAGCCGTATAAACTTTTTATATTGAAAATACTGTAGGCAGATTGTTGAATAATCACAGGAAAAGGAAGGTGGTGGTAGTTGAGAGGTCTTTTGCGTCAGATGGCGCTGAAGCTGAACTGTCAAAGTTGTGGAAGATGGCGCCACTAACAAAATTAAATTGCAAAGCTCATGTACACGGGTGTACAGATACGTTGAATTGAATAATATGAATGCTAATGTATGTTCGTTAAAATTTATTGATAATACTTTAATGATTAAAGTCATGTAGCCTGTGATCTCAAGACTTTTTTTAATTTTAACGATTTTTGTAAGTATTAGGTTTTTTTCTCAAATGTCTAAACACATATTGGACTGAACAATTTCAACCTTAATTAGCGTTTTTTTAGGTAAAAATTACAAATGAAATAATTAAACAAAGAAGATTTAAGTGCATGTACATTATTTTATGACTGACAGTTATATTTTATTTTCTGCTTTTGCAACATTTGGTAATATTTATTTTCAAAGTGTATCGTGTGTGTGAACTTTATCTTTTCGCCATTGCTCGGGCGGCGTCCATTTTGTACGCCATATTGAATTTGGTCGGACATCTTTGACGCCATGTTTAGTCGGACATATTTTATAAACATTTTCGCGTAAATTTCAAATATTTTTGAGCCTAAATATCGAACTTTTTTTCACTGAAGTCTGGGGGACAGATAGGGGCGAAGATTACTCGGAAAAAAATTGTACCTACGCAGCAGTCCAAATTTGTCTCCAAGGGGCCGTGCAGCTTTTGTTATAAGATAAATAAAGGTAAATTATTTCCACCAAAAACGTTCATACGATTTGACACATTGTAACAAGTGCTTTGTATTTTCTATGAATTTACGGTGCTGGGGGTGTTCTGAAGGTGAGTGGACGAAGGTCATATTGAAGGGGTTTCGCCTGGTTAGCGTTTGGCGTGGTCGTTTTATAGATATCCAAAAAAAATCGGGTCTTATTCTGTGTCCGCCGACCGCCGCTGCCGGCAGCGGCTATCGCCCCCGTATTGTGTCCGCTAGTTGTTTTCCTGCATCAATGCAGTCATATATGCGGTATTCACTACATATTACATTACGGTCACGCCAAGAAACAGTGACAATCAATTGAATTACGTAGGCGACTTCTGTAATATGATATTACGTAGCTAATTGTTTTCGGAACCAGCCACTTTGCGTCGACGTGCATTTGCTCATTATTTATAAGAACCAGAGTATTTTACGACATATGTTTACCATAAGGAGCATATCATGAAATGCCATTCATTTGCGCTTTATTTGTTGTTTTTTTATTACTCATATTTTATCTCGCGACTGGCCTAGGAATGCGATCAAACAGACGCACCTGTCAAAGTTTTTTTAGATCAGATACCAAACAAACCACTGGGTATTTGTTATTATTTAATCTTACTTGCTTATCTAATTGGTGATTATAGAAATGTTAAAATAATGACTACTCATTATAAACATAATGGACTTGATAATCCTCCTTCTTACTGGAAATTGATTTTGATTGTGCTTGTTGTTAGATCTGTAGCTCACTGTAAAAAAAAAAACATTTGTTAACTATCCATACAACTAGTCTAATATTATAAAGAGGAAAAGTGTAAGATTCTAGCTTTGTTAGTTTGTATGTGGGGGTAACCTCTGGAACCACTGTTGTGATTTCGAAAATTCTAACCTTTGTTTGTTTGGATCTTTCCATAAGGTACTTAAAGAGGGGCTTGTATGGAAGTGTAGTGAATTTATATGCAGGTGATAATATATGCCAGCCAAAAACTACATCAATTTAGATGAAAAAATAACACAGTTAATATAAATTTATATTTATAACATAAATACAAATTTTATAAATACTTATATTACAAATGCGAAAGTTTGGATTTTTCAACGCAACCATGCTTAAACGGCTGAACCAATTTTATAGCCTGGATTAAAATATAGGATAGTTTTCAATAGGTCCACGCAGAAGAAGTCGCCGGCAGAAGCTAGTCATAGATAAAATACTTGAACTGCTTAAGTTTAGATTTAATACTAATTCTAAAACCCTTTCAGACCTGGTCAATGTGATTGTTGAAGCAAGTATGTCAAAGTACTTGATTTTACTGTAGCATGGTGTTTTTTCCATCTGAAAGGGATAAAAAAGGTGTTTTATAAAATATCCTTATCAATTTATAAATTTACTGGTACAAAAATTGTTTACACAGCAGGAAAAACAGGCATTCATTTACGATTACACACTCATATCTATACTGTTTTGCATGTATTTATGTACAGTATTATAATTATCAGCTTATAATGGTGCAATACACTTTACCCTTTCAAGTATCATTGTTTTTTAACAACAATACAATACAATACAAATACTCTTTATTGCACACCTCACACAAACAAAGCAGTTAAAAATCAAAACAATACAATAACATAGGTAGTAAGTAACATGTAGGTAACAACTTACTTAATTTTCATGTTGACATGTGATTTGTATTTTTTGTTTTATTTAGCTGAATAAAATAAAAGTCAACAAAACTCACTTCTTAAATGATGTGCTCAGCATGATAAATATCAATTTATCATTAGATGATAAATTTATTATTTGCTTAGATATACCTAGATGAAAAAACCAAACATACACACAATTTTTCTACTAAAGTTTGAAGTTTTTTACCCTGGGGAATCAAAGAACCACTCATCTAATTTTAAAAAATATACTTAAAGCCATCCCGAAGATAGACATTTTATCCCGGATTTGCTGGCGTTCTGCGTATAACGCGAGCCTTCAGTACAAAATTGTTTAGATTGTTCAGTCCACCCACACGCTGCTACCAGTGGCACATGGTCGCCACTCGAGAACATTTCCGCCCCGTCGGCCATCAGTACATGCAATGTGCCCTAATATTTACTTATCTTGTTTCCAGTGTGCGGTCCACCATGATGAACCAGGAGATCATGTGTGAGGTGGAGATAGGAACGCACGGCGGCATCGAGATAGACGGGGACGATCAGGTCGGCGTCAAGGTATTGCTTGTTTGGGTCTGACTAGTCCATGTTCACAACTGGTCATGATTCAGGACTCTTTGACACGTCCCGTTCCCGACTGGTCCTAATTCTCGGTTCTTTGAGACTACCCCGTTCCCAACTGGTCCTAAATAACGATTAGCCGTGTCCACACCAGCCGAGCGGTTCGTCCGAACGGCTCGGGCGAGCCGTCAAAAGGGTCGGCCGCAAGCGCTCGGTCGGTGTGGACGGGCGTTCGGGCAAACGCGCGCGGCTCGCCCGAGCCAGTTCGGCTCGGGCGAATTTACCTACCGATAGTTGAGCTCACGATCACGATGAAGCCGCACGTGCGCACAGCTGTCGCTGCGACAACGTTAGTTTTGTTTTTGCTTGTTCAAATTCGAAATCGGAAGAAATGTATTTAAAAAAAAGCCGCAAAATGTGGATGCGCAAAATTTTCGAGAACCGAAAAGAGGCCGGGATAAAATTATTTGATCAATTGTGTTATGATCAGAGTGAAGACGCCTACCTATTGAAATTCCTACTAGGTAGGTACTACTCAATCTACCAATCCTTCCAGCTGACAAACAAAGCCATGCGTGTCGAACTCAGTTACGCAATTCCCAAATCCGCCTCAACTCGTCTCACTACCAAGTTACCAACCGCCAGTAGGTATAACTTGATCCCTAATTTCCCAATATCAATATGTAATGTAGGTATCCAGGGGTCAAGCTAGTTTTGACCTTTTCCAACGCAGCGACTTCAAATGAACTTTAATAAGTTACCTTGATAAAAAAAGACCGGGTGTGCACTCCGGGAGTGCCGGCAGAAGTGAAAACTTGATTAATTTTAATTTTGCAAAAAAAAACCCTTCCTCCCCCCTCTCTCCCCCTGCGTGCCAATATATCTAATAACAACCTTATTAGTAGTACGCTATAGTTCAACCTAACTCAGCAAAATTGATGGAGACGAAGAAATAAAATACCAATTTGATTTTGCCATTGACAAATATTTTTCAAAGCTTTATCACTTTAGGAATAACGTCCAAATTCGAACTATTCGAATTTGCTCAATAGCAAAACGGTAAAGGACGCGTGGACAAAATTACTTTATTGCATATTCTATGCAATTGCAAAAAGTGTTTAACGGCTTTATATTCTTACGAATAGCGTTCAGTTTTGAATGAAGTCGAATCGGCTAACAGCAAAATATAAAAGTGTGATGTGAAAACCAAATGGAATTTGCATTTACGAAAAATGTCTTACGACCTTATATTGTTAACAATAAAGTACAAATTAGAATAATAATACGTAGGGCAAAAATCGCCCTCGCCTTCTGTCGTTCGGCCGAACAAAACCACCGTCCACATAGGCTGAGCCGCTCGCGACTCGGGCAAGCATTCGGGGGCTCGCCCGAACGGTTCGGGCGAGCCACCGTTTGCCCGAATCACGTCCACACCGGGCGACCACGTTTGGGCGAACGGTGTTCGGGCGAGCCGCTCGTTCGGTGTAGACACAGCTATTGTTTAACACTTCCCCGTTCCGGACTGGTCCATGTTCACAACTGCTCCTGACCGGAATGGAAAAGTCGAAAAAATCTATAAAAATAGCAAAACGGTAATTTTTACATAGTGAGCGATTTTTTATTTTTCCACTATCCTCCACTTCCTTATTAACACCCCTTTGTATTTAGATGTTCTGACTCAAAAATATCACACATGGATTTTATTGCATTGACTCAGACTCCTCATATTGCCGTTGATCCATACCCTTTCTGTCCGTGGATGTCCTAAGAGTCAACTTTGGGGATGATGGTATGCCACGCCCTCGTGTAAGAGACACGTTTATGTCTTCTGTGCATGAGAAAACGAGATAGGTTATTCCCACCATTTACCACCGATTTGTTACCAGAGGTAACAGCTGGGGTTTTTTTTCCCATCTTTTACCAGTGGGAAGGGAACTTATGGAAAGAGTAATTGATGGTAACTAATGGGATTTTTTTCCAGTTGGTGGTTATTCGAAACAAATTGGTGGTAAACAGGTGGGAATAACCCAATGAGATGCAAGATTATTTGGTCAACTTTAAGATACATACATATCTTACTTTGTGTAGGTTGATTGATTGATATTTCCTCCTATGAGATTTTGGATACCACGTATTGTTTCATTTTCATTCCATTTATTTATTCATGAGCAACATACATTGCATTTGAAATTAACATTTACACATTAGATTATCACAGTCATATAAATAGTAATTTACTACAATAAATTATATATATATATATGTATATTAAAGTTCATTCTTTTACATGTCAAATTTACTAAGAAATAATGTCATTGCGTTATCTATAAGGAATTTAAAAAAGAGATACAAATTATTAAATGTCAAGTCGCCTTAGAAAATTAATAATAAGAAGAAGTTACCATTTCTTTTCCTTAAATTCCTTAATTGAATAAAAACACCTTTTTAGCAAAAAAGCCTTTAACATAGTTTTAAACACCACACATTAAGGATTTCCTTTAATTTAACGGGTAATCTATTGAAGAGTCCTATAGCCTGATAACCATTTTTTTAGTAAGTGGTTTGTTTTTTTGCGCACACGCGTGGTTATAAATGAGGGCTACAATTATTTTATGGATGCTAAGTGTGGACAACAGCTGTCACTTTTGTACTATCTTATTTACATTTTGAAGTTCCGGTTGTGACCATCATGTAATGTAACGGAGCAGACATGATTTTTCTTTACCTCACCGCACCCAAATATTGTTGCCATATTAAGGTGGATGTCACACTGCGCCGCGTCTCCGGACGGAGATGCGTTTCTCGTTGTATGCAAGTACCTCAGTTATATAAATTCCGTATGGTACGGCACACTGCACCGCACCTCCGTCCGGAGATGCGGCGCAGTGTGACATCAGCCTAAGGGTCCCTAGAACGCTCGAGTTAAGTCTACTCCATACAAACGTAGGGTTCTCATTTTAAAACGGCATGCTATGACATGAAACTTTTTAAACACAACAGTATCCGCCATATCTAGAAATAATAACTACAACTTAGAAAAGTTGGGAAACCCCCGACATTTCATTTCAAAGTCCAATATCTCAAAAACGGCTGAACAGATGTTCATAAAAATAGGCTAAGAACACTCGGGATAAAATTATCTGAGCGTTTCTCAAAAAAAATGTCATTATTATTAATTGTACGTCTAGGAATTTTATGTTAACTATTTCCACTCAGAATCAGGAGCTTTTTCGACCCTGGTAGGACAAAAAATTTACCCAAAGATATTTTTCCTATTGTGTTACCAATTACCTTGTGCTTTGTATGGTGGTAACACAATAGGAAAGGTCAAAAATGTAATGGATATTGTGGGACACTTTTTTTCTCCTTTTGGGATGACAAGACATCGTGATTTTGAGTAGAAATAACATAAAAGTTGCAGAAAATCTCCGAAAAAATGTAGTGGCATTTTTTTTGAGAAACGCTCATCTATGACACAAAAAAATCGGTTCATCCGTTCGGGAGCTAAGATAACACAGACAGACATGATAAACTTATAACACCCCTCTCTTTGGAGGTTCAAACAGCCTTTATTTACAGACATTATAGTTTGTTTACATTATTCTACCCTTCAACTACTTCGCATTTTTTAAATTTCGTATCTGTCTGCCCTTCGGCAAAGGTCTCCTCCAGCCTTTTCCACTCGCTCCGGTCTTGTGCAACCCTTCTCCAGGCATGATGCCACTTGCCGTATGTCGTCTTCCCGTCTCTACTGGTTTAGTTTCTATTGCTTTTTTTTTTATATACAACGACGGTGGCAAACACGCGTACGGCCCGCCTGATGGTAAGCGGACACCGCAGCCTATAGACGCATGCAACTCCAAAGGAGTAACTTGGGCGTTGCCTACCCTTGATATGTTTGAGGATTCGCCGCCGACAGCTGAAGGAACAAATTCCCTCCTTGCTATATCTAAATTGTAATAGAAATGTAAAATAAAAAAATTAAAGCCATTAGAGACTTTGTTTGCAAATCATTCTTGCCACTCTATTTTTTATCTATTTAAATTTATAGCAAAGTTTCATGGTATGGTATGGTTTTAAAATGAGATCTAAACTATGTTTGTTTGGGAGTCGAGCTACCTGGCGACTGTTAAGAATTGGAAAAACAATTGACACTTGTGGCACGACCCGCTGCCAGACTGAACATATTCAATCCTTTCAGTACGAAGAGATAGAAGCGGGCCAGTACGAGGAATACATTACCGATGACCAGTATGAGGAGGTTGAGGAGCAGGTCATCGGCATGCACCACCTGGAGGAAGGTCAGTTCAGTAGTGCGTATCATCATCACCATTCAGTACATGCTCGGGAGCGTAAAACATATTCAAGAAGGGTTGTTCTGTTCACTTTCCCAATGGTGCACCGCAGACGGTGCACTTTCTTTGGTTTACAGAAGGCTCCCTTTAAACCTTTATTGGTTTACAGAAGGCTCCCTCGCCCTCAGGGAGTGCGCCTCAAAAAATCCACATTGTTCATCAAAATGTGGTGTCCCTCAGCACATACACTTCCTCAAAGTGGATAACCTCATAAATACACTAGTCAGGAAGAGCACTTTTTATGTTAATATTGTTTCAATCAACATTCAAGATGAAAAAAGGTTTGGGCACTAGGAAACCCAAATCATTGCCACTTTCCAGAAAAAGTGACATCGCATTATAAGTTTTAGTATTAAAGTCCATGTATGTCATCATCATCATCATAATCATCATATCAGCCGAAAGACGTCCACTGCTGGACATAGGCCTCCCCCAAAGAGGGCCAAAGTGACCGGTCCTGCGCCACCCGCATCCAGCGGACTCCAGCAACCTTTACCATATGTGTGATACGTGTATAATGCCTGTATTTAGTGAACCTGCCTGTGAAGCTAACGGGTTGTGGGTTGTAATCCCGGTAAGGGCAATTATTACTTGAGCATCAATATTTTTATATTGATTAGTATATCTATTATATAAATCTATTAAAAATATCGTCGTCTGTTACATAACACGATCATTGCTTATTATGGGAATAGTTTGATTTGTGTAACATTTTCCTTTAACCCATTTTTGGTTCTTATATACATTTTGAGAATCTGGAAATGTGTGTTTTACGCTCCTGAGCAGTTTCATTCCTTGCAATCTAATACAGATGTAGTGAATAAATATACCAACACGACTCCGTTACGTACTTTTAAATTTTAAATTAATATATATATTTTTAAATTAATCATATTTTAAATATTCTTGTAATTTATCACTACATCTGTACTTTTCATCACGTCTACAGCATTGTCCAATAGTAAACATGTAACAAAGTACGTTAAAATCGCGGAAATCACAAATGGCAATGAAACCATAGGTACTGTCAAGTGGAAAAATATGTCTCTATTTAATCCTCTCATAAATATGTACCAAAACCCTTAGTCCGCTGACATAAGTGCGATGGGACATATTTATGAGTAATTTATATACTTACACAAATATTTTTACACTTCACTGTACTGTGCATTTGTACAAATGATAAAAAAAATATTTCTATTTTACCCTAAGTGCGATACTTTCGGCCAATGCTGTAGTTATTATCAAATGGGCCATTCTACTTTGTAGTTCCTCTGTTTTTCTACTAAAAAAATAATCTTTTTTTTTTTAAGTACAATAGGTACATAAATACTAAATAGGCAATTGAAAAGATGCATAGTAACTGTAATCTTAATTATTGTAATTGTCTACAATGCAAGTTACGCTGAGGTATTACTTGGCCAATAGCCGAGTCTACACCGGACGCATGCCTCGGCCGAGCCTGCCTCGCCCGAGCTTGCGCGCTCAGTGTAGACCGTGCCTCGGCGAGCCACGCCTCGCCCGACCGTGCGCGCTCAGTGTAGTCGTGCCTCGGCGTGCCACGCCTCGCTGGAGGTACGCGACTGAGCATCTATATGCCTCGCCCTAGCGTGCGAGTGTAGACGTGTCTCGCGAGGCGTGCGGCTGAGCGTGCGTCCAGAGAATGGAATGGAAATGGAAATCAACCAGTCGAGGTGTCCAATCGCTTTGAAAACCATATCATGACAGGGTTATAATATAATATAACGCTGTTACAACTCGTAAAGTATTTCATGCACGGCCGCGTGCGAGTTAAAAGATGCATTGGAATGTGCAAACATGATATTATATCCGGTAACAAAGGCAGATGCTTTGAAGTCAGTTTCACACACTCGCATCGCTACAACTGACGACTTGATTACATGTATTACAATACACGCTCTGATAGGTGTCACTCAGACTGCGTATGACATCTTGATTCATGTTTTTATGGGTAGTGGCGCGATGTTTGTAACTGGAAGAAGTCGCCCTGTGTAACAGCTCTCAATGAGAACATACCACACCACTATTTAGCTTTCTTATCTATTGTATTTAAAGTAGGTATTCGAAACTAACCCAAAGCACCTTATAGGTGCATTGTATAATTCATGAAGATGCGGCCCAATCCTATCCACTCTGGACAAAATACAAACTAGTACACACTGAGAAATAAAGGCTCATTTGAATTGGTTGTTAAGTCATATACAGCATTCGGCTGCTCTTCTTAAACGGGATAGTACAGTCGTTTTGCTGTGTAGTCGCTGGGCGATCGAGCTCTGCTCGGGTTAAACTAGAGAAAATAGGGAGAACATGGATTTTCCCAGACATGAGTCCTAGCTAGATCGATTTCTCGCCCCCGTAAACCCCCATATTCCAAATCATTGAAATCATCAGCCGTTTCCGAGAACGTGATTGCAAATATATACATGTATAATAATAATAATAATAATATAAATTCTTTATTCAGATAACTGAGATCCAAGTTGTTAGTATTACATCCTTATATGTCTATTATTAGTAGGTACACAAATTACATATTTTAAATCTAGACTCTAATTAAACTACGCTGTACAGTGTCCCCTTACAATTAATTGGTTGATGTGAACATATAATGGGGAGTCGGGCTTATCTGCAAACATCTTTAGGATGTTGTTGGCGCTGGCCCGCATTCTGTGCACGAGTGAGGCCGCTCTCTTGCGCAGTATGGCGTGAAAGCCGTCCGTGCGCGCCTCCGCGAACATTTGTGATGCGCTGCAGAAGCGGGGCAGCCCCAGCAACGCCCTATAACCATTATTATATTGAACTTTTAGGGCACTGATCGACTTCTTTGTACAGTTGAACCACAGGCTGCTCGTATAGAAACTGACATAATATAGGTGTATATATACCAATATTACTCATTTTATAGTATAGGGTATATGACACATTGGTCAATTAAAAGCGTGCGAGAGGGTAGTTCGGGAGGGTATGCTTGAATCAATCCAAAAGACCTCGCGCTGGCTATTGACCAGTATAAATGGCTGCCCGTTATGGCATGCGTTTTGGAATTCCCCCGCATCCCTAACGCGGGTGCTATCGACCTGTGAAAACGGCTGCTCTATTGCAGGCTATCATATTCGTTTTGGAATTCTACCGCATAGCATGCGGGCTCAGTCGACCAATTAAAATGCGCCTCGAGGCTTCCTCATGACAATTCATCATCATTCAGCGATCTTTGAATAATACTGGCGATCTATAATTAGAATGGCCCTGACTTCACTTTTCACCGCACAAATCACCATCATCATCACAACCATGTCAGCCCTGCTGACAGATTATAAACTTGCAGTCGGGAGCGAGGAGGTGATACTCCCGGGGATGTCTGGGGAAGAGGTCCTCAGTGCCAACGACTCTTATGACCCTGTGTATACCGGGGTTGCCACACCGCCTTCTACCAGCAGCAGGTAAGAAACTGATCAGTAGTTCTTATTTGTTTATTCGTGACACACAAATGACAGACAAAATATGAGTTCATTTAAAAAAAAAACATTTTCGGTACAAGCTTTTATTGCCTTTCTGCATACCGTCATCAACTACTCATTGAGGCGATTCTAACGAGCCCAAACTCGACGGGGTTACGTCGGTTAAGTACTGAATTCCCATGGCCACCTTCTGTCTCCATCATCAGAACTATACATTTATCCAAAATTTCAGCTCAATCGGTCACCGGGAAGTGGGTAAAAATTTAACTTGCAAGATTCGTCCCTCACTAACAAACTGACAAACAAACAGTTCAAATAAATAAACGCTTGTAACAAAAGAAACATGTCACGCAAATATCCCAACTCGGCTGCAGCTATTTCTTTACTGTGTCGATGGTATGTAGACACTGGTGGTCAATCACACATGACACGTCCATACCCCATATCGTGGTCGGCCTTATCACGCGATAAGTGACAAGATAGAGCGTCAGTCTCGTTCTATCGAACGGTGTCAGCCAGTGACGGGCGCTCTATCTTGTCTCTCGGGGTCTGATGGGAAGAGGTTCTCAGTGTCGACGACTGCTATAGTTGCCACACCGCCTTCTACTAGCAGCAGGTACAGAAGTTCTTATTTCGTTACAATAAGATTCACAATTGGGCTGGTGACTGTGTCGATGGTTTGTAGATACTGGTTGTCAATCACACACGGCTACCGACTAGTCGAGGGAGGTGCTAGCAATTAATTGTGATCTGGTATACCACTACTTCTACTAAAAGCACCTATAGTGGTAGTCGGTCACACATGACTACAAACGATCAATTGGTAATGACGATGTGATCCTAAGTGATCTTAAATGATCCCTTGTATGCTGGAGTGGCTACACCGCCTACTAGCAGCCGGTACAGAAGTTGTTCTTATTTCGTTACAATAAGATTCACAATTGGGCTGGTGACTGTGTCGATGGTTTGTAGATACTGGTTGTCAATCACACACGGCTACCGACTAGTCGAGGGAGGTGCTAGCAATTAATTGTGATCTGGTATACCACTACTTCTACTAAAAGCACCTATAGTGGTAGTCGGTCACACATGACTACAAACGATCAATTGGTAATGACGATGTGATCCTAAGTGATCTTAAATGATCCCTTGTATGCTGGAGTGGCTACACCGCCTACTAGCAGCCGGTTCTTATTTCGTTACAATAAGATTCACAATTGGGCTGGTGACTGTGTCGATGGTTTGTAGATACTGGTTGTCAATCACACACGGCTACCGACTAGTCGAGGGAGGTTTTAGCAATTAATTGTGATCTGGTATACCACTACTTCTACTAAAAGCACCTATAGTGGTAGTCGGTCACACATGACTACAAACGATTAGTTGGTAATGACGATGTGATCCTAAGTGATCTTATATGATCCCTTGTATGCTGGAGTGGCTAGACCGCCTACTAGCAGCCGGTACAGAAGTAGTTCTTATTTCGTTACAATAAGGTTCATCTTTGGGCAGTTTGCTGTGGATGGTTTATAGATACCTGCACGGCTAGCACGCGACGGCGCGCGAGCTCTCTCGATTTTTCTCGCACTATCCGTCTCTCTCTTATTAGAACACTTAGAAGAAGAGGTATAGTGCGATAAAAATCGAGAGTATGTCGCGGCCGTCGTGTGCTAGACGTGCTGGTAGTGAATCACATATGACTACCGTTATCGTCTTATAGTCGGGCGCAGAAGGTCTTGCTAACGACAAAAAGAGTCTTATATCTCGATTCGCATTCCGAATTGCATACTTAGTAAACTGTGCATTATAAAGTAATTCAACTTCACAAAAATACAAATGTTTGTTCTCAGAGGCCGCGGCAGACCCAAAGTCACGTCCATCAATAACACGAACAATGTTCATCACCTTATGCCTATTGGTGAGTACCTATTGTTTGCTGCTACATAACACACACACACACACACACACACACACACGCGCGCACGCACACACACACACACACACACACACACACACACACACACACACACACACACACCCCACTCTCTACCAAATATGATATGGTTATATTATTGCATAAGTGCTGTGGGTAACCTATACCTACTGATTACTTTCCGCTAGACTTATTGCTGACATCTTTTTACTTGCAAACGCCTATGCAATGTGAGCTGGAAGAAATCCCTCCCAGGGATAAGCTTGTCTTTGTACATGTGTTATCTGCTCTTGTAATAATTGATCCGTTGTTGTGTTCTGTTTTCCATGTACAATAAAGAATTGACATACATACAAACTGCATTTTTAAAGCGCGCCGCCGTCGCGTGTTTTTGTTGATTTACACGTGGTATGACCACTATTTACTATTTATTTATTTAATCGTACAAAATAGGCGAATATCCATGTGATATTTTTAAAGGGGCGCCTATTTCGCCCAGGGGACACGTGCAGGGTTGTGGCAGGTAAATACTGCGGACGCGGGCAACAGATTGTTCCCCCATCAACAGGGGGACAATATGTTGCCGGGGGACAATATGACCACTATAACCCCCTTATACACCACTCTCTGTCACCAGGCGAGGTCCCAATGGGTCTCATGGAAGGCGTCAGCGGAGGCCGGGGCGCCGCGCGGCGCTGGGAGCAGAAGCAGGTGCAGATCAAGACCATGGAAGGCGAGTTCAGCGTCACCATGTGGGCCACCGGCGAGGATGACGGTACTTTTATCATTTTATTCATTCAATTCAATTCAATTCATTTATTGTTTGTAAAACATAGGTAGAAGTACATTGGTGTTACGAAATTAGTCTAGGATCACTATGTTCTAGCCATGAGGCGTACAAACAGTCGGGCGTATTAATAATTTATAATAATAATAGCTATAAAACCAAATTAACATTAAAAATTACAATAATATTCGGTAAATCATGCATTATGTCATATTAATTATAAGTCAAAGTTCTTATCACTTAAAAAATATATAACTGAATTATAATACTGACTATCCTCTACTAACTAAAATATATCTCTTAAGTATTCTTGCACTGAGTAGTAGGATTTTTTAGCCAGAAATTCGTTTAACATTCTTTTGAAAAGTAAAAGGTCCCTACTATCTCGGATGGTTTTTGGAAGCTTATTGTATATCTTATTGGCCATTCCGAATATGCTTTTAGACAGTAGAGCAGTTTTAAATAGTTCTGTGTTGATTTTACCTTGTTGCCTTATGCTATTCCACCATCATTTATATACCTTACAATGGAAGAGGGATGATTGCAGGGCACCTCATACGGCATCACAAGTTCATACTCAATATAATTGAAGGAAAGATAGAGGGGAAGCCAGGGAGAGGAAGATCTAGAATAAACTACATAGAGCAGGTCAAAAAAAGAGTTGATTTTAGGTCATAGCGAAATGTCCAAAAGGTTGGCTGCGGAGTAGATGGGGGGCCTACTTTGAGCTACACCGACATGAGCTTAGCTCTTAAATAAGCAGAATAACTACAACTTAGAACAGTTGAAAAACCCCCGACATTTTCATTTCAAAGTCCAATATCTCAAAAACGGCTAAACAGATTTTCATGAAAAATAGCTAAGAACATTTGGGATCACATCAGCTTTCGAATAAAAAAAACCGCATTCAAATCGGTCCATCCGTTTGGGAGCTACGATACCACAGACAGATACAAAGATACACAGACACACAGACACGTTAAACTCACACCCCTCTCTTTGCGTCGGGGGTTAAAAAGTCTTTTACTACGGGTACGACTGCTGGAGTGCTGGGCAAAGGCCTCCCTCTCTTTCTCCCACGCGTCTCTCTCTCTATCGACTGCTAAACCAGGCCAGTCCTGAAAAGCGTCGAGGCCATCCCGCCATCTCCCTCTGGTCTGCCCCTACGCCGAACTATAATTGGCGGGAGGTATTGTTACTTTATTGCTTCGCCCAGCAAGTAGTCTATTGTGGAATTGTTGGAATCAGCAAGTAAATCCTGGTCTTCCGACAATGCTAATGCGGAATAATGACTATAGATCTTTATCTATAGTCATTTTGCCGCGATCACGATATTCACGATCAACGCTTTAGTTGATCGTGAATATCGTGATATTAAGGGTCACGCGATGGTAAGTTAGTATCGTGAGCTCTCGCATGGGCCTCGTTGATATATGAATCTCACCCAGGAGAGACTCAAGTACCTACTCCATTTCTTGTTTACTACCAAAAATATGTAAAAAAATATTTTATTTTTGTTTTTTATTTTTTTTGAAGCAAAGAATGAGTGTACTTAACCCATTCGCCAACAAACTGCTCCGCAGTTTGGCGAAGTTGTAGTAGTTTTAAGTTTTTGTTTTATGTGAGTAATAAATAAATAAAAACAAAAAAAAACAGGCAACAAGGCCCATATGACAAATACCTTAAAGACTAACATACATATCGATATAAAAATAAACGCACAATTATTGCGACGCGTTGCGCAATTTCGTGGTGACAGGTAACCGACCGCGAAAACGTCGGAACTTGACTCCCTTCGGCCAAAATTCTTCCCTTGTGAAGGTCGATAGATGTTCTGTTGGAACTCTGACCACAAAGGAATTAAAATTTACGTCATGGCGGGACTCCAACCTCACGACCCTCAGGATGAATCCGGTCTTCACGCGCACGTACTCCACTACTTCCTCTGCCTTCGTAGAGTAGTGCACCCGGGACACGTAAAGCTGAGTCGATGGTGTAGCATCAGGACGCAGCAGGTGATTTCGGCACCGCACAGATTCGACAAATAGCCATCTTTTCCTCCACCTTGACGTGTCGCGACTTCTTTACAATACTACCTCAATCTAAAAATCTCGTACCTAAAGGCGGGATTCCACCGGAGTGCGGCACTGTGCGGCACAAGCATATTCAGTACAAAAATGCTTGTGCCGCACACCGGTGGAATCCCGCCTTTACACCAGATTTCTGTTTATAATCAAAGTCCTTTAAAATGTCTATATTGTCCACTACAGATGACGGCTCCAACCCCGAACCGGATCCCGACTACACAGAGTACATGACCGGCAAGAAGAACATACTGGGAAACGAGACGATGCCAGGTAAATGAAAGAGAAAGAAGACAATAAACAGTATTTGTATTGACCTCTAGCCCCCTAAAGATCTACTAAAGGCATCCTGCACTTCAATGGAATTTATACCTTTCGAAAACAAACCGAACTCTATACCCTTAATAAGGAAACAAATTATCTAATTAAATATTTTGTCCATTGTTGCCCATTAGAGTGGTGCCAAGGCTGTCAATGAGTCTTTCAAGAGAATACAGAGAGGGTGCTAGTCTTAGCGGGAATGTAATTGAAAAGTATACAACTTACGTCACTGTCCTCTTAGCTCAGTTGGTCAGAGCAGTCTAGCGTTAATAGAAAGGTCGCAGGTTCGAATCCTGTCGGGGGTTACAGACGAAGAGTGAACTGTGTATCATATCTTCTAAAACAAACTCTTATAGTTGGTTCAAGTTTCAATGCCATTTTTCTTGTACAGTCGACTACAATGAGATCGATACGGCGAAAGTTACAAAAATATGTATACACAATCGAAAGATAATAAAGTCGTATAAACATATTTTTGTAACCTTGGCCGTATCGATCTCTCTGTAGTGGACTGTACGGCGGTTAGAGGCAAAATTACTTTCTAACTCACAGCTAATGGCATTTACTGAGGTTTTTGCGAGCTGATATAGAAATGATGATATATAAATTAGAGTTAGCCATAGTTAGAATAGAACAAAATGTAACTACTATAAACTAATTTTAGCTAGTAACAAAATTAATACTTAATTTAGTTAATTGGTTAAGCATAAAAGCATAACACAAAATGATGTAAATTATGTGGAAAAGCGACGCCATCCAACACAGGCATTATTTTTTGCCTACCGGGTGGCTCCATGGCCTTTTAGATTATAGACAAAGTGTATCTTACAAAATAATGTTTTTTTTTTAATATAGCCTATTGATAAAGGTCCCTTGCATAGGAGTTTGTATGAAGGTGGAGTCACGTTTCTCGGAAGATTGCTGCAGTTGAAATTATTGCAAATGATCTAGAACTTGTCCTCGCTTAGACCGTAATTTCTTCCTAATTTCTTTTATTTGCATATTTTTTTGTTTTTGCAGGATTAGACTTGTCAGACCCGAAACAGTTGGCGGAATTCGCGAGACCCGGACACAAGATTAGGCTAAAGAAACCCTCGCCCGAATCCTCGGACAGAACTATAGGTGAGCGATTGACGGTTAGCCACGTAGCGTAGCCAAATGCCAACACTGACCGTCCTGGGTTCGAATCCCGGTAAAGGTTAACATTTGTGTGATGAGCATGAGTCTGGGTTGCAGTTTTGGATATTTTCTATTTATTATCGAACGAAATTCTCCGTTTGAGCTTGGGCAAAAATGCTATCGTATATCCGGATGACCGGCTTTCTCCTCTACAGGTCCCATTTATCAACCGGTTATTATGAAATTTTGAGAGTAGATTCGATAAATGATTATGAATAGATGCAATTTTTCTTTGTCGATACAGTTTTTTTTTATATAAAAAAATTACAGAGTCGCACCTTCTACAGCTCACAGAGCCACTAAATGTATTAAATATATCGTCGTCTAGACCCTAGACCCACAACAGAAGCATTATTGAGCTTACTATTGGGCTAGTTCGGTTTGTTTAAGGGTGGTATTCAACTAGTCCCAAGATCTTTGTCCAATGTTCCTTTCATCAAAGATTGGATTGGATGGCTTCATCAAATTTACTAGAAACACTGACATTTGATTAATATACGAATGACATTTAATTCAAAATGGCTACGCAAATAGCATAGAAACATGAACCAAGTGGAATGGGCGTCCGTCAAGGGAATTTGATTAAATATTAAATACAAGCGTCCGCCCGCGACTTCTGCGTGGACCCGGGATAAAAACTATCCTATATTTAGATCTAGGCTATAAACTATCCTCGTGCAAAATTTCATTCAAGTCGGTTGAGCCGTTTAAGCGTGATTGAGTAACAATTAAACATCCAAACATCTAAACATCCAAACAGGCAAACAAGCGTACTGCCCGCCTGATGGTAAGCGGACACCGCAGCCTATAGACGCATGCAACTCCAAAGGAGTAACATGGGCGTTGCCGACCCTTGATATGTTTGAGGATTCGCCGTGTTGACAGCTGAAGGAACAAATTCCCTCGCTCAGAACACAGCGCATCCTCGGGAGCTCCGGCGACCTTGCTCACCTCCAGGAACACAACACTACTACAGAGCAAGTAGTAGTGTTATTATGGCTGTGGTCTCCTGCAAGGCGGAGGTGCTTCCCCAGTTGGGCTGCTCCACATTTGAGCGGGATGACATTTCGCTCTGCCCTACCTCACCAATATTAGTAGGATACACATTGGACAAAAATCTTGGATATGTGGAATACCACTCTAAAGTTGTCCCGTAGTGTAATATGTGTGTTTTACGCATTGATGTTGTTGCAGCGTGTCCACACAAAGGTTGCACCAAAATGTTCAGAGACAACTCTGCCATGCGGAAACACCTGCACACGCACGGGCCCCGGGTCCACGTTTGCGCCGAATGCGGTACGTATACAATAGTATAAGCGTTTATTCGTGACGGTAAATTAATTGACATGGACTGAAATAATCATTACAATTGACAATAGTAGTAGACTTGCCTGTAAACGTATCACATTTGCCCGTCAGCGGTGTGACTTGACCAGGGCTCGTACTTTTCGTGCCGATGACGTAAAAACCGGTCAAGTGCGAGTCGGACTCGCGGACGAAGGGTTCCGTACCATTATCTATAAAAACGGTTAAAAAAAAGTTTGTTGTATGTAGCCCCCCTTAAATATATTTTTTATTCGGTTTTTAGTATTTTTTGTTATAGCGGCAACAGAAATACATAATTTGTGAAAATTTCAACTGTCTAGCTATCACGGTTCATGATATACAGCCTGGTTACAAACGGACGGACGGACAGCGAAGTCTTAGTAATAGGGTCCCGTTTTGACCCTTTGGGTACGGAACCCTAAAAATGACTTCATTTTGCACACAGGATGTTGTGATGAATGTAATAAGTTTAATGAAGTTGTTACCGAACCTCCAAAGACGGAAAATCGTGACAATAATATTGTATGACGACATTGTATAGCAACTTTTTCTACAGTAGTAAAAATAAATACTAAATATAATTGTGAAAATACAATAACTAAACAATTACAACTTCAACTTAAATTTTCGTGAAGACTACTTTAAGTGCCAATATCTTTAATTAAAGAGTTTGATAAGTTGTGACTGTTACGGAAAAAGCTATTTGAAATCACGTGGTTTGACGTCATCCGCATGAAAAGTACGGGTCCTGAAGTTCGATATCTCTATCTCTATCGCACTTACTATATTCGAATGACAGGGATGCAAGTACACGAACTTCGTGATTCGATTTTCGTGGTAGCGCCCCGCGGGGCATATCACTTATAGTCAAATCAGCTACTTTTTATGAAACGTCAAAAACGCTCAGTATGAAATTTTTAAGGATATACAGACTTGCGACGTCAACGTTTTCTGTTGTCAGAGTCCTTTTTGTGTTTATAAAAAACTAGCGTCTGCCCGCGACTCCGTCCGCGTGGAACTCTTATATCGTGGCTCCATACAAACTTTCACCTCCCACTTCATCCCTTTGGGGGGTGATTTCCGGGATAAAAACTATCCTATGTCCTTCCCCAGGACTCAAACTATCTCTATACCAAATTTCATCCAAATCGCTTCAGCGGTTTAAGCGTGAAGAGGTAACAGACAGACAGATTAGTATGGATTGGAATATCGAAAATAAAAATCTCTCTCTTTGTCTTTGTTGTTATTTTCAGTTTTGTTTAAGTTATTTTACCTTTAGTGTTGTGAAATATTATATTAGTTAGTAATTTGTTGAATATTATATTTCAGGTAAAGCATTTGTAGAAAGTTCAAAGCTAAAAAGGCATCAACTCGTGCACACTGGTGAAAAACCTTTCCAATGTACCTTCGAGGGCTGCGGGAAGAGGTTTTCACTCGATTTTAATTTAAGGTAAGTTCATTTTTACTTCCATGATGATTAACGGATACACATTCTCAAAATCCGGGTCACGGTCAATGGACCCGATTCTACAGTCGCCTCTAAACTTCCTAATTTTATTTAGGTGTCGCTAAAACACTTTGCTATTCTATGAGCAGCTGTCATAATCGAATGACTGCGCTAATTTGAATCTGACGTTTCTTATTTTAGTCGGTCTATACTTCATTAATAATTCATTAATATTTCAATTTAATTAAATAATGTAATATTATAATTTTGTATTAATAATGTAGTATTGTATTGTATATGATCCTTGTTGGTCGAAATTAAGTATATTTGATTTGATTTGATATACAACTTACTTAGCTGCCTAAATGCTATTCTAAATATGTCGTATTTAATCTGCCGCCTAAATGATGTCTAAAAATTAGACAATTTATTATTAAGGCTAGTTAAGCCATGTGCACGTAGAATCGGGTCCATTACATTATTTCAAAAGCATAATTTTTCCTAAATTCACTATAGTGAAAACTATGTTCCTATGTTTAATTTTTCATTTTTTGATATAATACAAAAATCTATCCATTCAATATCATAATGCCATTCAATCATCTTATCTGGGAGTTACAGGAGAGGGTCAAGGCAACCATGACAGGTTTTATGGTCATGTTTTACGTGACGATTTGGACCATCTGGGCTATAAAACTGGACCATAAAACCAATCTTACTTGCTTAGAATAGGGCTAGCAGTACTTAATTCATGTATGCATTGATTGGTATAACCAGCGGGAGACGTCTGATAGGCAAGCCAGGTGTTAGACTTTCCTGACAGGCGGAATGCTGACAACACCGTTACCTAAATAAAGAAATAAATAAATATTAGGGGATAATCTTACACAAATCGACCTAGTCCCAAACTAAGCAAAGCTTGTACTATGGGTACTAGACGACGATAAACATACTTATATAGATAAATAAATACTTAAATACATTAAAAACATCCATGACTCAGGAAAGATTCGTGCTCATCACACAAATAAATGCCTTTACCGGGATTCGAACCCAGGACCTCTTGTTTCGTAGGTAAACGAGGCTAAAGCGGTCGTCACACCTGTCCCTATATTTTCAGATGTCCCTTCAAAATCCCTCTATCGTTACAGAACACACGTCAGGATCCATACGGGCGACCGGCCTTACGTCTGTCCGTTCGACGGATGCAACAAGAAGTTCGCGCAGAGCACGAACCTCAAGTCACACATACTCACACACGCGAAAGCCAAGTGAGTACACACATAGTCAAACACGCTTTGAGTACTTAGACATTTCTGCCAGCGCTACGCTGAGCTTGAAATTCCGAGGCTATTTGAGGAAGGCAGAACCTGGCTTTGGCGTTTGGAACTCAATAAAGCGATTGGAATGTGTGGTGGATACTCTTCCAATTTCGGGGAAAATTCTGGGGAAATCGCGGGCTTTAACACTGGAATACGCGGAAGCGGTTTCAGCCGAATCGTGAGTTGAATTGAGATACTGGGACTTTATAGTCGGATTAGTTGGTTTACTAAACTTAGCCTAGCTGAGAATATTCCAGCAAAAAACTCGGCTAGGCCTACAGATGTGCAATCAGTGCCGGATTGAGACCATTTGATGCCCTAAGCAATCCCCGCCTGTGGCCCCCTATCCGTAAGCATTTTCTTTGTGCTTTTTCTGGTTCCCAAGACGTGATACCCCCAAGCAATTGCTTAAGAGCTTATCAGGCACTGCATGTTAGTAGCGGAAAGTTTCCAAAACATAAGGAACTTCTCGGAAAATTCGGGAAACTTTCGTAAGAATTTAAGAAATTTCCCATTTTAAGAAATTCCCTATAGACATTTTTGACCGTTCGAGAAATTTTTCGAAATTTTGGATAGTCTCCGGTGCGCACGTCATTATGGTACGTGGCGGTATGTACCGGGACAAACTACCAAATAACACATATGCAGGAAAAATAATGACAGCTTTAGAGACCATTCACCACCACCGACGACCATTCGACCATTTATTTAGCATTCTTACAAGCTTTTATTTAGTTTCACCTGTCCGGGTGTCTGTAATGAAATCTTGCAAGTTAAATTTGACCCACTTCCCGGTGGCCGATTGAGCTGACATTTCGGGTACAAGTATAGTTTGGATGACTATTCAATATTATGGTATAGTCAACAGCAAAAGTAGATGATCATTTTAGTATCTTGTCACTTTCACTACTTTGACGCATCCCAACTGTCGCAGTATTGTTACTTTAAGTGCGACAAAGTACTGAAATGATCATCTATATTTGCTGTTGACTGTACCATCGAGCTGATCAGTACTTAACCGACGTAACCCCGTTGAGTTTGGGCTCGTCAAAAACGTCTCAATGAGTAGTTGATTACGGTATACAGACAAGTATAGTCTGCAATAAAAGCTTGTACCAGAACTTAAATTTAACACTAATTCCACCATTCCAACAGGTCAAGAAACTCGCTATCTCGCAACGGCGGCGCCACCTACGAGTCCGCACGGACGACACCACAGTTCGTGCAGCTGGAGATGTCTCCGGACGACTCCAACCCGCAACTCATCTTCTACACGCACGAGTGAAGACAGGAGTGGTGTAGAGGATTTCGAAACGGTTGCAAATGACAGTGAAACTGCTAGGGATAGTGAAAAGTCTGCAAAGGATAGTGAAAGTGAAATACATAGTGAAATGTTTGCGATGGATAGTGAAATGAAGGCATTGTGGAATCAGCAGTGTTTAATAGTGAGGTTTGTGGGGTTGTGTAGAGTTGTCATGGTAAGATGAAAGGTTTAAAATTGTGAATCAGGTGGGTTACGCGACAGACAGGAGCCAATAGGTAGAAAACGAAAGGCCGTCTTGTATGTACAGTTAATTGTAAAAATATGGGTGCGTACAACTTATTCATAAATATGTCACGTCGCTCTTACGCCAGCCGATTAAGGTTTCGGTACATAATTATGAGAGGATTGAATCGATACATATTTTTGCACTTGGCTGTAGGTGTGACCTGTTTGAATAGACGTACCGTTACTCAAATTTTGTAACGCATAGAAATTAAATGCTTATTCAAACGGTCCACCACTACGTAAGAGGACTTACTTAAGTTTTTTATCTGTGGCTCTTGTCAAAGCTACTACATTGTTACAATTTATAAGTCTTAAGAGTCTGCAGTAAGCTCGGCCGAATTTCACCTTCCCATACAAACGTAGTTTCGTTCTCATTTTAAAACTACGTGTTGGATTGTGACGAAACTATGCATATACAATGACATGAGGTATATCTATGTCTGTAATTAGTTTATATGGTTCCAGTTTATAAAACAAGCGAAATACAGCAAAAACAAGTTTTTGTATGAAAAACATAAATTCGCTGTATTTTTTTACTATGGTATCTGAAGCAACATAAACTAATTACAAACATGTATATCTATGTTTGTAATTAGTTTATGTTGCTTCAGATACCATAGTAAAAAAATACAGCGAATTTATGTTTTTCATACAAAAACTTGTTTTTGCTGTATTTCGCTTGTTTTATAAACTGGAACCATATAAACTAATTACAGACATAGATATACCTCATGTCATTGTATATGCATAGTTTCGTCACAATCCAACACGTAGTTTTAAAATGAGAACGAAACTACGTTTGTATGGGGCATCGAGCTTACTGCGGACTCTTAAACTAGCAAGTAGCAACACTGGTTAAATGGCCAGTCGTTATTGGTCAAATGCCTGTGTTGCCAATTAAGGCATCTAAAATTGTAACATGTATGTAGTTCCTTAAAATACCTACCCTGGAGTACCGAGTAGCTACTTAAACTTGGTATTTTGATTATGTGGAATTTATTTAATTTGTAAGCGACAATATTTAGTGCCAAATCACAACTCGAGTCAGGGTCGGTTGTAACATACTTGATCTTACAGTTCTATGGATTGACAGCTTCCGTCGCCATATTTTAATGTCCTGTAGGTCACCATGTAAAGAGAGTTGATCCAACCTGCCTGTAGTTTCTGACCCATGTTAACTTCACAAAATCCAACAAGCTATGTAAGATCCTAGAAGAGAGAGGTTCAGACTTGATTCCTGGATAAATCCTGGAAATAGTGAATGAAACTATTGTAGAACTTTGCACAAGTGTGATACAGTATGGAAAACTAATAGTATATTGTATAAAATGTGGACGTTTTTACACTGCATCATGTAGTTTTATAAAGTCGGAACATTGGATTTAATAGTTTAAAACCAAAGTTTTTAAATAGAATACATTTTATTTCTGTTTCCATTGCATGTTGTCTTACTGAAATTCGTCATGAATTCATGATACTACAGTCAATGATTTTTTCCTCATCCTTTTTTTAATACATTGATGAGGCCAAATAATCATTATAAGGCTTGCCTTATGGCATGCATCCTGGAGTTGCAAGTGTCCAGTGGCAACGGTACCCGCTTCACACATCATCCTTGGGAGCTTTGAGACCATACTCACCACTAGGAACATGACAGTACTCAACACGGCCCTCGAGCCAGAGGTGTTTCAATACCATGCAGTGCCCGGGTACAAACGCTAACACAGTTAACTGACCATCCTGTATTTGTTTTAAACTTTATTACAATGCACAAACAGGCTGTACCAAAAATGGGGTGTGAACCGATCAGGGGCATATTCGGTAGCGTATTGCGATTCCAAAAATCCATTTGTTTATTTTTTTGAATTTCTGATTTGCTTTATTTTTATTTTTTATTTGCGTGTATTTTATGACGTCATAAACGTAACAGCTGTCTACTGTGTGTCACAAAAACATATACAAAACATTTGTTTCCATAACAGCTGTGTGCGCAGCGGTGGAAAATGAAATAAACTCTCCCACAGTTCACCCTCGCGGGGGAACGATGTCATACACAAACACTGTCAACAAAAACAAAGACTGTAATGTAAACAAAAACAAAAATATCAATGTAAACAAGAATAATCAAAAAATTCAAAAACATAAACCAATGCATATTTGGATTCGCAATACGCTACCGAATATGCCTGCTCGGTTCACACCCTGTAAAGTGCACGGATGGTCAGTTAGCTGTGTTGTCGATGGTACAATCATTACCGTAGCCCCCTCTAGCACCCCGCTAGCGCAGTGTTAGCGTGGTGATCGGCGCCCCCTAGGATCGTGCGCCCGGGTGCAACGCACACCCTGCACTATAAGTAAAGCCGCCAGCTGTGTCGCGACGACATAGAGCCGTCCCTTTCTAAGCGTTCTAAGTAGAAAGAGACGGATAGTTTAAAGCTCGCGGGCCGCCTGTGAAAGCGGTGTAGCTATTTCCACTGGGATTCATTTTATTATTGGTGCTAACATTGACTGGACTATCATGGTGATTTTACTAAGATATCGTTCTACACTGCAATGAAAGCGGGTTGTTTTTTTATGGAAATACAATGTTTTGTTCCCCCATTTTGATTGCTATTGGCAATTATTTTATTAATATCAGTCCGAAAGACGCAGCGTAGGTAGACCGACCACAAGGTGGACTGATGACCTGGTAAAGGCCATCGCAGGACCGGTCATCGCGGCACTCTTTGGGGGAGGCCTATGTCCAGTGGACGTCATTCGGCTGATATGATAATTATGAAATATCAGTCTTGTTTTTCGGCTTACAAAAACCATCTATCCTGTTCTCTGGTTAAAGGGAAAGACTATCTTTGTATAATGTTAAATATAACATCAAGGTCCTTGATTTTTTTTTACGGTCTCTAATCAAATAAAGCTACTTAATCTTATATGATAACTAATAAAATAAACATGTATATTTTATTAACTTCTTATTCCTTATTTAAGAGTAAAAGGAATGAATGCGGATGTGGTACTTTTGTTCCAGTTAAAATGACGAAAATGCACTTAGTGGGATTTTACAACTTCTTTTGTTGCTAAATATTAAAGGAAAAGATAACAAAGACATCATAAAACGTGTACTGGAATAGCTACTGTTTTGTGCTGTTGATGCGTAATTGTTTCACAACCCTACTTGAAGATAACAATTAAACAATAGATGTTGGTAAAGATTGGTTTTAAGTACTCCGTCATCTAAACTGGTACAAACTATTGCCTTTACCTTTGGAATATATGCTAACATTTCAATCGATTTTCATAGGACCTTGAAATTTTGTGGGAAGATTATAATTTTCGTCTTAATTCTATTTTAAACGGGAGATTTTTTATGTGAAAAGATGTGTTGGAAAATAAAAAGGGGTGAGCAGGGAGGTTTACTCGAAGTTGCAATATTTTATCCAAGGCATACTTTTACATAAAATACCTATAGGGATTATAATAATGAACTGCCTGAAATTACGCTTGATTAAAAAAATGAGGATTGCTATTCACTAACTATTAATTAAAATTGTTTTTGAGTGTTCCGGGAAAAGAGACCTTAATTGTAGTTGCTATAAGATCCTTTAACGTAGACTGTTTATGATGGGTGTGTGCAATGATGTAATATAAAAAACCGGCCAAGTGCGAGTCGGACTCGCGCACGGAGGGTTACGTACCATTATCTATAAAAACGGCAAAAAAAAAACACGTTTGTTGTATGGGACCCCCTTAAATATTTATTTTATTTTGTTTGTAGTATTTGTTGTTATAGCGGCAACAGAAATACATCATCTGTTAAAATTTCAACTGTCTAGCTATCGCGGTTCTTGAGATACAGCCTGGTGACAGACAGACAGACGGACGGACAGCGAAGTCTTAGTAATAGGGTCCCGTTTTTAGCCTTTGGGTACGGAACCCTAAAAAGAGGTAGATACGTTGTCTATACGTGTTTAGAAAAGGCTATAAAATAGCAGCATATGATTCCATTCACTACGCGAAACTGAGGCAAGTTGATGGTGCATTTGGCTCAGTTTTAGTGCGCCACTTTTGGAGCGCTTGTAACCTCTTTTTTATATAACATCATTGGGTGTGTGGTTTAATATTACAGTCCTAGGAGAAGGCATACTATTTTTTACGTCACACCTGGCCATAAAGTGGCAATTACCGCTTACTACACTTCCTGGCCAGGGGAGACGTAAAACGTTGTACTCACCACGGGCGGTTATAAAGTCTCAGATCTCATATTTAACGCCTATGCCTTCGGCTAGCGCGTCAAATACCTGAGATTTGAGACCTTTTACCGCCCTAGGTGAGTAATATACTATTTCTCGTAAAAGTACATTCGCCTACAATGACTTAAATTATATTCACACGCAGAAAAATACTAAGAAGTATTTCAAAACGTTATTCATCGTGTATGGTTGATATTATTGAATGTGGCCGAATTTTTATAAAACTTTTATTGAAATAGCAATTCTTCCTTTGACGTTAGAGTTGCTTTTTGAATGGACGACTTTGATGCAATTCGGCGAACTCGAATAATCTCAAGTGTACATTCATGGAAACCGCTTTTTAATTCTTGTATTTGTCAATTAAAACCCCCTCACCACGCTCGAAGCGCTCTAGAGTAAGTACCTATTTTTGGCCGTAATATTTTTAGTGATTAGCAATCCGACAATTGTATATTATGTAATATAGATATGCCAAATATAAGGGAGTGTCTGTACTATAATATAGATTTAACTGGTTATTTTTATTTGTGGAAATGCAATCTGATATTTATCGTGTACTAGCTTCTGCCCGCGACTCTGTCCGCGTGGAACTATCACCTCCATTTTACCCCCTTAGGGGATGAGATCCGGGATAAAAAGTATGATATGTCCTTCCCCGGGATTCAAACTATCTCTATACCAAATTTCATCTAAATCGGTTCAGCGGTTTAAGCTTGAAGAGGTAACAGACAGGCACAGGCAGACAGAGGCATACAGACACATCAAACTTATAACACCCCTGTTTTTGAGTCGGGTGGTTAAGTAACCATAATGTGGTAAATATCAGTTTTCATTCTCTGATCTGTTACATGTGACCATATTAGATAGGTATCTATAACCAGCAACGTATACTAGTCGATCCAGCAATGTACTGTCAGCATGATATAGTTTGTAGCAGCCAAAGTAACCAAATATATCGTAACACATTCTTACTTGCGTCAGCCAGCGTCGTATAGTTAACACACCCTTATTCTTACAGTAATAAAGACGTGTACCGAAATATTTGGCTACCTTGGCTGCTACACTGTGGGCTGTACTGTGTAAAGTCCTAACACTGTCAATCAGTTGCAGAGAAATGTGACCGCATAGAGGTTTGTATGTATACCTGTAATTGGCGATGTCAGGATACAATTGTTTTGACGACCGGTTAGCCTAGTGGGTAGTGACGCTGCCTACGAAGCTGAAGGTCCTGGGTTCGAATCCCGGTAAGGACAGATATTTGTGTGATGAGCATGAATATTTGTTTCTGGGTCTTGGATGTTTTCTATGTATTTAAGTATTTATATCTATTAAATATATCGTCGTCTAGTACCCGTAACACAAGCCTTATTGAGCTTACTATGGGGCTAGTGCGATTTGTCTAAGATTGTCCCCTTATATTTATTTATTTTATTTATTTATTTTTAATTGTCTTGTTAGTGAAATAAGTGGCCTATTTCAGGCCAGTGGCATTAACAAATCATTCTTGTAGCCTGTTGATTATAACTCTTATAAGTTTAGGGTTCAAAGTTGAACATGCATGCTATCTGAGTATGCGCACTTGAACCTGCGCGAATGCCGCTATTTTGGTTCTACTTTAGTGCCTTTCTACTCTATTTGGTCACATCTTGTTGTTTTCGTAAGTTTTGATAAAATTTGGTAGGTTAGAAGAGCTCGTGCGTTATTCTTCCAATTTAACAAATTCTGTCGAAAAAGAAAAGTCTGCCCATGAAAGGGTCTATGCCCACGTGTTCTATTATCTGTTATATTGATGGAATTAGTTGTAATTTTAATGTAAAAGTGGCAAGAAAAATTACAACTTAGTTCCATTAACAGAACTATTGGGAATAGAACCAAAAATTGTGACATATCCTACTAATATTATAAATGCGAACGTTTAGATGTTTGGATGTTTGTTACTCAATCACGCTTAAACGGCTGAACCGATTTGAATGCAATTTTGCACGAAGATAGTTTATAGCCTGGATTAAAATATAGGATAGTTTTTATCCCGGGTCCACGCGGACGAAATCGCGGGCGGAAGCTAGTTGTTTAATATAATAACTATTGTATGGTCACAAGTGCATATTATTATATTTAATATAAGTGATTATTTGGAACGACGACTTCCTATAAACTTAAGATTTTGTAATATGACTGACTGTACATACGACGTTTTGTTTTGAGGTCCAAATTTATTAACGTATTGCTACATTTGAAATTTGACCTCTTATTTTTGCGAGCATATGAAGGTTCGTAGGTAAAGGTCTGGCCGCACGTTGGCACTCTTTGGGGGACCCCTGTGTCCAGCAGTGGACATCTTTCGGCTGATATGATGATGATGAAGGCTCGTAAAGGGATATCCCTGCATGAATCCTCATATAACTTTGAGCAGTCGGCAATGCAGAGTTGTAAGTGATGACGGTTATAGTAATCGTGGTATTATCGACAACACAGCTAACTGACCATCGGTGCACCTTAAGTGCATTGTAATAAGGTTCTATATAAGGCACTGGTCCCACCGCCGGCTAGTAAGCTAGAAAAGTTGGGAAAAACACAGGATGGTCAGATAACAGTGTTGTCGTTTGTACTTACAGCGCCGCCGACCTATATAGTTGTCATAGTAACATGACGCGAATTTTATCTTGGTTTATGGCTTTAAATAATGTTCTTTTCAGTAATTTAAGAATATTTATCAGTATTTTTGGCACTAACTCGAATAGTTGATTATTCAAAATTACATAAAATTCGTCATATCAATGGAAGAGCAATGTCAGTTTTCAAATGTAGCAATAATGTTTAAAAAAATTAAATGTTCCCAAGATGGAACGGGGGATAAGCGAGAATAAAATGTAAATATTTATATAAATGTGGAGTTTAATTTTTACCCGATTGCCTCTGAAGGACGGATATGTTTTTTGTACCTTCTAATCATGATAATGACAGATATTTGAATAAAAAAGTCGGGTTTATAAAAAAACCTTTTAATTTCGAATGTTGCCCGGCATTTTAATCGCATGTGTAGTTCCGGAGATTATCCCGCTATACAAACTTACAAGTTACACAAACGAGCAATAACTTTGTTTAGGTGTGCATGTGCTAGGAAAATTAATTTCCTCTATTTTCACCCGAGCAGGGCTCGTTCGCCCAGGTACTATTATTGTTATCAAATTTATAACAAAACGTCACCCCGCTATTTCTAAAAAACATGCAGAAATAAAACTAACGTATCATTTGTTTATTTTTATTCTTCCATCTTTTATATTATAAAACATGGCCCGCATATCACATAATTGTTCTTTTATTTGTACAAGTAAAAAATATTGGCCGACTATACAAAAAAAAAACCAACACCACAGATAACCTACCAACACTGAAGTTTTTGAAATGAAATGAAATGATTTATTTTGCAAAACATACACAGGTGTTATAAATGAAAAAATACATCCCTGTTTTTCGTGCGTGCTATACATAAACGTGTCTCTTACACCGGGTGTGGTTTACAAGATCATGTTTCCTGGGCCATTGGGCCAACAAATGACTACCTATCTCGCTCTAACAAATAGTTGCCACATAAATGCTTATAGTTCACGTGTTCATTTGCCAAGTGCGCTCGCGGTTTTATCCTCGCCCACCCATCGGAGACGCTACACGGGCCGGTATCGACGGACGGCCAAGCAAGGACACAGAAAATATATTATGGAGTGACCGTGCTTCCGACACGTATCCATACGGGCCGAATCACGCGTGGGCCGGCATGCAGTCCCGCCGATATCCGCCCGTGTAGCGTCTCCTACGGTATACTGGAAATAGAGTAGATTTAGTTTTCTTTCACAATCGAATGAAACAAATGAATTGCAACTCTGTTCTAATTTTGAATCATATAAATTCCACTGAAGAGGCGGAGGTCTTGGGAGGCTAGAGGTGAAGTGACATTTTAGTGATGGTACATTATTTGTGAGTCGCCCTAATATTATACTTAACTTAGATAATAATTGAAATTGACATTTTTACAAAACAAGCATTTCTTAGCATCAGCTTATCTAATGTCATTTCCGCTATCAGTGCAGAGCCATTCACGAAGCTACAACTTACAATTTTACAAGTCTACAGGCGACACTGGTCAAATAAACACCACGGCTATCACGAGACGGCGTGCGACCTCTCTCGATTTTTCTCGAAGGTATAGTGCGAGAAAAATCGAGAGTAGGTATGTTGCGGCGGTCTCATGATAGACGTGCAGCACGGTTAGCACAAGATGGCGCACGAGCAGTCTAGCGGCGAAATATACTTCGTCACTTTCTAATTAAAACGCTTAGAAAGAGACGTATAGTCTCTCGCTATGCTGGTCAAATGGCCATTCGTTATGAGGAGACTCTACTCGGGCCGATATCGGCGGGACTGCATGCAGGGCGACACGTGATTCGGCCCGTGTGGATACGTGTCGGAAGCACAGTAGCCATATCAAGGTCACTCCTTACTAGATTTTCTGTGGCCTTGCTTGGCCGTCCGCCGATATCGGCCCGTGTAGCGTCTCCTATTGAATGGCCAAGTGCCTCAGTGTTGCCAACTTAGACTTGTAACTTGTAGTTTCGTGAAATGGCCCAGAAAGAGAGGAAAGGATAATAATCGGCTCACCCCGTTCCTACAAAGAGGGCATATTCGAGTTGGCTTTACGACTCCTCCAAAATTCAACCTAGTTACGTAAAGAATTTCTCGTATACATAATAATGAAGGGTTTGCGTTACTAATGTTGCTATCCTCATTTTACACACTACAAACCATGCAATTTGTCACACAGACTGACAGAGACGCAGACACACACAGACGGAATGAGACAGCAATCATTCAATTCATAGCACATTGTGACTGACCAATTGCAAGGTCCCTTACAATAATTATTTTTCTGCGCAAGAAATCGCGGAAACCACAAGAAGACAGGCCTTTTCTACTTAATAATTATGTTAATTACTTATTATAAATTATGTACATCTTGAGCTAGCTAAGTCCTAAACTAATTCATCTAAAAACCCTAGCCTGGAATTAGTCTAAGTACAATTGGAATTAATGTAATCATTCACTGTTTTATTATATTATAACATCTTTCGTATCGGACCGATTACACAGTGTGTTACTCATATGACAATACGTATCACATGCATATCTATTGACGTTATTTAAGCAACATTTCCATACGTTTTTGAATATTGCGATAATATTGCTATCAATACATCGCAATAATATTCACTGTGTAATGCCCGCCTATAGGGGGCGCTACACGGGCCGATATCGGCGGACGGCCAAGCAAGGTCACAGAAAATCTAGTATGGAGTGACCTTGATTTGGCCGGCCGCCGTGCTTCCGACACGTATCCACACGGGCCGAATCAAGCGTCGTCGACCGGCATGAAGTCCTGCCGATATCGGTCCGTGTAGCGTCTCCTCTGTGACGGTTAGAAATTAATAATTCAAAATCCTTCTGCACTTTCAAAGCATCCAATAATTATTCTGCAATTCTGAGGCGCTACCTAAACGACAACTAAATTCGTTCGTGTATCTCTGTCCTACTTGCCTATTCGAGCGACAGAGATGCAGATACACGAACGAGATTCGTTTTCGTTTCGCGATAGGGCCTTTGGACCGTCTGGTTGCTGCTATTTAATTATCAGAACAATTAGTATCCTAAATTCCTAAAGGTGCGCTTCACTAGCTAGTTACAAGTGTAATGACCAAACTTAATTACTAAAACGGACTATCTACACATTTGCAGATAGACCAGGAATGCCTTGATTAAGGTAAATGTACCTAATGTTGGCACATCTAATTCAAATTTAATAGCGTTGAAGCAAAATTTGCTGTCAATGATTGGTAATTTTACAAGCTATTATTTACTTTCACCTGTCCCGTTGTCTGTGTCTGTCTGTAATCAAATCTTGCAAGTTAAATTTGACCCACTTCCCGATGACCGATTGAGCTGAAATTTTGGGTATAATTATAGTTTGGATGACAATTCAACATTATGGTACCATCGAGCTGATCTAATGCTGGAGACAGAAGGTGGCCATGGGAATTCAGTACTTAATCGACGTAGCCCCGTTGAGTTTGGGCTCGTTAGAATCGCCTCAATGAGTATTACTTTACTTATCATACTCATAGAGTATGATGGTGTACGGAAAAGTACAGTCGGCAATAAAAGCTTGTACCAAAAATGAAATTTTTGACAGAAACTTGTTTGGTTTACCCTTCTGTGAATTGGAAAACGACGTTCATTCATTTAAGGACATAGACACCAGGGCTGTTATTTGGAATGCGCTCATTCGCCTCACCTCACCCGTCAGCCCGTCACGTCTGATGAAACTAGACTTCAGCCCCCCTAGCATGCTAGGTTTTATGTCCGACATAAAGCATTTGTCCCTCTTGCACTCGCATATTTGCCAGAATGGGACGAATGCTTATGTCCGACATAAAACTTAGCGTACTAGCCCCACTGATTACGCTTAGTTACTACGATTCGCGGACAAGTGAGTTCTCGTCCATTGTCTTAATAAAAATAACTTACCATATACATAATATACAACGAATTATAGTGTACCAAGCAAACATTAATTTAACCACTTTATATTTTATATTCGAGCTCTAGTTTGAAACATAAACGACATTCGCTACTATTACTGCTACAATTATTCAAAATAGGCGCAGTAAAACTAACTTCTTTAAATATGTTTCAACACCGATTAAATAATATAAATTACTCTGATTTCACTGGGAATTCGTTTAACTAAATAAGGCCACATTACACAAATTAAAAACTACGAATTTACTATTTAGTCTGACTTCTTCGGTCATTCATCCCTCTTAGATTCACAATTTGTTTCTTAAAAGACCAAGCACACCGAAGCATTCCGCGGATACGATATGACGCGTTCTTTGCGTCACGATTTAGGCGTATGCCTAAATCGTGACGCAAAGAACTTGCTGCGTAAACGCGCCGTCAGTGTATTTTAAGCCTCGGTGTGAGTCATCCCAAAAAGTCTTGAAGCTGTACGCATAATGCCTCTCACAGACTGGCGCGGCCTGCGGGCCTCCGCATCTTGCCGTGTGTTTCAGACTTTTCGACAAGGATCCGACAAATTGAAAGCCAGATCCTGCAAGGACTGTCGTGTGTACGCTTGTCGGACGTGCCGCCTCTGACAAAATTATAGGCAATTTATACACATCATTCATTCGTTCAATCATCTATTCATTTTTCTACGGTTCTATCGAGGGCGGCACTTTTGACTTGCATCCAACAAGCCTACAGGTACATATATGGTGTTCTTTCATTGCCCATCAGCCAGTGAACTTGATCTGCACGATCCTTGCCGGATCCCTTAAGGGATGCAACAGAATGGCGCGGCCTGCGGTGGCGGACAATATTAAATTTGACAGCTAAATGACATGTTTACTATTGACCGCCACGGCCAGGCCGCGCCAGCCTGTGGGGGACTTAATAGGTACAGTGGTTAAGAAAAATAACATCAAACATGCATAAAATGCATTATTTAATCAATTTACAATTTTCTACCTTCGTTTTTATCAGCTTTAAAATCACTGGCATTTGCCTACTCATATCAACACACACATTCCCACATTAAATGCAAACAAAGACTTCAAAAGAGTCCAAACACATCACAAGTCACATCACTGTAAACAATTCTATTGCTAAGCTGTGTACATTACTACACCGTACCGTTCGAGCTCAAGGTGGCGGATTTGTGGAAGAATACGCGCCGCCAGGCGAGCGACATTGTATTCATTGTCAATTTAAAAATAAATTCTTTGGAAATAAGTCTCATCTTTATCGGACTAAAAGCACAAGTTCACCTAACTGTAAGCTCACGCCACCGCCTTCAGCCCTTTCAACAGTGGCGTATCCAGGCCTGTTTGCCAGGGGGGCCCAGCTCGCGCCGGCAGGTTTTTTTAAATGGCCTGCATGGAATTTTGGGTCAGTGACCCAGCATCCTGGGGTGGGCGCCTGACCCTTCTGGGGCAGGTACGACCCACCCGGCTCCCCCCTTATATTCGCCCAAGCCTTTCAATTCAGTGTCAGTTAATGCCACTTTCTTCAGCGTTACGCAGGGCCTCCGTCGCCGTTGGAAGAACATGATGGACAGACAGATGGATGACACCAGCAGCGCGATGATGCAGATGACGGTAATGGCAAGCTGGGCTGCTGCCGTCGAGAAGGTTCCGTGGTAGATCAGGGAACGGATACTTTCTGGCAGATCTTCGACAGACTGTGTAAGAACATAAAGGTATCATATTGTTTACACAAAGTTTTATTTAATAATAAAAATTAAAATTTGGGGACAAACTTACACTAATCGGCCTAGACCCAAACTAAGCAATGATTGTACTATGGATACTTGACGACGATATGCATACTTATATACATAAATACTTGAATACATGGAAAACATCCATGACTCAGGAACAAATATTCGTGCTCATCACACAAATAAATGCCCGTACCGTACCGGATTCGAACCCGGGACTTCCAGCTTCGTATATATTTATGTATGTATATTTCTTACTGTTTCAACCTGTTTGCCATACGATTAAATAAAATGGGATACATGTTTTTTTTGGTAGAGGTCACCGGAATCCGTTCGATATGGATGGCGCAGGACCGAGCATTGTGGTACTCTCTGGGGTAGGCATATGTCCAGCAGTGGTCGTCTTTGGGCTGATATGTTGATAATGATGTTTTGTTATGCTGCCATAGAATGCTATATAATTTATTTTTGTTCCCGTCTTGGAAGCGGCACGTCGAACATGCTTCTCAGTTCCGACAACTTGACCTTCCTGGACCGACCTTGAGGCCTTGCCTGGTAATGAGTACGGTGTTTGACTAAATGGGGTGCCTGTCTAGGCGCATCCCCGCGAGCAAGCATGGCAGTCCGTCCTGCAGCCCGCGATTCTGGCTCGTCTGGACAATGCAGGATGCACGACGTCTGGCAAAACCAAGGTCACATCGTACAGGTTCCCTTTTGACCTTTCTCGCCTGTACTGGGTATACGCCTTATCAGTATTAAACGCAAAACAAAAAGGAATCATGCTTACCATCTCAATCCAGGCGATTGGCAGGATCGTTCCCTCTTCCAGGAAACTAACGCTGGTGAACATCGGTGTTTTCTTCACTTGGATGTTAATCTGCATACTGAAAGATAATTATTTATTTTTAAAAACGGTCTATGGCGACTCATCAGTGACTGGGTAAGTTAGGAGAATTTTGTTAGACAGAGAAAAATATAGGAACGAATGAAGCCAGTCTCATTTCCGTACTAAAGTTTAAAGGAAGAACACTGTCACAGCGCCAGGGCGAGGTTCCTTAAATTTTTACTTATTTTTATGCTTCCGTAGCCAGGAATGACCTTATAAAAAGGCAGGAGATATTCGAAAAGAAGTATAGAATACACATAGGAGAAAGAGACAACTGGAAAGTAGACGTTGAACACCCAATGACGGTCTGCTTCACGGATGGATCAAGAAGGACATCAACAAAGCTGGCAGGGGCGGGTATATTTATACCCAAACTACGTGAAAGAGTATCCATCCCACTGGGGAGGTATGCCAGCGTTTTTCAGACAGAGGTGTGCGCGATAATGAGTTGCGCACAGATAATAAAGGAGACAACGCAGCAGACTGGACGGGTAGTGATCTACACGGACAGTCAGGCAGCATTGAAGTCACTAGGAAAGGCATCGGTAACATCCGCCTTGGTAAGAGAATGTAAGGAGGAGCTAAACAAGATAGGAGGACACCCGGGTGTCACGCTGGCATGGGTGCCGGGACATCAGGGGATAGCGGGTAACCAGAGGGCGGATGAGCTGGCAAGGGAGGGAGCGGGTAGGGAATTTATAGGCCCAGAACCGGCTCTTCCCTTCTCAGCTCAAGTCACAAAGGGGGTCATAGAAAGGCTAAAAGAACTAGAAGGGGAGAGAGAATGGAGAGAGGCGTCTGTATGCAGACAGACAAAGATGATGATAGGAGGTATGGATCACAGAAGAACCAGGTATCTGCTAAAACTGGGTAAGAGCAATCTGAGACTGTTGACTGGTATCGTAACTGGTCACAATACTCTAAATAGACACTTGAAGGTAATAGGTATTATTAACGATGGCTCCTGCCCACACTGTGGGGAGGAAGAAACAAGTAAGCATGTACTAGCGGAATGTATTATGTACGCAGCACTGCGGTTTAATACATTCGGTAAAGATGTGTTAGAGGAGAGGGAACTGAGGGATGTCAGCCTTAAAGATGTCCTTCTGTTCTGCAGGAAAACGAGAAGAATGGAAGAGTTTGATATGGGAACGCCGCCAGGACAGTAACCTGAGGCTCCAAACTTAGGGAATGGGGCTGAATGAACGCGACAAGCGATCGACCGCCCGCCTGTTACCGGCCGGGCGTCCCTTCAGAACATCAACATCAACATGCTTCCGTAGTTGACTGAGTTCAGCGATATGCTGTTAGTTGATGTTTGTCCACAGTTTAGACAGGAGTGGAACTTTTGGCTGAACAATCTACATATAATTGAGGTATAAATGATGTTACCCTGATTTTCCGTGAAGCGATATTCCCAATGTCGGATGTATGTCCACGTAGGAGTCATGTAGCAGGGGGTCCGGCCTCATCCCAGTCACGTTCTCCAGGAGATCAGGGTCGCCGAGGTAGAAGTGTGGGTGGGACGCTAGGGCGGGCAAGCCTGACAACAAAAATCATATTTTTTATACCACAAACGATGAAACACAAGTGAAATAGGCATTTGACCTGCCTGATGGTAAGCAACGTTGCCTTTGGATGCTTGCGACACTTTAATCCATGATTCATTTTATTGGCAACTAAAGACAAATGCACATGCTTCACTCTCAACACAGATCACCTTCGGTAACTTTGGCGACCTTACCGACCACCAGAAGCGCAATACTATCTTATCTTGTGTATGTAAAAAAATACTGTTAAATCTGTACCACTGGTGCCCAAGATACAGGCTGTGCCTAGTTTGGGACCAACGGATACCGTCAGTGCTGTTTTTTCCTTTACATGTAATAATACCATTAAGTTAAATGTATTCGCATAATGTATCTATGGTAATAAATATTTCTTTCTATTCTATTCTATTTCTATATTTCTTTTTATCTAGATAGGGCCCTTTCGGATGCACTTCGACCCAGTGGGATCTTTTGTGCATTTGCCCTCTCCTTTATGCCTACTCCCAAGCTCGCTCCATCATTTCCACAAAGCGGATGACGGCTCAGCGGGAGCACCTTGAATTCCTTTGGTTGCGGATAGCCATTACCAAAGTAATTCATTCTTTGTCTGGCAAGGGCATGACATTCACACAATAAGGGTTCCATGGTCTCGTCCTCCTCGCCACACATTCTACAGTCTAGACTATCCGACAGTCCCATCTTGGCCAAGGGATCCTTGACCCCGAAGTGACCTGTGAACACCCCAGATATGATTCTGAGTTGCTTCCTACTGGATTTCCTGAGTTTGTTAGTCCAGCCAGAGTCGCAATACTACATTCCTACGGTTACCCATGATGGTGTCATGGGGCGTTCTCGCGTAGCCGGGTTGTGGATTGTGGATGAGGTAGTCGAACACATTCAAAGGTATGCGGTAGCGAAGATACCGTCTTCCTACTAGACACTGGATGGCGCCACCGTACTATTGTTCAGAGTTTTGTGCCAATATCACTCTAGTGAAGCAGGGGCTTAATTTTTAGCTCTCAAAGAGTCAAGCTTCTTTTCATAAGGACCAAATTTGTCTGCTTAACACAAATCTTCGCTAGTAGTCTACTGCATCTTTTGCTATAGACACTAGATGTAACTAGCAATTGAAATCATGCCTACTAGATGGTGCAGTAGGGACCGGCGTTAGGGTGGGGCGGCCGGTGTGGAGGTGTAGGCGCTTCGCCGCGGATGTTGTATCGTGACCGTGGGCGTGCGCGTGCGCGTGCGCGTGCGCGTGCGCGTGCGCGTGGGGCGCCGTCTAATATAAAGGGCGCGCGAAGCGTCACTCGCCCGCAGGCCCCAGATAGCTAAGACGGCTATCTGGGGCTGGGGCCCTGGCAGTGACGTTGATGCGCCATCTATAAGCCATTAAAAGCGACTTATATAAGTAGGAGCGACAATCATGGCTACTATATGGCGCTGACTCACCCATGGTACAGTCGGTGACGTTAATGCGCTATCTATAGGCAGAGGAGATTGAATGTAGAGAGCACCCTAGGCAATCACCTCGTCCTCTCGGCTCTGGCGGATCTAGAGCCATAGAATACAATTTTTAACAAAAAAAAAACCCACCTCATCGGCGTGCCTTTGAAACCCCGCGCCCCTAGGCACGAGCCTAGTTTGTCTCTCTCTATATGAATAATCTGCCTCTGTCTATAGGTAATTAAAAGTGGCTTATCTTTTTACTAGACACTAGCGGCCGTATTCATTTATTTATTTATTTATTCACAATAATACATTGAAAGCTTACAGTGTAAACACCAAATCGCTTACATGCTAAAATAACAAAAAAAAAGATAAACATTCACTGGTAAAAATGTCATAAATCGTAATTGTAATGTCAATCGTAATTATAATGTCATTCCATTCATTAAATGCCAATTCAAAAATATCCTAGCAATATTGCACAAGTATGTCAACCGATCAGCGAACATGTCAGCGTCTTCGTGCTGAGTGAGCATTCGATGCAGCCACGTCATGGCACGGGCGGTAGGCGCGTGGCTCGCGGACGGCCGCTGCCGCTGCAGCAGGCGCGGCCGGCGGCGCGGCGCCCCCGCCCCGTCCGCGTCCGCGGGTATCCGCGTCGGAACCACCAACCCGATCCGAGCCAACACCTATGCACTATCAACTCCGTGATGGACAATTGACAGATAGTGGACTAGTAGCAATAGCTTTCTTCGCAGCGCCAGCGTGTCTAGCCCGACCATGCCCGAGACAAAGATGGAGGGATAGAGGTACGGGTAGTAACCGTAGGCTTTTTTGTACAGCCAGCGAGCAAATTTGCGTTGTACTTTCTCAATCATGAGAGAGTATTTGCTCTCGTACGGATCCCAAACAACAGCACCGTATTCTAACTTGCTCCTTACAAATGCGCTAAAGAGAATCTTAGCCACTCCGAAATGAAATTGTTTTGCAATCCTCATCACAAACCCCAAGGTCCTGCTAGCCTGCTTACAAATGCCAGTTACGTGCTTATGGAAGTCAAACTTATCATCTAATATTAAACCTAAGTCACGAATTTCACTAACTCTTTCCAGAGTGTCGTCAGCTAAATGGTACTCAGTTTGGAGTGGAGAGCGCTTACGTGAAAATGTGATCAACTTACATTTACTGACATTAAAAGGCAGTCGATTTAAAATACTCCACTCGGCTGCCGCGTCAATGTCAGCCTGTAACGCTGCACTATCAGCCGTACTACCGATACCTCGGAACCGCTTCAGGTCATCCCGCAAAAAGCAAACTCTCGGCGGTGCGAGTCACATCAGGCAAGTCGTTAATCATCAGGAGAAACAGCGTAGGCCCTAGAGTACTGCCCTGACTTACTCCTGATAGCGTGAAGTAACGGTTTGACTCATAACCACCCACCCTGACATACTGCTGGCGGTCAGACATGTAACTAGCGAAAAAATTTAGAAGCTTTGGCGTGAAGCCTGCTAATGCTAGTTTTTCCAGCAAGATGTCATTGTCAACCAGGTCAAATGCTTTCCTGAAGTCAAAATATGCAGCATCGACCTGGCGGCCCGCATCCATCTCCTTACAAACGTAGTCAGCGAGGGCAACGAGGTTTGTAGTGGTCGAACGGGATTTTCGGAAGCCGTGCTGACTGGGGTGCAAACGGTCAGCTACCTGCAGACTGACGCAGCGGTTAACGATCATCTCAAATACTTTTCCAAACACGGGGAGAACTGCTATCGGCCTAAAAGAGGTGATATCAGTATCAGGCCCGCCCTTAGGAACCGGCGTCACTCTCGATGCTTTCCAACAATTTGGATAAATGGACTGATTAATTGAGAGGTTAAAAACGTGTAACAAAGGAGTCATTAAGACAGAGGCACAATCTTTAGCCAAAAATACAGGGATGCCATCCGGACCCCCAGCCGAACGAGGCTTAAGGTTCTTAATTGCCTTCTTAAAGACAATCTCACAGACAAAGGGGATGGACACCAACCTAGAGTCACCCAAGGAGTACGCCGCGCGTGCCGCGGCTTCAGGGTCTAGACGCGGTTTGACCTGTTGGAACACCGAGCTGAAGTACCTAGCGAAGGCATCAGCTGCGCACTGCTCACTTACTGTCTCCCCATCAAGATGGAAAAATACATCACAGTGCTGTCGGTCTCTCTTTTTGTCCTTAACGTATTCCCAGAACTTTGCCGGGCAGTTAGCAATACAATTTTGAACATTATTTATGTACTGACTATACGCTTTATCAATCAGGTTTTTTACATGCGCTCTGTAGTATTTGAACATATGCCTATTGAAATCGCTCCTATCACGCTTGAATTTCTTTAAGTGGAAGTATTTGAGTTTAATGTTTCTAATAATATCACCTGAGTACCATTTTGGGTACACGTACTTGGAATTAATACTAGAGCGCTTTCTAAGGGGAACATACTGGCTGAAGCAAGAATAAACGTTCTACAAGCCTATTTTAACTAAAATGGCGTTAAAATTAGTTTGTCCTTATCTGTCACTTTGACATTTGTTTTCAGAAAGGTACAAACTACAAAGCACATTTTATTTAGCAGAGGCATTTTAACGTTTATGAATAAGGGGGTAGATGTCGCTAGTAGCTACAACGATGGCTACTAAATGGTGCAAGTGTACTCACCCATCGCGCATGCGGTGACGTTGATGACGCCACGCGGCGGACATGCGCCGGAGTCGATCTCGCAGTAGCACTGGTTGGCCGGGTTGAGGACGTGATCGTCGAACACGTTGAGGGGCATGCGGTAGCGGAGGAGTACGATGCCATCGGCGGTCTGCAATAAATAAAAAAGGTTAAGGTAATGATTATTAAGAGTTTCCTTAAAATAGGGTCTACTATTTTTATCCTGTGCATTCCTGGTGATGAGCTGGTGAGTAAGGACACCGGAGCTCCCGAGAGTCCCGAGGATATGCTGTGTTGAGAGATGGACCTGCATTTGTCTCTTGCTGTCCACACAAAGCATCCTCAAATCAATAAAGGGTCGGCAGCGCGCTTAGCGAGCGTCCATAGGCGACGTTGTCTGCTCACCATCAGGCCGCAGCGTGATTTCGGCCCGTGTGGATACGTGCCGGCGGCCGTGCAGCTTGGCCGTCCGCCAAATTCGTAGATGTAGCCTCCTTATGAATATTAGTGAAAGTGAAACTAGATACAGCAGGCATTATTTTAGGAATAGGTACGATATTGTATAGACATTGGCATTTTCTTTATAATTTACTAGTCTTAATCAACTGAAACCGGTTCAGATAATAGTTGTGATTATTCTTCTACCTAGTATCAAAAGAAACCAATCAACAAAAATGTTACACTTTTATTTCATTTTATTTATTTCTTAGGAGAACCAACCGCTATATTCATATGATAAACATCTTTTATAACGCTGCCACTTGCCACTAGATGGCGTTAGCAGTAGTTTAGATTATTTGAACAACTTACTTCAACATCTTTTTCGTAGATGAAGGGCAGTCGTCGACACAGATTGGGAAAGAAGATGTGCAGTGTGGTCTTGCGGTCCAGCAGAGAGGGAGGGAAGATCGAACCGTCCGTGGCGTCGATACTGAGGATAAAAAGCCGTAAAAATGAGTTTGTTGGCAAGATAGAAATATTCCGTTGACGTCTGAAGTACGAAGTTACAACTAGATAGGGATATGGTTTCGCCGAACGCCGTGAAGTCTCCTCACGGGCCGGAATCACACAGAGGACTTCATGGCTTACTGTCATGCTTGGATGTGAGGATACGGCCCGGCCACGATATTGCGCGAACTGCGGCGCGGCAAGCGTTTTATCTTATTGCGCGGTCGAGACGCGCAACGCACTGTGGTTAGTTGTGGGATCACACGCAATGAATTAGAAAAACTGTTAAGCCCAATCCTCACGTCCAAGCATGGCAGTACGCCATGCAGTCCGCTGCGTGATTCCGGCCCGTGTGGAGACAGCACGGTGTTCGGCAAAACCATATCCCTATTTAGTAACATAAGGCTCGTAACATGCCAGATGCCAGGCCAGACGAGTGAAATCGACGGACGGCCAAGCAAGGTTACAGAAAATCTAGGGCGGAGTGACCTTGCTTTGGCCGGCCGCCGTGCTTCTGGCACTTATCCACACGGGCCGACATCACGCTGCATGCAGACCCCCAATTTCGTAGGTGTAACGGCACCTATACAGTACAATACATTACACACTAAGCGGAATTCCTGCGTAACGGAAAAATTCAATGCGCGCGTGTGGTAGGCCCATAGATTTTGTAAGGAGTAGCTGCTGAATTCAGCCCATGTGTTGTGAGCCTAAGATTATTCTTTTAACAGCTTGGAGCATTCAAAAACAGGGCTATAACCACGAACTTCGAAGTTCGGGTATCTCCATCTACCATTCATTACTTAGGTACATTACTCGAGTGACGGCAACTTCGAGTTTTGATTTTCGTGGTAGCGCCGCAAGAGACGACACCTCTTTAATATAGATAGGTAATATCCCCTCTTCCAAATATAGGAGCAAAATCTGCCTTTAGGTACGTATGGTCAGCTATTTATTGATTTAGTTTGGTTACGATGTATCGAGCGTTTTGCATGTGTGCTTAGTTTATTTATATGTGTGTTACCTCGTCCATTACGGAAAACGCCAGATTTGTTGTGGAAAGATGCGCTGAAAGCGTCTCTTGAAATGCTTTAAGATTGCCTACATGGTAGATATGTACCGTAGCAAAATAGTAAACACTTATAATCATAGCATAATCAGAACACTACCTCGCTTATCACGCTTTTATCTCAGGTCACAAGTTTATCAATATATGTCGAGCTAGATGGGAGCATGTAAAAAAATAACATAAAGCCCTTTAAGCGACTTAGATTCATTGGCACTTTGGATCTAATTCGCATCAGCGCAGAGTCGAAAACGGCTTAAACGACAAAACGTGTTATTAAGGCTACCCATTTGATATATAAATCTTAGACATAACAAATTGTAAATTGTTAGATAAGGGGGCGCTGAGATGGGTTTCATGGATAATACTAATGAGTAAGTAACGCCACGACTAAGAGCGGCAGCGGCAGCGGAAGGATACGTGCTGGAAGCGGGAGCGTGGAAATTGACAACTGGGCTGCTAGCATGATAGATTTTATAGACGAGTTTTACGGCCCAAATGGTCCAACGTCACGTAAAACATGTCCATAAAACCTATCATGCTAGTAGCCCAGTTGACAATTTCCACGCTCCCGCTTCCAGCACGTATCCTTCCGCTGCCGCTGCCGCTCTTAGTCGTGGCGTTACTTACTCATAAGTATTATCCATGAAACGAATCTCAGCGCCCCCTTATCTAACAATTTACAATTTGTTATGTCTACGATTTATATATCAAATGGGTAGCCTTAATAACACGTTTTGTCGTTTAAGCCGTTTTCGCTGCTGGGCTGGAAATGGTGATGTTCTGCTTACAGACGTGTGCATGTTTGCCAGTCTTGGTATAAAAACAGTACATTACTGCAAAGGCCGGGAAAACAGGGATTGCCGGCCGAGTAGATATAGACGAATAGGCATACGAGGCTGGCAATCCCTTTTCACGCTGAGGTATGCATTATACAGTCATGGGGTACATGTCATGATTTGTCAGCCCCAATTTATCAGAAGCTAAGACTAATTACCAGACTAATTGCTATCGTCTGGAGGCATGTTGCGCTGCTGATCCAACTGTTAAACGAGTTGTACCTACTGAGAAATTGCATGCACATGATGGTCGGATTGTTAGGTTCATCTGTACGCTACACCCAATTATGACTTCGACATGTTGTACTGACAAATTGGGGTAAAATCACATAATCTGTATAGTGTATACCCCGTCGCGGGTATTAATATATGTTCATAAATTAGGACATCAATATCTGTAGATCTGTACACGCCTTCATGACATTGACAATAGAGTCCTACAGATATTTATGTCATTATTTATGTAGGTGCGTATATGAATACCCCTGACTGTACGGTACTTTTCTCAAACTAAAACAGAATTCCAAACTTTTGAACACAGTGACACAAAAGAAGGTCGCTTTACAGGCCTAGGCCTTCAATTTTTTCGAACCCTTTAAAAAACAGTAGGAACGTCATTTCATTGCATGTTTGAGAAAAATATATTTTTTGATTCTAAAATGCGGTTATCGTAGGTACCATATGTAACAGAAACTGTACGAGAATATTACTCGTACTTGCTTATTATAACATAATGTTTACGATCCACTTATCGGTTGGTCATTGAGCGATTGTAAGTGACCCTTGGCGCCGTAACTTTCTTCGTATCTTGAATGGTTTATAGGTAAGTGAATTAGGTTGAAGCCATTTGTAATGGCAATCTGTACGCGTGTATTGAATTCTCTTTGTTTACTTATAACCGCATGGCGATGCTCACGAGCAAAGGGAGACGCCAAACGAGCGAAATCGGCGGACGGTCACAGACAGTCTGCATGCAGTCCGCTAGAGCGTTTTTTCCCGTAAGCATTAAAACAGTTTCTCGTACAGTAACGGAAAAACAGTTTGTGGCTAGAACCACAAACCGTTTTTATAAAAACGATGACAAGGAGCTACGAGTAGAAGGCGACAGTCATACGAAACGGTTGCAATGCAAAACGTGAAAACGCAACTCGAACCGTTTCGTTTCACTTCGTTTGGCGACCGGCGACGGCGGCAACGCACGGAGAAACTAGTTATTTTTGAAACTGTTTTTCAAAACAGTTTTGTGATTTAAAAAAAAACGGTTACGTTTCGTTTCACGGAAAAGTCGAAACGAGCCAGCTCTCAGTCCGCTAATGTCTTTTATCTCTGCCACACAATCGTCGAGTGACGTGGGAAATAGCGAGGAAAGGATGCAGAGACATAGTGCGTCAACGTTACTCGTCACGTCGCTGAACTTGCTCCTCGTCACGCCCACCGCTGTTTTGTCGGATTATTGAACGGATGTCAAAGGAGCGGCAATAAAGTCAAGTACCTAACCTAGTGCGGAGCGTCGCGATTAATCGCGTGAGTAGGGCGCCACAGAGCGATGGGCAGCGCGCTTTGGTACCTAGAGCATGAGAGTCTTGCAGGGACGCAACTCGAACCGTTTCGTTTCACTTCGTTTTGCGACCGGCGACGGCGGGAACGCACGGAGAAACTAGTTATTTTTGAAACTATTTTTCAAAACAGTTTTGTGATTAAAAAAAAACGGTTACGTTTCGTTTCACGGAAAAGTCGAAACGACCCAGCTCTCAGTCCGCTAATGTCTTTTATCTCTGCCACACACTCGTCGAGTGACGTGGGAAATAGCGAGGAAAGGATGCAGAGACATAGTGCGGCAACGTTACTCGTCATGTCGCTGACTTGCTCCTCGTCACGCCCACCGCTGTTTTGTCGGATTATTGAACGGATGTCAAAGGAGCGGCAATAAAGTCAAGTACCTAATCTAGTGCGGAGCGTCGCGATTAATCGCGTGAGTAGGGCGCCACAGAGCGATGGGCAGCGCGCTTTGGTACCTAGAGCATGAGAGTCTTGCAGGGACGCAACTCGAACCGTTTCGTTTCACTTCGTTTTGCGACCGGCGACGGCGGGAACGCACGGAGAAACTAGTTATTTTTGAAACTGTTTTTCAAAACAGTTTTGTGATTTAAAAAAAACGGTTACGTTTCGTTTCACGGAAAAGTCGAAACGAGCCAGCTCTCAGTCCGCTAATGTCTTTTACCTCTGCCACACACTCGTCGAGTGAATTGGGAAATAGCGAGGAAAGGAGGTAGAGACATAGTGCGGCAACTTTACTCGTCACGTCGCTGAACTTGCTCCTCGTCACGCCCACCGCTGTTTTGTCGGATTATTGAACGGATGTCAAAGGAGCGGCAATAAAGTCAAGTACAAACGACAACACTGTTAACTGACCATCCTGTGATTATATAGAACCTTATTATAATGCACTTAAGGTGGTCAGTTAGCTGTGTTGTCGATAGTACCTAACCTAGTGCGGAGCGTCGCGATTAATCGCGTGAGTAGGGCGGCACAGAGCGATGAGCAGCGCGCTTTGGTACCTAGAGCGTGAGAGTCTTGTAGGGAAAAGTCGCTTTGCGTTGCTTTTAGGGATCCGTACCCAAAGGGTAAAAATGGGACCCTATTACTAAGACTTCGCTGTCTGTCCGTCCGTCCGTCTGTCTGTCACCAGGCTGTATCTCAAGAACCGCGATAGCTAGACAGTTGATGTATTTCTGTTGCCGCTATAACAACAAATAATAAAAACAAAATAAAATAAATATTTAAGGGGGGCTCCCATACAACAAACTATTTTTTTCGGGCTGTATCTCAAGAACCGCTATAGCTAGAATTTTCACAAAACACTACTTTTGTGTTTTACATTACTTTTGTGTATCTAATACTAGAAATACTAGAAAGTATTGCTGCAAAGTATGAGAGCCCTCAGTTTTTTCTTTGATTCTTTTATAATTTTCTAATAGTAGTTAAACTAGCGTATGTATTAAATATAAGTACAAAGTACAGTTGGCAATAAAAGCTCTAAAAATTAAATTTTTGACAGAAACTTATTTAGTTCCACCTTACCTGTTACATTCAGGGTTCCCCCAGTAGGACAGGTGGTCTGCCCCGTTAAGTTCCTCGATGATGTTCATTCTATCCTTGTCGTTCTCGCCCGTGTTAATAGTGAAATGCTCATCGACCGTCCCGTTTTTCTGCGGAAGAAATAATCCAGTTTTTATATTATATTAGTGTTGACGACCGGCTTAGTGGGTAACGATGCCTACGAAGCTGAAGGTCCTAGGTTTGAATCTCGGTAAGGGCCAATATTGGTGTGATGAGAATAAATATTTGTGTCTGAGTCTTAGATGTTTCTATCTATTTAAGTATTTATATATTTTACATTGTATCGACGTCTAGTATCCTTGACACAAGCCTTATTGAGCTTACTATGGGACGAGGTCGATTTGTGTAAGATTATCCCCTAATATTTATTTATTTATATGCACTACTTATGTAGGATTACTTTCAGAGCGGCTGTACTATGCGCCTAATTAACACATTAACGGTAACTTATCGTTACGCCCTGCAACATATGACGCACGTAATTGAGTAATATAGCAAGTAAGCAATAACTATCTATAAGTACTATAAGCTAATGTATACCTTGTTCTTTATACTTAATCTACCGAGAATACAACATCTTCGGTGAAACTATGTCTGGTTTTACTTAGAACCTACAACTACATCCCTCCGCAATCTCAACATATCTCATGGCGACCTTACCAGAGAACCAAGGCAAATGAAGAATTCGGTGAAGCAAATTGAAGCAAGAAATATCTCGAAGACTAGAAGATTGAAGTTGTTACGAGACAAATAAAATAATGACGAACAGTTTTGAAGAATTTGGTAACAAGAAACAAGAAACATTATAAAGAAAAAACGTTATAACAAAGAAGAGCGTTGTCCAGGGTTTCCCGGCTCGCACATCAAGAGGAGTCCAGGGTTATCCCGGCCCATGTTCCGGGGAGTCCAGGGTTAGCCCGGCCCAGAGCTGCAGCACATCGAGCCACATGCAGCCACATCAAGTTCCACGAGCCCGCCCGCGCACCGCCACGTGCCCGGCCATAACCACGCGACGTCGTGCGGCGTCAGCATGACCTACATACCGTGTTCACGCTTCTAATGTAAGTTTTATGTAGATTATTTTGTAATATAATTGAGTTATTTAGACACGATATCTAATATTTTAGCCATTTCGCAGTATACACATGTAGTATGTTACAAGAATTAAAGAAATTACGTGACCAATTGGATAAACTAAGGGAACATATTGTAAAGTTGGGTCCAGAGAGGCGACAGAAAGAAATCGGTAAAAAGAAATTAGAGGAATCGAATGAAATTATTAGCCAAGCTGCGGATATTGTGTCTCAATTAAAAGAACAAAAGATAGAGTTCAGTTCTTCGGATATACAGTTGAGTAATTTATTGATAGAGGAAATTAACGAAACTTACATTAAGATTAAGACATTATTGTCATTTTTCGATACGGAATCACAAACAGAAAATAAAATGGCTAAACCAGGGTTCGATATTAAAACGGCAATCGCCCTGTTACCAGTCATGACGGGGCAAGAAGACGTAACGAAACAATTAATAGATGGTATTTTAATGTACAGTACCCTAATCAATGACGACTCACACAAAACACTAATTGATTTTATCTTAAAAACAAGAGCTTCGTCAAGTGCTAAACTTAGGCTAAAAACGTCATACATTAGCGTAGAAGCCTTAGTTTTAGATATGCGTAAGTTTTTATTGACCAAAAAATCAGCAGAATCAATCCAGGCACAGTTGTATAGAGCTAGGCAAGGACGGCGATCTGTAGAATCATTCGGAGCAGAGATAGAGGAACTTTTTGTCAATTTGACCATATCTCAAGCAGATGGCAACGACAGTAGGTATGACATTCTACGTCCGATGAATGAAAAGTCGGCTATCAAGCGTTTCGCTGATGGACTCGCAGATCCCAAATTGAGTACCATAATATCTTCTAGGCAGTTTACGTCTCTACCTGAAGCCATTAGGACAGCCATTGATGAGCAGATCTCATCACCAAAAGACGATCAGATTTCATATTATGAACATAATCAGCAGCCTCGTCATAATTACAGAAACAATAATGGGCGTTATTCCCATTACAGAGGGAATTTTAGGTCTAATAGAGGTAGGAATAATACATACGGAACACAATATTATTCCAATTCTAATAATAGACCATATGTTTCGCAATCCGATCCGTGGCAACGTACTCGGCAATATTTTGCGCCATCAGCACATAGAGGACTTGGACCACGAGGGTCCCCGCGCCCCGCGCCAGCACGTGTCCAACACATACATGATGACACTGCGCCTTCTACGTCGGTAAATACGAATGAGAATGACAACATGCAGTTTTTTCGTGAATAATATGACACACGGTATATTTAGTTATAATAATTTTGCTACAGTTAGTTGTAGAATAGGTAGTATGGATAAATTAAGTCTACTTATTGACAGTGGTGCAAGTTTGAACGTTTTGAAGTATGAATGTTTACAAAATAGGCTTAACCTTCTTAGGCAAATACAGAAAGATAGAATTACAATCAAAGGAATATGTGGAGATTTAGTCTCTGAGGGATTTATTTATTTACCACTTAACTTTGACGAATTTATTTGCCAAGAAAAGTTTTATATTTTTAAGAATTTAACATGTTTTGCCGATGGTATTTTAGGGCAAACATTTTTAAAGCGTTATAATGCAAATATAAGCTATAAGGATGATATTCTGACCTTGGAGAACTGCGAACAGTCCATTTTAGTACCGATTGAAGGAAATTCGTGTAATTATGTGCATAGCGTTCCTCCGCGTTGTGAAATTATCACGCGCGTACCCGCACACCAGCGAGAAGACTGCGTAGTATTAGCGGAAGAAATAAAGACTGGTGTTTACGTCGCAGGTGTAATTTCGAAACCAGAAAAAGGTCGAATACCAGTACGAATATTAAATACGACTGATGAGACAGTTAATCTAGACTTATCAAGTTTAGAGGTGCACAGTTTAGGTAGTTATGATATTTGCAACTTTGACTCGGGGAGAATTAGTGTCAACAGAGTAACCACTTTGCTAACTCTACTAAATTTGAAAGCTTATTTAAATGAAGAAGAACAGTTGAGTATAGAACAAATTTGTGCTAAGTATGCGGATGTCTTTCATCTGCCCGGTGACAAGCTCAGCACTACTAACTTGCTAGAGCATACGATTAAGTTAAAAGATAACATAAGCCCTGTGTACGTTAAGCCTTACAGGATACCACATGCATTACGTAAAGAACTCAATTCTCAGATACAAAATATGCTTGATAACGACATAATTGAAGAGGCTACTTCCGAGTGGTCCAGCCCCGTTTTGCTTGTTCCAAAAAAAAGTGATAAATCAGGAGAAAAGAAATGGAGATTAGTCGTTGATTATAGGCAATTAAATAATAAAATTCAAGACGACAAGTTCCCTTTGCCTAATATCACTGAAATTTTAGATTCTCTCGCAGGTAGCATATACTTTTCAAAGCTTGACCTTTCTCAAGGTTATTATCAACTTGCGTTAGACAAAAACTCTCGGAAATACACAGCTTTTACGACCGATAAGATGTATCAGATGAAGAGAACCCCCATGGGTCTCAGGACTAGCCCAAGTGTCTTCTCCAGGCTGATGACCATAGCCATGTCAGGTTTAAATTATAAACAGTGTTTCATTTACTTAGATGATTGCATTGTAATAGGAAATTCTATGACATCACATAACAAGAACCTTATTAAAGTTCTAGAAAGATTACGGAACACTAACCTTAAGCTTAACCCCTCAAAGTGTGAATTTTTACGTAAGGAAATTATGTATTTAGGCCACAAAATTACATCAAAAGGTGTAGAACCCGATCCAGCAAAAGTAGAGGTGTTAGATAAATACCCAAGACCAACCAATACAGACGAAGCAAAACGATTCGTTGCTTTTGCTAATTATTACAGACGTTTTATTTCTAACTTCGCGAACATCGCTTATCCATTGAACCAACTGTCAAAGAAAAACATTATTTTTAAATGGACGCCAGAATGTGAAACGGCATTTTTAAAGTTAAAAAAGGTACTTGCAAGTCCACAAGTTTTAGATTACCCAGATTTTTCTAGTAATAATGTTTTTACCTTACACACGGATGCTTCAAAAACAGGTCTAGGTGGTATACTGTCAAATAGTAATGGAAAAGTAATTGCGTATGCCAGCCGCAATCTGAAGCCAGCGGAAACTAGGTACCCAATTATTGAATTAGAATTGTTGGCCGTCGTGTGGGCCACAAAGCATTTTAGACCTTATTTATATGGTAGAAGGTTTAAAATCGTAACTGACCATAAACCATTGATTTATCTCTTCGGAATGACTGATCCATCGAGCAGACTAACCAAATTCAGGTTGTCTTTAGAAGAATATACTTTTGACATTGAATATATCCCGGGACGAAACAATGTAGCTGCAGACGCATTGAGTCGCTTACCGAGGAATAGTGAAGATTTAAAAAATTACAGAACACACGTTGTATCAGTCATGACGAGAGCGCAATCACGGAAGTTGCACGCAAAGCAAATCTGCGATAGCAATGACGTAGTGCCCGATGCATCCTCAACCAATAGGCTTGATCAACCTAGAATTGTGGATATCATCAAAGCGCCTAAGGATTGTGTAGAACTTGTATTAAGCGCAAATTACAAGTTAACTCAGACAAGTGAAAACGGAATTATAAGTAAGGAAGGAAATTTAATGTACGTACCAAGTGAATCATGCATCTATCTAATAACCCGATCGTTATCTACCGTAGGCGTGTTAGCGAGGGAATTAGAAGTATTTTGCAAGAAGCTAAATATAAATGAAATTATTATTATAAAAAATAAACACAATAAAAAGGAAGTAAATGCATTCTTAGCTCATTATAAATGTGATATTCCTAGGATCCTAGTAACGAGAAGTGTCACGAAAGTATATGATAGACACGAAATCAGAGTAATTTTAAATGACTTTCACCTTTTACCCACCAGTGGCCACGCGGGGGTAAACAGGATGCTTAATAATATTAAACGATACTATTACTGGCCAAGAATGAGCCGTGATGTAATCGAATATGTAAAAAAATGTACACATTGTCAGTACAACAAACATACTAACAAATATATTAAAGAACCAATGACGATAACTACGACCCCAGATACATCGTTCGAAAGGATATCTTTAGATGTAGTAGGACCGTTAGATGTAGATAATTATAACTACAAGTACGTATTAACAATTCAGTGCGAATTGACAAAGTTCGTCGAAGCATACCCTTTAGAAAGAAAAGACACTGAATCTGTAAGTAGAGCGTTTGTAAATAATTTTATTTTAAGATATGGACTACCAAAAGATATTATTACGGATCAAGGTACCGAATTTATGTCTAGTGTATTTACAGAAATCTGTAGGTTATTAGGAGTAAATAAGTTACATTCGACAGCATATCATCATGAAACTATAGGCGCGCTAGAAAACACGCACAAGAATCTAGGAGCGTACCTCCGGATTCAATGTAGCAATAATAGCACGGACTGGAGCAGTTGGTTAAGCTATTGGTGTTTTTCATTCAATACAACCGTACATACAGAAACACAATATACGCCTTATGAGCTAGTTTTCGGCAAAATATGTAGATTGCCTAATAATCTAATTTCTTCTGTCGACCCTCTCTATAACTATGAAAGTTATCCTAAAGAATTTAAGTATAGGTTACAAAGAGCGCAGTTAGAAGCTAAAAATAATTTAATTTTAAGTAAAACTAGTAGAAAATATATATATGATAAGAAAATTAATAGTGTAAAATACAAACCAGGTGACTTTGTACTTTTAAAAAACCAAGTAGGAAATAAACTAGATCCGATTTATACTGGACCATATGAGGTGGTAGAAGATATATCACCAAATGTAAAAATTTTAAAAAGTAATCAGATATACATAACTCATAAGAATAATACTAAATTGTACGTTGAAAATATATAATTACTAATTAGTCTTAAGGCATTCATTGTATTCATACAATACAAAAAAAAAAAAAAATGTTATACGAAATTACGTCTGTCACATTTTTTTTCTCTTGTTTGCGGGGGTGAAGAGTAACTTTCCGGGGAAGGTGTACTATGCGCCTAATTAACACATTAACGGTAACTTATCGTTACGCCCTGCAACATATGACGCACGTAATTGAGTAATATAGCAAGTAAGCAATAACTATCTATAAGTACTATAAGCTAATGTATACCTTGTTCTTTATACTTAATCTACCGAGAATACAACATCTTCGGTGAAACTATGTCTGGTTTTACTTAGAACCTACAACTACATCCCTCCGCAATCTCAACATATCTCACGGCTACCTCGAAACGAAAACGAAGTTCGTTCGAGTATCTCCCTCTCTGTCACGCGCTAATTCGAGCGACAGAGAGGGAGATCGGAGACACGAACAAATTGCGTATGCATTTCGCGGTAGCCGGTCAATGCACCGAGTCTCAGTGCCCGGGCTGACCACGAAACATATAAAATAAGTGTATGTGTGTAAACAGAGTCGATAAAAAAAAACTATATCATTATCGAACCAGCTCATAAAATTTCAGGAGAATCAGTTGAGAAATGCGACCTGGGGGCCTAGACAAGGTTACAATCGACAAGCGCTAACGCCAATAGAAAACTAATAAAATGTATGGGAATGACAGATGTTAACGAAAAGTGTTTCGTCGGCATGTGTCATTCCCGTATTATTTTCTATTGGCGTTAGCGCTTGTCGATTGTAACCTTGTCTACGGCCCCAGTAGAGCAGAACTGCCGGACATATGAAGAAAGAATTTTCAGACTAGCTGAAACGGAGAACTTCGTAATCACTGTCATATGTTTACAAGCTTTTATTTAACCAGGTATATCTAAATACGTGCATGCGGGTTACTTAAATCTTTTATTGACTTTGCCTCGTTAGTTACGTAATACGTGATGGTTACTTAAATCTTTTATTGACCTTGCCTCGTTCGTTAGGTAATACGTGAGGGTTACTTAAACCTTTAATGGACCATGCCTCCTTAGTTAGGTAATACGTGAGGGTTACTTAATTCTTTTATTGACCTTGTCTCGTTAGTATGGTAATACGTGAGGGTTACTTAAATCTTTTATTGACCTTGCCTCGTTAGTAAAGTAATACGTGAGGGTTACTTAATCTTTTATTGACCTTGCCTCGTTAGTTAGGTAATACGTGAGGGTTACTTAAATCTTTTATTGACCTTGCCTCGTTAGTAAGGTAATACGTGAGGGTTAGTTAAATCTTTTATTGACCTTGCCTCGTTAATTAGGTAATATGTGCGTTACTTAAACCAGGCAAGTAAAATTTCAGCCACTTGCCGGTACATCCGATTGAACTGAAATATGGTACACTTATCTAAGAATGGGTGAAAACGCAACAGTATTGCACCATTTGCACCACCGAGCTGATCTGATGATGGAGACAGGAGGTCTAAACTACTAAACTCCTAAACTACTACTACTAATAGTAGTACTTTACGAGCAGTAAGCAAACGTATAGGTGACACATGGTACAAATTAGATTTTTGGTTATAAGTGTACTGGCTTAATTAGAACTAAAAATCGAATTTGTACCATGAGTACTGGTAAACACTACCCTCCTCTGCGTCGCGCAGTTGGGTAATTTTTGAGTAAACGACCTACAGACAGCTGTCAAAAGGCGAACTTATCCCTTTAAGGGATATTTTCCAGCTAACCTTAGCACAGGTACAAACCTTTTCCGCAGCAGCGAACGAAAAAACATAGAATGCGAGCTCCTTACAAATTTCTACACCAACACGTGCCTCATACGCATGCTTGAATTAAACAGCTACCTCGCATCGTATTGACACCCCGCATAATGGCAATGGCTCCCATTCTGCAGGGCCATTTTGCGGCGCTACTTATGCTGGTTTCAGTGTCACGCTGACCGTCGGCGCTGACAGGCCAATATGTACGATGTTGAGGGAGCGTTTTAGAATAACGCTGAGCGATGAGCGGTGACGATCGCCAGCATTATCATACATCAGCTGCGCGCTGACCGCTCTGCGCCGACGGTCAGCGTGACACTAAAACCAGCCTTAGACTTCTATAGTTTTTTTCGTACGCTGGTACGCAGAGTAACGTAAACGCGAGTCATGTAATTCCCATGGTAGGGGTACTGAACCTCGCTAGGAATCCGCTGATTCCTGGCATTGAAAGTGTTTACGCAGTACTCACCGTAGCAAGGAGACCGAACTTGGAGAATTTTAGCTGACCCTGCAAACTTAAGATAGGTTTCGCCACGTCAATGATGCTGTCGTCATAGCCCCAGAGGAACCTGCAATGAGGGGGGAAATTGGTGTCAAAGGTCTAAGGCTTATCCTTTGAAACCTGAGCAGGTACTAAGATTTTTTGACATGCAAATAATTATTTGTAGTAAAATGTTATTATTGTTTATTTAGTACTAGTGTAATAATAATTAAGTAAACTGTAGGTCTTGGTGCTACTAAAAAGTGGAAAAACCCACATTTGCATTTCAAAGTTAATTCACGTCGATTTTTATGTCGTAGGCAGTTATTGCGGGATTACCGTGTTAGCCGTGCTGGCATGGGTAAGGTGTTTATCATTATCACATTGCCAAAGCATCCCGCTCCGGTGTGCCGAGCCGCGTACAAATTTCGCCGGACTAAGTTGCGGTGCAGTGTGAAATACCGTGCGGAATTTATATAGAATACAAACTGAGGTACTGGCATACAACCAGAGAACAGTCCGAACACCGCAGCGGGACGCGGCGGCAATGTGAACATCGTCTTTGTACCTACGATTATCACCGACCGAATTTGATGCTTTTAGACATACAGACTTCATACTTGAATGGTCCTCGCTGACGTGGACGGCTCTGGCCGGCTCCGGAGCGCGCCTGAGCTTTTACAAGTTTCCAAAGGAATGTTAGTGTAGCTTTAATACAGACGTTACATTTCCGGCTTCTCGCGGATGCGGACGGCGGTGCTCGGCTGTCGTCGCATCTGACTGGCACTGTCCGCGGCTTTTGCCTACTGCACTTGGGCTTCAAATTCCTTCGGCAACTTGTAAAAGAGTCCTGCTGTTGAGGTAGGTGCGGGCTGAAAAATAGCGCTGTACAGCCGACAGGCTAGCAGCAAACGCTGATCCCCGAACCTATTGTCGCACCTAACTTAATTACCAATTATTATTAATTTTTCGTTCAATTTTGTGTTTTTCTTGCGACAATAAATCTTATTTTTTATGCGCTCAGGCGCGCTCCGGCCCGGCCCATTCGGTGTGAATCATATACATGAAGACGGACATAGAATACGGTGAAGAATACCTGTGAACGGGCAGCTCGACGAAGGCGTCCTTGTGGTTGGCCTGCATCAGCGCCAGATTAAGGCCCATCTGTGCCAAGGTACTCAGATCCTTTTGGGTAGCCATTGACACCGCACCCTGTGGACACATTGAGACGTAAAGTTTTGTTTGTCGAACGAGCAAGTGAGCAAAATAAGGTGTGCGATCAATTAAATTATGTTGTACTACGTAAAACGGAACTTATATATGAAACGTCATTCTGTGCGTGTGCGGACAGCCTTGCACGTCTATCATGAGACAGCTGCGACATACTCTCGATTTTACTCGCACTATACCTCTTGTTCTAGTGTTCTAATAAAGAAGAGATAAGAATAAGAAAGAGAGACGGATAGTGGGAGAAAAATTGAGAGAGCTCGCACGCTATCCCATGATAGCCGTGCTGAAGGCCATTAGACACCTAGCAAATTGTCACAACAACCTAGAGAAGCTATAAGATGGAAAGAGACAGCAAGCATTCCAATCAATCACTTTAAAGGCGGTTATTGTGATAAATTGATAGGTGTGTAGCACGCTTCAGGCGCTCTTCTACGGCTAGAGGGAAATTAAGATTTGGTATCTATGGTAACCCCTTGCAAGGTTAGCACAAGACGGCGCGCGAGCTATCTCGAATTCTCTCCCACTATCCGTCTCTTTCTAAGTTTTCTAATAAGAGGGAGACGGATAGTGCGAAAGAGAGCTCGCGCGCAATCTCGTGCTAACCTTGCAAGAGGTTACCATAGGTACCAAATCTTCATTTCCCACCAAAACAGACAGTGTGATAATAATAATAAGGATAGAATGGGTTCTAGCAGGTGAATCCAATGACCATCGATCTGTAACTGTCGGTTTTTTCGTGTTTTTTATGGCTGAGGCGGTTGTCACACTGCCGCCGCGTCACGTTGCGTGACGCGGAGCTCGTTGTATGCAAGTACCTCAGTTTGTATATAAATTCCGTGTGGTACGACACACTGCACACTGCACCGCACCTCCGTCCAGCGAAATCTGTATGCAGCGACGTACCTCCGTCCGGAGATGCGGAGCAGTGTGACGACCGCCTGATCGTATTAACAACAACGTGGTTTACCGAAATAGTATCCCATATTTACATCAAAACTCACAGTTTTCGTGATATATGGCACCAAACTTTGGCAATTTCAGGCCAAAAAACCAGTTTTTTGGACGTAACTTTCGTGAAAACGAGTTAAAAATAAAAATCTCTCGTGGGTTTTTAGAGATGTCAATAAGGAACAGTTATATGTAGATTTCATATATAAAAGTGCATAAACTACATACTAATATCGAAAACATGTAACTTAAAACTAAGATACAAAGGACCCGGAAAGGAAAGGATGTAGCAACGGTTAGAAAGGTACTTAATTTATAACTAGTCGGTACACATAGTTCGTTCAAATTTAAACTAGATATATAAATATCTGGATACACATTTATAGCAAATAATTTAACAGTAAACATTCTATAAACGGGATGGATCGTATAAGGAATGAGTAGGTAGGTATATCAAAAGGAAGCCTGAAAGTAGGTAGGTACCTAGCACCCATAACTGAAAGCTGAGAGCAAATCGCCTACGGTGGTATGGACATGTTATGCGGAGGGATGATAGTCATGGCATGGTTAATGACAAGGGCATTAAGTATGAATGTGGAGGGAGACGATATGAATTGGAAGGAAGAGTGTGATGAGTTGACGGGCGATAGAGAGGTATGGTATGCGAGAAAAAAAACATGTTGGGTCATACACGATTTAGGTTCGCGACTTTCCTGTGGACATTACCAAAGTTAAGGGCTACCGAAGCCTAATTTTGGTTTGGACTCTTAATCCGTTTAAACGGCGTCTCCTCTTCTATTACTATTAGATTAAAACATTATTTATAACTATGCAAACATTACTTATTTATAACGTGAGCTCTTAATTATTGAACACAGGAGAGACGAATTTTGTTTTATACAATGTGTACGGGTAAACACACCAAATTAGGCTTCAGTTGCCCTTAACTTTGATAATGTTTACAGGAAAGACGCGAACCTAAATCTGTGTATGACCCTGCTGCGCCGACCCCAAGCAAATGGGATAAGTAGAGGCGAATGATGATGATACTCTGCTATGGAATAGTACTTTTCTATTAGTTTCGATTTTAAAGTATGTATGAAGGAAGCCTGGTTATACTGACCATCAGCGGTAAGTTGGGCACGAAGACTTTGTCGAACTGCAGGCCGGTGGTCTTGTCCGGTCTGTAGCGGAACGTGTTCTGCTCCTGGTACGAGAGACGGTCCTTCTCGAACTTTATGTTGACGCGCTCCACTTTCTGTCTGTAAAGAACATGATATTAAGGCCACTGTACGCTAAGGGTTCATCACACGGTCACTACGCATTCCGCGCAAGCGCATCGACCAATCGCAACGCTTTTAGCACCCGCCTTTCCCCTCACCCCTTCCTCATACTTTGGTGACTCGCATCGCCAACAAAATGAGCGACATTAGGTTTCTAGTAGGGATGTTCTGTGGTTCATCATCAGCCGAAAGATGTCCACTTCTGAACAGAGATCTCCTGCGCCAATCTTCAGGGGGGATAGACACATGAAAACAGTGTCTGTGAATGGCGCAGAATTGGAGTGCTTGGAGATGGTGGGCGACGTCTGCGACGCATCTGGTAGACATGCGTAGCCCCCAGCAATGAGGTTACGACTGAGAAATAAAATCCGACCAAGTGTGAGTCGGACTCGCGCACGAAGGGTTCCATACCATTATCTATAAAAACGCCAAAAAAACACGTTTGTTGTATGGGATCCCCCTTAAATATTTACTTTATTCTGTTTTTAATAGCGGCAACAGAAATACATCATCTGTGAAAAATCTAACTATCACGGTTCATGTGGTACAGCCTGGTGACAGACGGACAGACAGACAGACAAACAAACAGACGGACAGCGGAGTCTTATTAGGGTCATACACAGATTTAGGTTCGCGTCTTTCCCGTGGACATTATTAAAGTTAAGGGCTACCTACGAAGCCCAATTTTTGTTTGGACTCTTAATCCGCATAAACGGCGAATAATAATATAGAAGGGGAGACGCCGTTTATGCGGATTAAGAGTCCAAACAAAAATGAGGCTTCGTAGCCTTTAACTTTGATAGTGTCCACAGGAAAGACGCGAACCTAAATCTGTGTATGAGTATGACCCATTAATAGGGTCCCGTTTTACCCTTTGGGTACGGAACCCTAAAAAGAACCCTCAAAATAGTCTCGATGTGCTGTGTTCTTCGTCTGTGTATGGACCAGCTTGCGACATTAGGGCTCGCTACATAGAAACGTCCGTCATCGTGAGACGTCCGTTACAATCTGTTTTCCCCCATGGACCTATAATACTTAGGACAAGCTGGAGATGGTAGCATACAAATCTCGATAAGTGTGACAGACAGGGAAATGTCATTCCTTGTTCTTGTCATAGTTCCACTTTTTTTTATTTGCCACAACTGATTTAGTATGGAGTCGTGGCAAATAAACCACTACCCGCCCAAATTAAGTAGATATACGATCTACTTAATTTGGGTGGTAAGCCATCCGCCATTTTAAGACCAGTTCGTAATCGACCGAGCGAGCGAAGCGTCTATGCTTCAGCTTGGACGAAAAATCGTTTTTCCTCATATCCAGATGTTTGGATTTCCCCCTGTTCTCGCCTAGAGCTCACAGTTCTCAACCGATTCTCATGAAATTCTGTGAGTAGGTTCGATAAGTATACAGATTTTTTTTGTCGAGTCAGTTTTTCGAAATTTCGAAAAATGGCGGAGATAAGGGTTGAAAACGTAAAAAATTACAGAAAGGGGTCAGCGTTGACTACTGACTTGGTACAAATTTTATGTTTCGTCCACTGTATCTTAAACTCCGATTTCGTTTACTAAATTCAACCGTTTTGAAACAAACCCGCGAGGTCTACAGCTCAGAGCCACCAGTTTAGCTGCATAGGAGCCTTTCCGTCCCTCATCACGTGTAGCTTGTCCTTCACCGGAACGTTGACAGTTTTCTATTGATTGACAGCTACCGGCGCCATCTTTAACGATTACGTCCGCAGTTTAGTCAATGCAAGCCACGCTCTTACTGTTGGATGACAGCCGCCGGGGCGCCATTAAGCGTTGATCGGCCTGCAAAATTCTGTACCTAATCGTAGGCTGCAACCCGCTCTTATTTGTAAACAAACCTTGGTACAGTCGAGTTCTCCAATATCTACAGACAACCTTTAAAAAATATCTACACATGTGTCTTATGTCAGTAACAATAAAGTCTCTGTATAGATATTTTTGAAAGGTTGTCTGTGCAGATATTGGAGAATTCGACTGTACTAGGTTCATTGCTTCTCTGAATTTAACATCTATCAGTGGCACGGTGACGTCAAATCTGCGATTCGAACCTCATGAGCCTTATGTAGGTCCTTATGTAACTTCACTTAAGCTATTTTAGTTCCAACATTGCCAGATAAGAGAGGTCAGAGCACAATTAGAACGCAGACGATGTACGAAATACGATGTGACTTGGTTGCGTCAATATTGTCGCGTGATTTAGGATAAAAACCATTGAAGATCAGTACCTAGCATTGATCGAAATTGGGTAGGTCAATATGCGTGTACGCTTATGTACATATTTAACATACTTACATAAGAGAGGTAATGTCACAGCGGAATGTAATCTCGTTCATATTTATTTAAAGCAGCTACCTACCCCGCTGTTCCGTAACTTGTTTTAAGAGTCCGCAGTAAGCTCGATTCTCCATACAAACGTAGTTACGCTCTCATTTTAAAACTACGTGGTGGATTGTAACGAAACTATGCATGTACAATGAATGACATGAGGTATATCTATGTCTGTAATTAGTTTATGAAGCTTCAGATACAATAGTAAAAAAAAATACAGCGAATTTGTTTTTCATACAAAACTTGTTTTTGCTGTATTTCGTTTGTTTTCTAAACTGGAACCATATAAACTAATTACAGACACAGATATACCTCATGTCATTGTGCATGCAAAGTTTCGTCACAATCCAACAAGTAGTTTTAAAATGAGAACGAAACTCCGTTTGTATGGGAAGGTGAAATTCGGCCGAGCTTACTGCGGTCTCTTATCCTCGCCTCACCGTTCACCCACAAATACAGGGTGTAACAAGAATGGGGTGTGAACCGATCAAGGGCTCAACAGGTATCGTGTTCTGATAAGAAAAAACAGAAAAAAAAAATTTACCCAATTTTTTTTTTGTATGGAGCGTTGGCCGACTGGGGCGACCAGCTCCAAAGAAATGTAAAAAAAAAACTGTGTTTTCTAGTCCGCAGTAAGCTCGATTCCCCATACAAACGTAGTTACGCTCTCATTTTAAAACTACGTGTGGGATTGTAACGAAACTTTGCGGTGTATGTATAGGTATGGGAAGGTGAAATTCGGCCGAGCTTACTGCGGACTCTTAAGCATCACTTTAGTTAACCTTAAACTGCCATCTTTTTGAAACTCCCCCACTACTTGCTCTGTACCTCGTGGCCGATTCTTGTTGATTTGAGGATTCGTTTTGTTGACAGCTACAAATGCAGGTACCTTGTCCTCAACACAGCGCACCTCAACAGCTCTAGCGACCTTACCACCAACACCACAACACCACCACCACACAACAGTGTAAATATTGTGATGATGGTGGCTCAGAGGTAAAATAGCGAAGACGTTTAGAGATTTAAACGTTTACGTTTTATGAAAAAGAAACTATTTTGCACATTTAAGTGTATATACATACTGCTTCTTATGTAAGTAAGTAAGTAAGTAATTTATTTTGTAAAACGTAGGTAAGTATACATTGCAGATCTTAAATAAATACCTGTAAAAAAAACCTAGGTACCTCATTCTCCACATAACATAAAATTGTGAACGGACAAATTCATACCCGTTTCTCCGTTTATCTAGGATACAAACATAATATTAAAATAAAAAAGAAACATTAATAACACTCAATCAATAATCATCAATTTTTATAATAACAATCGCAAAATAAAGAAAATAAACGAAACTCAATTTAAACTGGCTTTATAACAACAGAGGCCAAGCTTCGAGGGCGACGTCTTCAAATCTTGTATTTATAAACCGGCCTATAGACCTGGCTAAATGAAGGGTATTAACTGGGGTAGGGCTGATAGATCTATCACCCCTACCGTCTATAGGCCTCATCTCACTGTGATCAGTGAGTGTGAGTCTGTGAGTGCAGTTAGTGCATTGCATTTAAGGCGGTGCATTGTAAATTATCGCGCGCTTTGAAACGCCGTTCTGGCTAGACTAAGAAACAATAAGGTCTGATTTTCAGATATATGATTCTTGACTATATGATTGTTTATCTGATTTAATCGATACATGATTGCCTAAAGTTTCCTCGATTGATAAAAACCCAAAGTTGGGTCTTTATTATTATTATTTTTAATACAACGACAAACAAGCGTACGGCCCGCCTGATGCTAAGCGGACACCGCAGCCTATAGACACATGCAACGCCAAAAGAGTAACATGGGCGTGGCCCACCCTTGATATGTTTGAGGATTCGCCGTGTTGACAGCTGAAGGAACAAATTCCCTCGCTCTCAACACAACGCATCCTCGGGAGCTCTGGCGACCTTGCTCACCTCCAGGAACACAACACTACTACAGAGCAGGTAGTAGTGTTACTATGGTTGTGGTTTTCTGCAAGGCGGAGGTGCTTCCCCAGTTGGGCTGCTACAAATTCCAAATTATTTTAAATTATTTTCCTTTTGTTACTCAGCCTACTCAAACAATACATTATTTTAAGACACAATCAAGTTAATACTATAGTATTTTATCTCATCTAAAATCTCACTTAATAAAATATAAATAAAACTTCACTCAGTTAGGTATTTATCGAAATGTGTCCAAAAAAGCCATTCCCGAAGAGTGTTGCATCTCTTTTTCTCGTGCGCGGAAGGCATAATAGCGTGTCTCTGTCTAGGGGGCGTGGTCGACTCGAATCAAGGCATCCCCTTAAGCTTCCAGACAGTTTCATTTAAAATGAGAATAGTGCTGTATAGCCAGCACTGTAGAGGTTGGATATATGACCTCTCAGCAGTTCCGCCGCATACCGGCTAGAGTCAGTCCGACCCAAGTCGGGCCTAGCTGAGTTTCTTGCTGGACTCTTCTCAGCTAGGCTAGGTTTTAGCGAACCAGCGATAAAACTTCCACTAGTTCGACACCACTCACACCCCAGATTCGGTTGATACCGTTCAACCAATCTCACTGGAGCGCAAACTCGTAGAGTATTCCAGTGTTTAAACTTCCCCGCGTGGTCGTGTCGGAGGCTTCCCCTGGATTTTCCACAGGCTACATCCAACCACGCAATTCGACCGCTATATTGGGTCCGTCCTATTATAGCAACCGTCAGGTTAAAAAGAAAGAACCTTTCAGTAGTGTTATTAGGTAGTTAGGTATAAGAAAACGTAGTGGTTTATGGGCTGGTGCCCAAAAAACAATTGATTGGCCCCTCCTAGCGATATTAACATTATATTGCTGTCAGATATCATCTAATTTGGGCGGTATCGTACACAATTTGCGGCTTATCTATGAGTATTTTTACGAGCAGTCAACTAAACATAAACACATATGCTGCATTGAAAAACTTTCACTTAGCCTAGTTGGTATATATCCTGCCTACGAAGCAAGAGGTCCTGGGTTCGAATCCCGGTAAGGGCACTTATTTGTCTCTTAACTAGTGTTTCTAAAAATCTAGTTGAGATGTCCTCTATATACTAGTAGTATACATAATTACCCAAAGAAGTTGGGCGAGTTGTATTAAAGTAGGTAACTCGTGTAAGAAGCGACTTTACCATCCAGCTAATTTCATTTTTGTACAAGCTTTTATTGCCGTCTGTACTTTTCTGTATACCGTCATCAACTACTCATGAGACGATTCTAACGAGCCCAAACTCGATGGGGTTATGTGGTTTTATTACGGAGTTCCTATGGCCACCTTCCAGCTCCATCGTCAGGTCTGCTCCACGTCATCATAATATGGCATTGTCACGCGATTTACATATTCGTGCAAAATTTTAACTCAATCGGATACCGGGAAGTGGATCAAATTTAACTTGCAAGATTTGATTACAGACAGACAGACAGACAGACAACGGGACAGGTGAAACTAAATAAAAGCTTGTAAAATAGCGGACATTTTAATAGCTCGCTCGTTCACAGTTCGTGGCGAACCACTGGTTGTACCTATGTATGTATTAAATAAAGAATGTACCTAGCTACCTAAACATAACTAACCTTGTTCTCATATCTGTCTATGTACACTGGTTATTCACACAAATATAGGTGTAGACTCAAAATTTATTATTACTCCAAAAGAAAGAAGGCAAAAATATGCTTAGTGACGAAAATCCCATTCAGATATCTCAAAGAATTAAAAGCTAAAACCGTTTTAATATTGCTTGTTAGAGAGAAAAAGCGCGCAGACCGTGCCCTAAATATGAGTAAATCTTAATGCAAAACAGTTTCAGACAATTATATAATAGGTACATTAGGTACAATCAACATGTTTATTTAACGGGTCAGTGTGTGGATACGCGGTATGTTGACACCAAATAAAAGATTAAATAACTTTGAATGTTTACACAAAAAGGATTAAAAATAGAGTAAAATGAAAAAAAGTAACGCAAGAGAATAAATAAAATGTTATAAGCATATTGTGACGCTTTTTCGCAAAACTTACGATCATAATGTAAATAAATAAAATAATTGAACGAATGTCATCTAATACAACGCTGAAAGATTAACCTGTTGCGCTTTCTTAAAACGGTCGTAAATTCGTAATTTTTCGAAATATTTCATTCCGACTTTCACAATAAGTCATCGCTTAGGGCCAATCAAAGCATTTAAAACAGGACATGTCCTAGCGCTCGGTAGAAAAGGGACGCAAATACCCTGCAGCCTGTAAGTGCGAGAGGGACGAATGCTTTATGTTCGACATTACCAAGTTCATGCTAGCTATGCAGATCTACTTAAGGGGATGCCTAGATGCGAGTAAAACACCCCGTAAAAAAGACACCCTTATCTTCCGCACACGAGAAAACGAGATGCAATATTCGAGAATGGCTTGTATGGATAAATTTCGAAAATGCCTAACGTTGTGAAGTTTTTTATTCATATTTTCATTACCTAAGTGATATTTAGATGAGTTAGAATGAACAGAGCTGGTTTCTATCCAGCGAACGAAAAAACCATAGAAGTCTAAGTGGGTAAGGCCGCGGAGCGTTATACCGCCTCACTTTTATGTAACGATTTATTGCCGAATAAAACCACATGGTGGCATTTAGTTTTAATATATAGCGCAAGTAGAAAAGCAAGCTTATTTGTTTTTATTCAAACTTGGTGATTTTGTCACGCTAGGACCTCCACAAATCGTTACATAAAAGTGCGGCGGTTGAAACGCTCCGCGGCCTTACCCAAGTAGCGCCGCAAAATGGTCCCACAGAATGGCCGCCATCGCCATTTCCATTATTTATTTATTTATTTATTTCCACACATACAATTATAATTACAGGCTGAGCCCATTATGAGGGGATGGTGGCGGGGTATCATTCGATGCCAGGCAGCTGTTTAGTTCGAACATGCACATACCATACCGGGTTTTAGGGCACGTGTTTGAAGAGTAGAAACTTGCAATGAGCTAGCATTCTATGGTTTTCTAGTTCGCTGGCTTCTATCGATTAATAATGTAATGTTTGAGTAGGATGACGTACTTATAAGAAAACTTGCAATATTCGGTTTGCAATGCGTTAAAAGTCACGTATAAAAACCGGCCAAGTGCGTGTCGGGCCACGCGCAGTGTAGGGTTTCGTAGTTGCCTGTCTGTCTTAGTTATATCGACGTGCGGTGCGGATGCGTGGGCCGAATTTGTACGAAAATTGGCCTTTTCAATTACACATTAAGTTGTTCGACTCGGTAACTACTTATGCCTACTTGTTCGTGATAGTTTTCCTTTTAAATTCATTATATGTACTACTACACGAATTTTTTCACATTCCCAGTAGTAGCCATTTAGCCGGCAGGAGGGGGGGGAGGGGGAGGACACATGACTCGAACTAAAATTAAGGCTTTAAAGCCCAATATCTCGCAAACGAATTACCGATTTGAAAAATGGTTTTCGAAAACCCATAATAGTTTTAAACGAGCTATCCAATGATACCCCACATCATGGAAATGATGAGAAAAAAAAATACATCCCCGCTTTAGGTGTAGGGGAGGTACCCTAAAAAAAATCTTTTTCCAAAGTGTATTGTACTGTTTTGTCGGCGTGATTGATGCCGAATCACAGTTTTCTAGTAGTAATGGTTACTGAGCTAAGCCGAAGACGGACAGACAGACGGACGGACATGGCGAAACTATAAGGGTTCCTTGTTGACTACGGAACCCTAAAAATGATGTGTTTGGTGAGAAAACACTAATTAAAATTGCACACGTCCCCCAAGGTGATAAGACTGATAAGAAATCAATTTGAATCACTTATACTTTCAATTAAAATTATCTGTTTATTACTGGCAACAGTAATACAATTACGGTAAAGAAATTAAGTGTTGCATGATTGTCAAGTGTCGAGAAAAGCGGCTAGGTGTTTATTTATGATGTAAGTGCGGATAGTAGGTAATTCCCAATGAGTGATAATGACCAAAAATTCCTCGCATGATGCATTGTAAAATGTTTTAAGTATGACACGTGCGGGTAGGTAATTCCGCACTTCTATCGTATCATATAAGCTCCCTGAGGGGCTACCGCGAAGTGAAAACGAACTTCGAGTATCTCCCTCTCTGTCGCTCGAACCAGCATTCGCAACAGAGACGGAGGTATACGAACGAAGTTCGTTTTCATTTCACGGTAGGCCCTCTGGTGCTGTATTTCCTCAGCTAGTCTGGTTTTGAGTAGTATTCGCGTTTCGGTTTTAAATTTGTGTAGGGGTTTTAAACTCCAGCAATCTTGTTGCGAGCTGTAACGATGCGCGGTAAAGCGGAGATTGCCATATCACGCTCAGTGTTGCTCGCTTTCAGGAAAGCGTTTGGTTTCACCTCCGTCAAACTAGCTATATGATTTAATATCAATCAATTTAGAAAATAAATGAATAACACGTTGTGTTTTGTGCTAGGAACGTTGAAATACTGATCAACAATGCGTCATGCGAGAAAATAAAAAAGTACATAAAAGGTGAAATTTTAACGCTCATGAAATCACATTCCCGCACCACCACGCCCCGCCCCGCCGTGCGGGCATAGACATAGAGGACTTCCCGTGTTTATGTTGATCCATATAAAGGCGCACTTTCACACGTCCTGTCTGTCCATATCCATACTATAATATTATAAATGCGAAAGTGTGTCTGTCTGTCTGTTACCTCTTCACGCTTTAACCGCTGAACCGATTGAGATGGGTATGGAGATAGCTTGAATCCCAAGGAAGAACAGGATCGTTTTTATCCCGGAAATCATCCCCTAAGGGGGTGAAATCGGGGGTGAAAGTTTGTATGAAGCTACGATATAAAAGTCGTGGGCAGAAGCTAGTTGTTAAATAAATAAAGTAATTAATATATGGAGTTGCGTAAGGATCTCTTTTTGCGACGTTGTGATTGATGATCTTGATGACATTCTTTTTTCGCCTTTTTTTGTTTTTTCGTCTGGAATCATTAGTGTTTTCGGTACCCGGACTTCTTTTTTGTCTACTAAATGTAAATGTATTCATAGTAAATCTTTATCGTAACTAACTAATGAAGCAATGTAATTTATGTGTGTAACCGCGGCCTATCATTATATCTGAACGCAAGTGTTACTCGACCTGTCTATGCGCCGTGTGCGCCGTTCTTTCTCTCTATCTCGCTCTCTCATGCTCTCTCGCTCGCTGGCGAATGGCCATTCAGTCAGTGATTCGGACGGTACGCATTCGCGCCAGTGCATCGACTTGATTTTACCTCTGTGTAACTCATTACTTTTAACATCTTGTTTGTGATTTAAACCTCATTAAACATATTATAAGGAAGAAGACACTATTTACTTCATATCCTCCTACATGTGCAATTTTAAAAGCTCTATCCTGAGAGCAGTACCTGTTCATTCTTATCATCACTCATCAGAAATCAGAGGCTGCAACGTAGATCTCCGAGAGAGAAAATGTCACAGGGAAGAACAAAACCGCTCTATGGTTCTTCTGAACCTTGGACTATAAGAATTCATCAGCACGTCTAGATCATGGGATGGTCGCGACATACTCTCGATTTTTCTCGCACCATACCTTTGTTCTAAGTGTTCTAATAAGAAATTGACGGATAGTGCGATAAAAATCGAGAGCGCTCGCGCGCCGTCGCGTGATAGCCGTGCAGAGGTAAAGTCATTGAAAGAAAGAGACAACTATACAGGGTGAACGCAGGTCATTACGAGTCCTTTGCACACTTTATTCCCTTCTATTCGACCCTGCCGCGCCAGAATATCTCAGGACCAAATTTATTTTTGTTCCTGCTCGACCCGGAGGCGTACTCCGCAGTTCCCGTAGCCTAAAGCTGTCTGTTCTCCCTCACCGGCCCTGTTTTATGTTTGGTTCTTTTACCGTTCAGGCAATTCGACTCTGGAATGCTCTTCCGCTAACTATCCGTCAAGCACAAAGCTAATTGACTTTCAAGTGCAAGTTACGCAAGTATCTTTCTGATAAGCGCGTAAGATAGTTGTCAACATAGTATTTTTCACTAGGTACAAAAGGTAGTAATATGTATATATATTAGTGTATATTATTTTGTATATGTGTATGTTTTTTTTTTCGTATGTATCTGATAGAAGTTTATCTTGGATTAAGTTTTCATTTAAATTTAAATGCCTGCACCAAATGTTTCTGTTTTGCCCAATGGTTGACTGGTAGAGAATGCCTTATGGCATTAAGTCCGCCATTTGTACTATATCTTGTATTGTGCAATAAAGTTTAAATAAATAAATAAATAAACCTGTAGTAATAAGATTTTTTTGTTTCTATCGCAGTATTATAAGGCAAATTCATTGCGTTAACTCTAGAAGCAAACAAGGACTTTATAATTTTAAATAGCAATAACACCAACCTTATGGTCACCCTATTCGACAAGACTTGGTCTGTAGCTTAAAGTGACATTTTAACGTAGCAATTAGGGTCACCATGAGACTCAGTAAATTTAAAACATTTTTTTATTTACATATTTTTGCCTGTTGTCACGTCCACATGTTTCAACTAAAGTTAAACAGAAGAAACACATATTTCTGTTCACGACTTAGGATTCACCCTGTATAGACCTCAAAAACGTAACCAATTTCGTTAGAGAAGATTGTTGCCGCTTGGCAGGAGACCGCTTTTGGTTTCTTATTAATTAAGATGAGACTATGCTGGCGAAAAAAGACCCCCTCTCAAAACTAGTTAACTGTACAGTCAGCATCATATAGTAAGTGGCAGCCAAAGTAGCCAAATATATCGCAACACGTCTTTATTACTATAGGAGTAAGAATGTGTTACCATAGATTTGGCTACTTTGGTTGCTACTAACTATATGACGCTGATTGTGTCTGGTGGGTGATTGCCAATTGTTTCTTGGTTAGCTTCGGGTACCTACCTCTAATTTCCTGTAACTTACTACTTGATTTAATCTAAGTACATGTTGTATTGATTACTTTAATCAATATAATATATTTAACTTCTCCAATTTACAAAGATTCTACATTTTTTATAGGCGAAAATTTAAATGTACCTACTACTACTACTTAAAACTTTTGCCAATGTTTACTAATCTGAAAATCTGAATCTTCATTCATGTAATTTTTATTTTTTTGTTTTATTACTCTTGATTTCACACATGTGCGAGCTGTGGTCACCTATAAGTGGCTAAGCATCTTACTTAGTTTTTTTTTTATTTAAGCCAAATGTATTGTTCAGATGTGTTATCCGTTGGTGGTCCTTAAATAAATAAATAAATTGTACCATCCAGGGTAAGGTTCATTTAATTTTTTACAGTACATATGGTGCTACTTTCCCGCACTAGTGCGGAAAAGAGCACTTTTCGTGCATATGTCGAAATTTTAAAGAGCCATATGTACAGTAAAACGTTGTACGATACACGTGCGAATAGGTAACTGGCAACTCGTGTCGATTTAAAACACTCCCTTCGGTCGTGTTTTAATTTTGTGACGACCGGTTAGCCTAGTGGGTAGTGACGCTGCATATGAAGCTGAAGGTCCTGGGTTCGAATCCCGGTAAGGGCAAATATTTGTGTGATGAACATGAATATTTGTTTCTGAGTCTTGGATGTTTTCTATGTATTTAAGTATTTATATCTATTATATATATCGTCGTCTAGTACCCATAACACAAGCCTTACTGAGCTTACTATGGGAATAGGTCGATTTGTGTAAGATTGTCCCCTTATATTATATTATATTATCCCCCTTATATTATATATTATATATATTATATTATAATTTATCACCACTCGTTGCGTATTTCCTATTTTTGGCACTTGTATCGTAAATAACTATTATTGTATGTTTTTATCTGTGGTTTTTATGCCGTTGTAATGGAGATTTCGGTCACATTGTCTGTCTCGGTTATTAAGTACCTAAACAATACAAAAGTTTCCACATTCTATGCAGTTTTATGCTAATAGTTATTTTATATTCAAGTCAATCTCAATTTGCCTCTACTTGACTGCCGACTTCAATTCTCAAATGGAGTTTTATAATTGTATTGTTTTCTGTAAGTGTCAATAAATAATATTTAAATTGCGTTGAAAGTAAGTAAAATAATTAAATAAATAGATCACCTAATTGGCAGAAAGATTCACTTGTAAAAACCGCCTTCTCTATACCAGACCCCGTAGCATGGATGGCCTTATCACACGATAAGTGACAAGATAGAGCGTCCGTCACTGGCTGACACCGTTCAATAGAACGAGACGGACACTCTTCTTGTCACTTATCGCGTGGTAAGGCCGACCATGATACGGGTCTGAACGACATTCATTTTAATTTACAAGTATTTGAAGTGTGTGCTGTTGTAATTAGAATGTTCGAGTAAATGTTTCTGTATTGCTGATTACAAATCTGCTCAGTCGTAGCCTCATTGCTGAGGGTCGTGTCTACCACACATGTCTGCACCACCTTCGTCCAAGAACTTCTATGCTGCGCCATACGCAGGCAAGCCTGGGCGCTGGTTCCTTCTGATGCCTTCACTGTGTCTAGAGTAGTGGCTTTTCCTTTACCATTCTTCCCTCCTACATGGCCGACCACCGACCATTATATATATATATATATATATATATACATATACATATACTATTACTGTCATCCCGTCTAGCCACGAGTCCGAAAAATCGAAGTACGCGTTAAGTAGGTACATATGGTAGAGAGTCGAGTTCGAATCTTCGCCCCGTATCATGGTCGGCCTTATCACACGATAAGTGACAGGATAGGGCGTCCGTCACTGGCTGACACCGTTCGATAGAACGAGACGACGCTCTTATCTTGTCACTTATCGCGTGATAAGGCCGACCATGATACGGGGTCAGGATTCGTTTGTATTACACATATCGATTAACAAGTATCATTAACGGGGTCCTGTCTCTTGACCAAACAACTTTTAGCCAAATGTATCATTTGGCAAATGTTTAATTTGACCTAATGCATTTTTCGTCAAAACAGTGGTATTTTCGGGTATTCTTTGAATATCATCAAATAGAAGTCATTAGGTTAGGTTAGGTTTGTTTTATAATAATCCTATAAAGCTTTCTATTTAAGAAAAAAATGCATTAGGTCAAATGAAACTTTTGTCAAAGGAAACATTTGGCCAAAAGTTGTTTGGTCTAACATTAGTGAACCATAATTAACTGAAGTGTGGCGGGACCGTTTACGAGTATTTTTTAGGTACTTAACAGAACTGCTACACCTATCTCTACGTACGAGCGACGAATCACAGAGGTAGGAGAGTTCACTAGAAGCGCAAATAAACCGCGGTCTGCTGGGACACGACTCCGAACGTCCCAAAAGCAGCGAACGAACAAACCATAGAAGTCTAACTAGCGCCGTAAAATTACCCCACATTAATGGGTGCCCTTGCCATTATGCGGGGTGGGGGCGGGGTGTCAAAACGATGCCAGGCAGCCGTTTAGTTCGAACATGCGCATACCGGGTTTATATAGGCATGTGTATGGGTAGAAATTTGTAAGGAGCTTCGCATTATATGGTTTTTTCGTTCGCTGCCCACGATTAGAAGCAGACAGAAAGCATGAACTAATTAGCTGTGCGCCTTGTAATGACTTGGACTATAGTACATTGTTTAACGAGGGGCGTAAGTGGAATTCGGGCTTCTTGTAGACTCTTGTTCGCAATTATAAGTATACAATGTTTTTCATCACATTTGCGAGGAAACAAATACATTTTAGATGAAATTAATACAAATCGTAATAAAACTGCGACATGTCAGTTGTCCATTTTGTTGAATTTGACGTGAGCGCGTGCATGTTGTTATTATTATGCACACGCGCGTGTGGCAAAGACCCTTCGGTATACAACCACGATTTGAAAACACTTAAAAACATTTTACATGACACTAAATAACTACATATTAAATCTGTAAATATTTCTGTTAAACATGTTTTAGTAGTGTTTTTAAGTTTAGATTTATTTATAAATACGTTTTCAGACATCGTATTTGATATAAAACCTATTTGCTTTGTAACTGCCGCATGAGTGACAGATACAATTTAAGAAAAAAACCATTACGTCCGTGGGCGTAACATAGGCTTATTACAGCTCTGTATGTCTGCGCATTATGAAGCCTGTTTCGAGCAAGTGTGATGAAAAATAGTAAACGTCACTTGAGAATCTTATACATTTAACGGTGAACAAACGCTTGCGCGATCTAAAATACAGGCAGCGCCATCTATTGGGTAAATCGGCAAGCTCGCCTTTGAAGACCGTGCTATAGAACTAATTTAAAAAAATACAGGCAGCGCCATCTATTGGGTAAATCGGCTAGCTCGCCGTTGAAGATGGTGCTATAGAACTAATTTAAAAAAATACAGGCATCGCCATCTATTGGGTAATTCGGCTAGCTCGCCGTTGAAGATGGTGCTAATAGAACTAATTTAAAAAAAATACAGGCAGCGCCATCTATTGGGTAATTCGACTAGCTCACCGTTGAAGAAGGTGTTATAGAACTAATTTAAAAAGCCACTCACGAGTATACAAAAGGCCCCACATCCTCGACATGCAGCTTGCTGTCCAGATTGTCTCTCACCCGCTCCCAGTTGGTGTAGTTGAAGATGTGCACCTTCATCAGAGGTTGTACCGTGGGATTCTTCCAGAGGGAGAAGGCCATGGAGTTGTTCCTTATCACCATGCTCTGTGGGAAGATGGAAGTCATCAAGGCTGCGTCATTATACAGGGTGTCCTAAAAGTCGGATAACGGGTCATAAGCCAAGTCATAACACTTATCAAAAAACAGGTAGGAAAATTCAAGTTACTTATGTAATAAAAACAATGTTTGCTGCAGATGCACTCCCCGACAGTAACATAGCGGTCACGATCCTCAACATTGAGGGACCGATTGAATAAATGTATAAATAAATGCGTTATATGTTATTTTATTTATTTATTTATTATTCGGAGAACCAACAGCTAACAATTCAGAATAATAATATAAGCTAGTTATATAACTTAAGTAACAGAGAGCCAATTAAATTATCCCGATATGGTACCCGGTATGTAGCCGATAATACGTGAAATAAAAGCACAGGTAGTTTTTTTTAGCCTAATACACCCGTTTTCGACTTTACGTTGATTTTTGGGGCACCCTGTATTAGATCGGAGGTTTTCAACACTTGGGCTAAGAAAGAAGGCTCGAAGATACATTCTTAACCTTTTCCCCGCCAAAGACGGAAAATCGTGCCTTTCGTGCCCCTGACGCCAGAACCATAAAATAAAGATAATAAATCAATAATAATAAATAATATACTTATATTTGGGGACATTCTTACACCAATCGACCTAGTGCCAAACTAAGCAAAGCTAGTACTATGGGTACTAATTCATCCTTACGTGTCTCATCATGTAAACAATCACTTCTCGAAGACATCATCACACTTTTCTCTGTGATTACACAATAATCATCACCTGAAATGTTGTTGTATACTTAAAGAAACTCGCAAAGTATCATCATCATAAGTTGAAATCAACCAAGTAACCACTGAAAAACATAATTTCTAATAAGATTTTCTTCAATAATCGAAGTAACGAACGAATGAACCATCTGACATAACCATGTCTAGGTTTTCTATGAATCACTCTACATGTATGTTTTATCGTCATTTCACCAACAAACAAACATGATCATATCATTGCCTATGATCATATTTTACGTCATGTTTGTTTACATGATAGGACACGTAAGAATGAATAGACTTTAGACGACATATGCATACTTATATCCTACTAATATTAAAAATGCGAAAGTTTAGATGTTTGGATGTTTGGATGTTTGGATGTTTGTTACTCAATCACGCTTAAACGGCTGAACCGATTTGAATGAAATTTTGCACTAAGATAGTTTATAGCCTGGATTAAAATATAGGATAGTTTTTATCCCGGGTCCACGCGGACAAAGTCACGGGCGGAAGCTAGTAGATAAATAAATACTTAAATACATAGAAAACATCCATCATATCAGTCGAAAGACGTCCACTGCTGGACATAGGCCTCCCCCAAAGAGTGCCACAATGACCGGTCCTGCGCCACCCGCATCCAGCGGACTCCCGCGACCTTTACCAGGTCATCAGTCCACCTTGTGGGGGGCCTACCCACGCTGCGCCTTCCGGTACGTGGTCGCCACTCGAGAACCTTTCCGCCCCAACGGCCATCGGTTCTACGTGCAATGTGCCCCGCCCACTGCCACTTCAGTTTAGCGATTCGGAGGGCTATATCGGTTACCTTGGTTCTGCTGCGGATAGCTTCATTTCTGATGCGATCGCGCAGAGAAACTCCCAACATAGCCCTCTCCATTGCCCTTTGGGTGACTTTGAGCCTTCTTATGATGCCCATAGTAAGCGACCACGTTTCCGTGCCATACGTCATCACTGGCAACACACACTGGTCAAAGACTCTCGTCTTGAGTTTTTATTGGTTTTTGGAAGGTCGTCATTTGACGTCGGTGGCGTCCGTGGCATGGCGTGTCACTTAGTAAGCCGGCGGTCAATAGGTTAAAATAATTGTTGCCAATTTCGCCGGACGGCGGTGCGGTGCAGTGTGCGGTACCGTGCCGATCTTGTATATACAAACTGAGGTACTGGCATGCAACGTTGCGAACCGTCGCTCCGCGCTGTTCCTACCGCCTAAGAAGGTTGGGAATTGTTGTTGTTACCGTGTATCACATAGCATGTAGAACCGATGGCCGTTGGGGCGGAAAGGTTCTCGAGTGGCGACCACGTACCGGAAGGCGCGGCGTAGGTAGGCCCCCCACAAGGTGGACTGATGACCTGGTAAAGGTTGCGGGAGTCCGCTGGACGCGGGTGGCGCAGGACCGGTTACTTTGGCACTCTTTCGGGGAGGCCTATGGCCAGCAGTGGACGTCTTTCGGCTGATATGATGAACTGTGTATACTTACTGATAGTATAGCGTTGTTTAGTGTGTTTGTGAAGCAGAAAAACACTGTACCGATGAGGCTCAGCACGAATATAGTTGACAGGCTCACTAGTACTGAAAAGAAACAAAACAAGCTTCTGTCAAAAATTTCATTTTTGGTACAAGCTTTTATTGCCGACTGTACTTTTCTGTATATATCATCATCAACTACTCATTGGGACGATTCTAACGAGCCCAAACTCAACGGGGTTACGTCGGTTAACTACTGAGTTCCCATGGTCACCTTCTGTCTCCATCATCAGATCAGCTCGATGGTAAATACCCAAAATTTCAGCTCAATCTGTCACCGGGAAGTGGGTCAAATTTAACATGCAAGACAGACAGACAGACAGACAGACAGACAGACAGACAGACAGACAGACAACGGGACAGGAGAAAGTAAATAAAAGCTTGTAATAAAAAATATTAGAGGAAAATCCGACACAAATCGAACTAAATCTACAGTAAGCTCAATAAGGCTTGTGTTATGGGTAATAAACGATATATTTAACTTAAAACCAGGGTAAGGGGCCTAATGGCATGAACCTCGTTCCCTGGAAGGTGGGTCGGCCCCTAGTGCCGGATGCCACATGGCCTAAGGGACTGAGACCACGACTGGGGCTGCCGCTAACGTTAGAATGAAAGCAACCCTTTTGAGAGCGGTCTCAATGCGAGCAATGACCCCTAAGGACACTCGATCATTATCTTCCGGTGTCTTGCAAGCGAACTCGAGGACCGAAATCCCGAAGGTAAACGGGAAGGCAAGCGAAGAAGCGAAGCGAAGGCTGAGGTGTTCGTAGGAATGATAGGCCCAAAATATCCCTTTAGGCAGCGCTCCTTATGCGCTCCCTATAATATTTCAGAAAGTCACAAGAGTTTTTAGTACCTAATATACTCAGTTCTCCGCGGAATGCCGTTTAGCTCCAAATTTTATACCCACATCCCTTGACGTTGGTGAACTATGATAATTTGAGATAAGTATTCAACTAAACCTATTAAACAACTTTAGATGACCTCTGATTTCATAGCAAATATAGGAAGGCAGAGATCAAGTTTGCTGGTTTATCAATATCAACAGCGACGTCGTCGTGCCTTAAGTTCCAATATAATTAGATCTCTAATGTGTAACAGTTACTATCGGTGGATGTATCAACCAGTTTTGGTTAAGTTATAGTTTTAAGCCGCCTTGCACTATTTTTCATCCCGTGTTTTTTCACGTTTTATCTATATTTTGCAAAAAATTTGAATGGGGTTCTTTTTACTTTCTAGTCAAGTATATGCTTGGCAATTTTCAAGTCTTTTAGCTCATAGAATCATATAAACAGACAAATACCCAAAAATTCTAAAAACTGTTAGAACGTGTTCTGTTAACAAAAGTATACGCAGCCAACTTTTTTTCGAATTTCTTAAATATATACAGACTTTCGACCCTCTTCAGCTTTATTATATATGTATTGATAGATTAATGTGTTACATCTTTGGGTTCCCGCAGGATTGTGTCAGCTCACTTATGTTTATGTCTAAAAAAGATTTGTGTAAACTGAAGGTGTTGAGTCACAGACGATAAATTAAGAGGTGGTTAGAATATTACTTCGAACGGTGCACTTATCCAATACTACTTATTTAATTCTAAGGGGGCGAGGCGCCGTCGCGTCTCGGGGCTAACGTCTCATGTCTTCTTCGTCTCTGTACATGTTCGTAGTACACAAGATTCTGCCTATTCTATTGTTTTAAGTAAGGGGATAAATTCCCCGTGCGCCAGGTACGCGTCCCCGGGAGCGCGAGTTCTTCTATGCCCAGTGTCGCAATTATGTCCAGCAATTTGTTGTTTAGGTCGGCAGCCCGGAGATGCCATGCCTCAAGGTCCGATATTTCCCAGAGCGTCTTCTGGGAACTCGGTTGTGAATGTGTAACTTGACTCCCACGTTTCTGAGAACCAGTCTTGTTTACGAAGCGATATTGGCTGACATTGCTGATAAGGGATCGTGCAATGGGATGTTGTGACTTCTGATTTTAACAAAAGGGGCATTCCAGTGATAAAGTGGGCAGTCGTCAGACTACGCGTCTTTTCGTTACATTTTTTAAGTATTATTTTACACCATACCGTAAAATGGGGTGAGTAGGGTGAAAACTGACATTCAAACCTCGATAACATTTTATTTTTACCTATACAAACTGAATGTTGTATATAATAAGTGTTCCGGACGTTTGTATTTTAGTTTTGATTTTATTTTGGGTAGTTCCATTTCATAATTTTGACGATAAACAGGAAAACCCACCTCACCCCGTAGTCCCTCGTAATTGGGGTGAAAGATGATTTTGGAAGATCGTTGGATCGATTTTTTTTAAATATAGTTATACATATATTACTATAGCTCCATTTTAAATTGGAATACATTATTTTTGTAGCAGTAGCCTTAAAAAACCATCTCACCCCCCTTTCATACCTTCTCTCCCCATTCATAACCCAACTCTCCCCGCGAACCCTACTCACCCCATTTTACGGTACGCCACTTATCCCGGCTCATGGTAGTCTCATCCAGAAACCGCGGTCTTTTTAGGGTTCCGTACCCAAAGGGTAAAAACGGGACCCTATTACTAAGACTTCGCTGTCTGTCCGTCTGCTCGTCCGTCTGTCTGTCCGTCTGTCCGTCCGTCTGTCTGTCACCAGGCTTTATCTCAAGAACTGCGATAGCTAGACAGTTGAAATTTTCACAGATGATGTATTTCTGTTGCCGATATAACAACAAATACTAGAAAAACCGGCCAAGTGCGAGTCGGAGTGGGGCTCCCATACAACAGACATGATTTGTTTACCGCTTTTATAGATAATGGTACGGAACCCTTCGTGCACGAGTCCGGCTCGCACTTGGCCGGTTTTTTACGTGTATTGCGGACCTTTATTGATTTGAGAACAGTTCAGGGGTTCAGAGGAAGATGGCGGGTTAGTCTTCAGATATGGATGGGCTGATGTGATGGATTCAGATCTGCACGAGCTCTGAGCTGGCGAAATGCCGAGGTCAGTGGCCTATTGGAAGCCAATACGACTGGTTAGCGTAATCAAAGACTTCTCAATAATCTTTGGCGTAATGGATAGTGACTCTGCCTACGAATTCCGTCATCATAATTTCAGATTTAATTGTTTCATCAATAAGCAACACTTAGAAAAGTTGAAAAACCCCCGAAATTTTCATTTCAAAGTTCAATATCTCACAACCGGCTGAACCGGTTGTTTAAGAGTCCGCAGTTAGCTCGATTCTCAATACAAACGTAGTTACGCTCTCATTTTAAAACTACGTGTTGAATTATAACGAAACTTTGCATGTACAATGACATGAGGTACTTATATCCATGTCTGTAATTAGTTTATGTAGCTTCAGATACGATAGTAAAAAAAATACAGCGAATTTAAGTTTTTCATACAAAACTTTGCTGTATTTCGTTTGTTTTATAAACTGGAACCATATAAACTAATTACAGACATAGATATATCACATGCCATTGCATATGCAAAGTTTCGTCACAATCCAACGCGAAGTTTTAAAATGAGAGCGTAACTACGTTTGTATGGGAAGGTGAAATTCGGCCGAGCTTACTGCGGACTCTTAAATGTAGCTAAGAACCATCTTGATCACGTCAGCTTTCGGACAATTATAACCCAATAAAACGGTCCATTTGTTTAGGAGTTACGATGCCAGACACTCAGATACACAGACATGTCAAACTTATAACACCCCACGCGTCGGGGGTAAAAATGGCCGTCTGTCCTACCTTCTAATTAAATCTAATTTAAAAAATCGAATTCGATTGTCGTTTTCTTAATTTTCTCTAATAATGAAACTTTTATTGACCATTGTTCATAATTCTCGTGTCAGTTTGTCTATTACCTAATCACCAAGTGGCATAATTACCGAACACAGTAATTACGAGTATGGTATTAGTAACATAATCATTGTGATTATTGTAATCTTTTGATTGGTTCTTGTCTAGTGATTTTTCACTATTAGCGGAATTTTCCGCTTCGGCCGCGTATGTAACCGGAGGTTTGTAACCAGTTACCTAAGAAGAAAAAAATATCGTCATAGGATACTGGTATCCAAGTAATAGGATTTTTACCTTTACTGATACCTGTATGATTGTTCGTAACTAGTATCCAGGCAGGTCCGTGTAGGTACGACGACGAGCGAAGCGAGGAGGAGTGTTAGGTGTACTGCGACCCTACGCCCGAGTAGAAGCGAGCGCGCCGCGGTAGCGGCCGGCGAAGTGCCAGAACCGATTTTTAGGGTTCCGTAGTCAACAAGGAACCATTATAGTTTCGCCATGTCCGTCTGAAGAAAGTGTTGAGTGCCATGATATCAAAAGAGGTTGATAATATCATACCTACCTATCTATCTTTCAAGCAGTTACCTACGAGGAATATAAAGTACTTTCTCGTAATCATTAGGAAGTTTTCCTAGGTTGTAACTCGGTTACGTGAAAGGAAAAAAATATATCACTTGGATACCAGTATCCTATGACAATCATTTTTTCTTCTTAGTTAACTGGTTACAAAACTCCGGTTACATACGCGGCCGAAGGGGAATTCTTTTTTTTGACGAAAAACAAATTTACCTCGATCGCTACCAGATTAAGGGTCCGAATTGCGCGCGTAAAGAGGGCCTGGCGAAGGAGTTGCGATTTACTTGTTTTATAGTAGGTATGTACAAACGACGACACTGTTAACTGACCATCCTGTGTTTATATAGAACCTTATTACAATGCGCTTAAGGTGCACCGATGGTCAGTTAGCTGTGTTGTCTATAGTACTATGAGTTTAAAATAGTTTAACCAACTGTGTTACAAAAAAAAAGTTACTAGTCACGTCGGGGGTTAAATAGTATCTTGGAGCTACATGAAACGGAACGGAGCTGATTGTTACATTTTCTTCTACCTTAAGGGTGCCTTTCCACCAGAGATGTGCTATGCCATGTAATGCTATGTTTTCGTACATTTGAAACGTAGCTCCAGCTACAGCTACGTTTCAAATGTATGAAAACATAGCATAGCAAGCATAGCACATCTCTGGTGGAAAGGCACCCTAAAACGGATAGAAACGTCAAGCATTTAAATAGATAAGACACCGCTAGCATGTAATTATAGGTAATACTACAGTTAGTACTGATAAAAAGACGCCAAGTTTCATGCAACGTATCTATACATATTATAGGACAATGTAATAGGTCTGTCATAGTGCCAAATAAACCTTTATTACTTTAATTTACTTTACTTCACCTTTACTTTAAATAAAACAGGATGCAATGATTTAAGTTTTTCTAGCTTCCATACGACAGAAGACCTTCCATTTATTTGCACTGATTTATTTATGTGTGAAGAAAACACCCCAAATATATATGAAATACAATTTAATAAGTATTACATTTGAACATTTGACACACGAACAAGACATTTACAAAGACAGAAAAATAGAACATGGTCCTGCCAGTATTTCAATAACAGGCGTGTAACAGCATTCAAAATTTAGCAAAGATTTAGATGTAATTTTGCAACTAGATTGAAACATAAGATATATTTTATTCCGAAAATCATCCCCTAAAGGGATGAACTTTTGCATGGAAATTTATACAGACGAAGTCACTGGTAAGTGCTAGTGGAATACAAAAACCTATAACGAGATTTATACCTGGGAAAATGATAGTTATCAGCCCGTGTTCATCAGATTAGACATCTGATAGTATCAGCACTAAAAAAATATTATCATTAGGACAAAAATAACGCCAAGTCTGTTAGAATCTGATTTAAGAGTCCGCAGTAAGCTCGATTCTCCATACAAACGTAGTTAAACTAATTACAGACATAGATATACCTCATGTCATTGTATATACAAAGTTTTGTCACAATCCAACAAGTCGTTTTAAAATGAGAGCGTACCTACGTTTGTATGGGAAGGTGAAATTAAGCCGAGCTTACTGCGGACTCTTAATCATCATTCATTTATTTACCTGATATCATTCGCGAGATTGGCAATCCATATTATAAAAAATTTGGATCACGGTCGGAATTTTTTTTTATCCTCGTAAGTCCCAGATAGATTTTTGCGATGTTGAATATGGAACCTTTGTTAGTTATAGTTCGAAACTCGATTTGGATTTGTACTTGTATAAGTACGTGGGGACTTACGAGGTTAAACTAATATTAGAAATGCGAAAGTGTGTGTGCGTCTGTCAGTCTGTCTGTCTGTCTGTTACCTCTTCACGCTTAAACCGCTGAACCGATTAAGATGAAAATTGGTATAGAGATAGTTTGAATCCCGGGGAAGGACATAGGATAGTTTTTATGAATGAAATAGGGGAGTGAAAGTTTGTATGGAGCTACGATATAAGCACTTCCACACGGACGGAGTCGTGGGCAGAAGCTAATACACAAATTAACACGTTCCCTGTCCAAGAGCCCCCAAGACGGGTCATGCATCTGCATTTCAGGAGTCCGTGCTTCCACAATGGATTCACAGCTTCGAACTGGAAGCACACTTGGACGTGGGACATTGTCAGATCATTTTGTATAGGGACAGTGAACGTGTTAAAAATGTAAAAAACAAATAAACATAGCTAACCATCTCGTTCTCGATGGACAAGACTTTCGATTAAAAAACATCACTCAAATTGGTTCATCCTTTTGGGGACAGACAGACACGTCATATTAACCTATAACTCCCCTCGTTCTCGTCGGGGGTTAAAAAGGTCGAAGGATGCTTTTCGATACGATATTTGAACGAGCGAGCGAAGCGTAGGAAGTCCTCTGCTTGGGCCAAAATTCTTTCTATGTCTTGATGCCCGGCTGTTCTCCTAGATAGGTCGCGTTTGTTAACCGATTCTCGTGAGATTTTGGGAGCAGGTCGATAATTATATAGATTTATATTGTTGATAAAAAAAAATGTGAGGATACATTTGCGAGATTTACAGCTCACAGATTAATTGAAAAATATTACAACTTGCTAGCATCCTCGTTACGGTACAATGCATCGATGGCCTTTATTCGATTTAAACTAGTTTTAATCTTGTATATACTTTAGAAAATACTTGCTATAAAATAAAAGATATTGTATTGTATCCAACTACAACCGGTTGTGGCGAAATACATCGTTTGTGGTGTGCTTAAAGCAACTTGGCTGACAGCTCTACCGTGTCGATCTATAATTAACGGCTCAGTATGAGGAAGTCTTCGGACAGTAATACTTACACTAACTGCAATGCAGCACAGTTAACTGAACATAATTGAGTCTTCTTGCTACGACACAAAGTTTAAAATCGCTCAAGATGTCGGATGAGTGTGAGACGCATAGATGTCTCACTTAGTTATAATTGCAGTGGATGACGGTGCGTGCATATAGAAACTTCGATTTCCAGCTGGAACGATTTCACTAGCTTTACGATTGTCATCTGACATTGACAGGTCGCGCCAGTCTTTATAAGCCCAGTGACTCTCTTTAAATACTTTTTAACCACTAAGGGCGAGTTGCACGAACTTACGATTACAGACCGATCCACGTTAAATATTATGCCGGCAGCAGTAATTCGGCTTAGGATTCCCAATTCTACAGATTCTCATGTTTACATATTCCCAATTTTACAGATTCTCAAGTTTACAGATTCCCAATTCTACTGATTCTCATGTTATTAGTTTCGCCATGTCCGTCTGTCCGCAGGAATTTATGTGTAGGTACTAAAGTTAAAATTATTAGCTGCAGTGCACGTAACCAGTAAAATTCGGAATCTGTAGAATTGGAAATCTGTAGAATTGGAAATCTGCAGAATTGGGAATCTGAAGAATTAGGATTCTGTAGAATTGGGAATCTGAAGAATACGCTATTTGACAAAAGTCAAATCAGCTTTTTATGAAACGTCAAAAACGCTCCGTTAGTATGGAATTTGTAGGGATTACAGGCTTGTGACGTCACAATCAAACACCGTCCTTATTGTTAGTTCTTATGAATTTAAAAATCTTAGAATTGACAACTTAAAAATGAAACATTGATTGTTTCCCAATAATTTCGTCAACAAAGACAAGTTAAACAAATTATTTTCACTGTGTTTGAGCTGTGGAATTGGGAATCTGTAGAGAAAAGGAATCTCTAATGGAAATCTGTAGAATTGGGAACAATTCGGTAATGCCATAGAAACTTGTCAAACTTTCCATACATTCAGATTTTAACGAACACCGCTTAGATTACGACGGTATGGTGCAACCTACCCTGATGATAGACCCAGCACATTTACCTTATAAGGTGTTTCAATTAAATTAAATATTTACATAGGTATATTCGTCCCGTATTCGTTCGGGCCATTGCCCGATTGCCTCATTTCTGATGCCCTCTCAATGGAGAGGGCATCAGAAATGAGGCTATCCGCAGCAGAACCAAAGAAACCGATATGGCCCACCGAATCGCTAAACTTAAGTGGCAGTGGGCGGGGCACATTGCACGTAGAACCGATGGCCGTCGGGGCGGAAAGGTTCTCGAGTGCGCAGCGTGGGTACAAGGTGGACTGTGGGCGTAGCATGGTTGCCATTTTATCACTTATCGTTGTGGTAAAGACGCCCATCACGCTCTGACAGTGACGGATGCCTTATCCACAACGATAAGTGATAAAATGGCAACCGTGCTACGCCCGCTGGTGACCTGATCAAGGTCGCGGGATTCTGAATGCGGGTGGTGCAGGACGTCGATCACTTTGGCACTCTTTGGGGGAGGCATATGTCCAGCAGTGGACGTCTTTCGGCTGATATGATGATGATGATGATATTATTATAATCACTAGCATAGACGAAGTTAGGAATACACTTAATAAGTTTGCAGGTGTAGGTATTAGGTACGTTATAATTATAAATATCACAAGTAACAACTTGGAAAAGCTGAAAAACCCCCGACATTTTCATTTCAAAGTCCAATATCTCAAAAACGGCTGAACAGATTTTCATGAAACATGGCTAAGACACTCGGGATAAAATTATTTTTGACCCAAAAAAACTAAAAGAAAATCGGCTCATCCGTTTGGGAGCTACGATACCACAGCACAGACAGATACACAAATACACAGACAGACCTCTCTTTGCGTGGGGGATTAAAAACAAGTCTTATATTATAAACCTACCTATAAAAACGTACTGATTATGTACACATCCTACTAATATTATAAATGCGAAAGTTTAGATGTTTGGATGTTTGTTACTCAATCACGCTTAAACGGCTGAACCGATTTGAATGAAATTTTGCACCAAGATAGTTTATAGCCTGGATAAAAATATAGGATAGTTTTTATCCCGGGTCCACGCGGACGAAGTCGCGGGCGGAAGCTAGTTGTTTAATAACTGCACAATAGGTAGGTACTTTTTATTGCACACTTCATTGAAATAATACAAACAGGCGGTCTTATCTATAACGACCAATCTCTTTAAGATAACCTTTGTCCAAAATAATATAATGTCTGCAACGTGAACGTGATCAAAATGGATTCAATTCAGTACGCTTACCATGAGTTTGACAATGACGGCTTACGTTAACGAGTATCGAGTTTTCTATCTGTGCATCCCGCTCGTACTGTCAAAGTGCAATAGAGATGCACAGATAGAAAACTCGATTCTCGTTAACGAAAAATTACAATGTCAAACTCATGGTAGCCGTACTGATCTGTAACCGCTCGCAACCGAATTTAAACTTTCGTGAGACATGTTGAAATAATGCCAATATGTACATGTAATTATGTTTCAAGCGAAACCGCCGCGAAAACACTCATACTGACGAAGAACTCCCGGAGAGTTCGAAACATGTCGCCCGTAGTGACATTTATGTACGTGTGTATGTGCGTGTGTATACGTGAGTTGAACCGTGCAATTATAAGCATCTTTCATTAACTTTTTTTAAGGGGATGTAGGTACCTACTGGAAATTGTTTTGTTCAAGAACCGTACTGCCTAAAGTTAGAAGAGAGATGGCGTCGCGGTTTTTAAAAAAGTGTGACATTAAAAATAAACAGTTATATGTAAAAGTGATTGAAATCCGTGATCTCTGCCTACCCCATCCGGAAATAGGCGTGATTATATGTATGTACTAGCTTCTGCCCGCGACTCCGTCCGCGTGGAACTCGTTTATATCGTAGCTCGATACAAACTTTCATGCCCCATTTCACCCCCTCAGGGGATGATTTCCGGGATAAAAACTATCCTATGTCCAAATTTCATCTAAATCGGTTCAGCGGTTTAAGCGTGTGACAGACAGACAGATACACTTTCGCATTTATAATATTAATATGGATATGGATTATTTTGATGTTTATTACTTATCTCAGAACTACGTCATTTATGAAGCGATTCGTACAATTCTCATTTTTATTTGAAAGTATACGCTTCCAGATTAGTAAAATAGTTCCCAATAATCTATGATCGTCGGAATTAAGGGAACTTCAAAACGATATTAGTTACGCATATGCTGATCACGGTTTTTTCTAATACCCGAATGCTTAAAAACCCGGGTTTCAAACTACCTCTATACCAAATTTCATCTCAATCGGTTCAGCGGTTTAAGCGTGAAGAGGTAACAGACAGACAGACAGATACACTTTCGCATTTATAATATTAAGTATGGATTGAAAAGGATGTTTTGCTGTCTGTGACGTTCTAACTAAACAGACTAAACAAACCGTGTCCCGCATATTTCTTAACTATTTATTTAACAGGAATCTACAAAAAGATATATCCTTTCAGAACACAAACTCATCCGAGTGGTCGCAAACTAGCACACTAAGTAAATTAAGTGTTCTTGACCGGCGAAAAGACTACTCCGCAGAGGTTAGCCCTTTAGGAATAATAATAAATCAGCCTACATACGTCCCACTCCTGGGCACAAGGCCTCCTCTCGTGGATGAGAGGAAATGGGCAGTAGCACGCGTGCGAGTTAGGGACTTCACATGCAATTTCTCCGCAGATGTATACAGGTTTCCTCACGATGTTTTTTCTTCACTGAAAACACTGGGTCTTTTTGATACAAAAGGTACCCTATGTCACCTGGACTATCCGGAGCATAATTACGCATTGATTACCTCATTCATCAAAATCGGTTCAGTATTTTAAACGCTACGTTGGAACACACGTGAATACAGAAAGAAATAAATATATCGGCGGAAAATCGTACGCAGATCGAGCTAATCCCAAACGGAGTATCTAATATAATCGTGCTCATCACAAAAATAAATGCCCTTACAGGGAATCGAAGGGTAAGGCCGCGGAGCGTTTTAACCGCCTCACTTTTATGTAACGATTTATTGCCGAATGAAACCTCATGGTGGCATTTAGTTTTAATATATATCGCAAGTAGAAAAGCAAGCTTATTTGTTTTTATTCAAACTTGGTGATTTTGTCACGCTAGGCCCTCCACGAATCGTTACATAAAAGTGAGGCGGTTGAAACGCTCCGCGGCCTTACCCGGGAAATTGGTTGTGTGATGCAGAACACATCCTTGCGGTAACGTTACGCTCCCGGATCGACATAGTATGAGCCGTGACTTCATTCTCACATTCCTATCGTTCTCAGCGAACGGGGATGTTATTTGCTACGCGCTAATGCGGCTCACCCCGCCGGTCACCCGTCACGGAACTAGAACTCTACCTACGCTTAGTTCCTACGCATCGCGGTGTCAAGATATATTTGTGGGTGAGCGTTGAGGTGAGCTTAAAAGAATTTACAGAATAGGGAGGCAGTTCTTGTTTGCCAAGGAAAGCGGGCTGAAGTTTCCGTCTATCGGTACTACGTCGCGATGCACCCCACACTCGTTGTTTAGGAAATAATCCCTGAGACTAATTATTATTTTAAAAGCAGCACTACCAACTGCCAAAATGGTCCTCAAAAGTCAACATGTTTATAGATAAGTATGAGATACTTAATGGTTTATGTAATGTTAACAGTTATCACCAAAATGTAGTTAGTTATCAGTTGTTTCCGTATGCGTTCAACTGAATGCCAATAGTATCTTAAATTATGGCTTATTATACTAACTAATTACTGTGAACGATATTATCTTTACTTCACAATATAGCTGACCATTGTGGTCTAGACGATTCTGAGGAGGAAAAAATGTAACAAAACTAAGTTATTTTTAACACAAAAGGTGTCACCCGGAACAAAATTTCGAATCGATTGATAGGTACCTAATGCATTAAAATCGGTTCAGTATCTTAAACTAACAAGGTGGACTGATGACCTGGTAAAGGTTGCTGGAGTCCGCTGGATGCGGGTGGCGCAGGACCGGTCACTTTGGCACTCTTTGGGGGAGGCCTATGTCCAGCAGTGGACGTCTTTCGGCTGATATGATGATGATGATGATTATCTTAAACTAATGGAACTAATGTATCTAAATGTTATGTAATATGTACACTGTAGCTTCTGCCCGCGACTCCGCCCGCGTGGAACTCGCTTATATCGTAGCTCCATACAAACTTTCACCCCCCACTTCAATCCCTTGGGGGATAATTTCCGGGATAAAAACGATCCTATGTCCTTCCCCAGGACTCAAACTATCTCTATACCAAATTTCATCCAAATCGGTCCAGCGGTTTAAGCGTGAAGAGGTAAAAGACAGACAGACAGACAGACACACTTTCGCATTTATAATATTAGTATGGATTAAGGTTGGATAGGCCTGGTAAATTTTTTTCCAGGACTTCGCCTGGGTTCGGTAATTTACGCGGGCGAAGCCGCACTGACAGCTAGTTTAATAAAACCAAGTTTTACCCGTCTTCAGCTGTCACGTTTTCTCAGTAACAGCTAATTCATCCAAAATAATATAATTAATAAATAATTTTAAAGTTCCTTTTGTTTTGTTCTTTCTCGTGTAATTTGTAACAATGTAACAATTCTAAAATGTAACTTGTATTTGGTTCCCCGCGATACAGGCGAAGCCTAGTGCGGAGACCTCTGATAATTATTGATATCGAAATTGTGCCAAATAAACCTTTATTACTTACTTACTTACTTACTTAATTATCAGGTACGTAGTCTATATACCATCGACACCACTATTAATTGATCATTCATAAACCTTAACACAACGTCAGAAGGTATATTATTAGTCACTCCAGCGAGTCATTGTTTTGCACCTTTTGCCACGTGCTGTGCCTCTGACTTGCATAATGCAAACCAACGAAGACTTGCGACAATTTCAACCTAATTACAATTAGATTAAGGGTGATAATCACTTGGTTGAGCATCAGTTTATAATTAGATGAAACAATGTCATTTTCATAATCTAAAATTATATTCAAGGTCGGAATCGATAGTGAAAAAATCTGGCACTTACTATTATATCGTATTATCTGTAAACCGCGAAGATACTATGTTGTGAAATGAACAGGTACTTTCGAACAAAGATAGATACATAGTATAAGTTACCAGACCCCGTAGCATGGACGGTCTTATCACACGATAAGGGACAAGATAGAGCGTCCGTCACTGGCTGACACCGTTCAATAGAAAGAGACGGACGCTCTATCTTGTAACTTATCGCGTGATAAGGCCGACCATGATACGGGGTCTGATTGTTGCTACACCCTTCCAGGATCCATGTATCTTAGCTTTAAGTACTTGGTTGCAAATAAATCTTATCTTATCTTATCTAGATGTCGACTGATTGTCAAAATAGCAGCTTTTATTGAAACGTCAATAACGATCTGTATTAGTACGAAGTTTTTAGGAGTATACGAACAAGTGACGTAAAGGTACCAAGTTGAAATTATTTGAATTGGCCGAATAGCATGAAAGTGCTCCATTAAAAAATTAACACTACTGTCAGTTTTTTAAAAAGTCGGCCACGTAGACGGTTTGGTGCAACTCACCCTAAATGTGGTTTACTTATAAGTAATAGAGGGAACTCAATAGTACATTACTACAGAGACCGGGAAGTAAGAGGCTGATGCCGGCGGAGTATACCATAGACCGGATAGTTATGAGGCTGGCAACCCCTTTTCACGCTGCGGTATGTATAGTACTTTTCTCAAACATGCAATGAAATAAATTAAAAAAACTCCAAGAAATCCAACTTTAATTTACCTACATGGCTGAACGCCGTGATGTTGTGCCACAAATAAATTAAAAAATACCATCTTGCAGGCCTAGGCCTCCCATTTATGATCTCTCGTCTCGCTGCGCCCGAAACGTCACTTCGAAGCCCATTTATGAAGAACACAACGTCAATATGTACATGTTTGATGGCCGCTCCAAACAATGGGCCTTCCTGACCCATCATACAGGACGCGGCTATGCGGTAGAACGAGACATAAATATGTCTTACTCCCTTTAACGCATAGTTGCGTCCTGCATGATAAGTCAGGATGGCCAGTATTCAGTAATATTACTCCAAAGGAAAGAAGGCAAAAAATATGCCTAGTGACGAAAATCCCATGAACGCCATGATGACGTTGTGTCACAAATTGATATTGAAACAAAAGAACTAGGTATTTGGCCGGCAATCAGGATCTATTCAATTATGCTATTATGTTATTTGAAGAAATCAGACGACCAGTCTTCTCGGTAGTGACGCTGCCTACGATGCTGAAGGTCCTGGGTTCGAATCCCGGTAAGGGCAATTTTTTTTTTGATGAGCATGTATATTTGTTTTTATTGAACTTAGGGTAGACTGGGCACAGTTGTGACAATTTTGGTTTGATCGCCAATAATTTAGTTATTTAACCAGTTGGCTGAGAGAAAAGTAACTTGAATCTTAATTTGTACATTTGCCTACGTGAATATACATACATATTGCCCCTACATTAAATAGGTACGCTGTATTAGACATAGGATAATTAAAGACCGGGTCACTCCGGGAGTACCGGCAGAAGTGAAAACTTGAATAATTTTAATTTTACAAACTTATACAGCAATTACTTGCAGACATCGCAGTGATCGCTTTTTGTTTTCTTGCGTTTTAATATGGAATCATATTACGAAGTTTCAAGTCCCTAGCTCAAAAAATATTCATTCTTCAAACAAATTTTCGACCCAATTTTGACCCCCTGTGTGTACTGGCAAAAACGCTGAAAATTTGTTTTCTTGTATTTCATTAAAGAACCTTTAATTCATAATTCATAATTCATTTATTGCAGTAATCATGTGTTACAAAGGATCTTATTATAACTTCACAGAACCTTACAACAACAACACAACAACCTACAAGAACCTTTTTATTTAAGATCTGTAATGCAACTGCAACCTATGTTTCACAAAATAAATTACTTACTTACTTACTATCACAAAGTTTCAAATCACTGTCTTAAAAAATAAACTAATTCCCACACAAATTTTCGACCCATCTGGACCCCCTTAGGGTATGAACTGGCAAAAACGATGATATTTGTGTTCTTGTATTTCATTAAAGAACCTTTTTACAGGTTCAAGTCTCTATCTTAAAAAAAAAACCCATACAATTTTTCGAACCTTATATCACCCTCTAAAGAAATTATATCTAAAATAACGCCGCACTATGTCCTATTCTGAGTTCTAAAATACAATATTAGAAAGTTTTATCAAAATCGGTTCAGTTGTTTTTGCTATATTCTTCCCCCAAAAATATACTGTTTGTCATAGCCGCCACAGGGCGTCCACTTGACAACCAAAGATGGCGCTGCCGCGTATAGGTACACGACTTTCTCCAATCGGTTAGTAATTTGGTCTGCGGGTCACCTGAACCCTGAACTCCATGAAACTTTTTTATACGTTTCATATGGTTTGACGGAGTTTAGACGCCGACAAAAAACTGGAGAATGACCTGCTAAGGCTAGAATATATATACGTAAAAATTGGTGATGTTCTGCATCGCGCTATTGAAGTTTTTAATTTATGTCGTATAAATACAATTTCCTTCAGGATCTTCTTATTATGTCTCTCTGATAACATCAACGAATTTTCACATTTATAATATCAGTTTGATAAATGATCTACGCATAACAAGACCGACACCTATCAGCAAACAGTTGACTTTTGACTCCGAGTCGTTTCAGATATATCGAGTAAGTATTTAATACGGAGCGAAATATATTTTTGTACGAATAGTTACATTGAATCACTAATGTGTGACTCTGTTTTATTCGTGACACAAAAACATTCGTGACACACACAAAACGACAAAAACAATGAAAAAGTTGAAAAAAGTAAATGTCACGAAATATACCCAACTCAGGGGGCCGATTTTTGACTTTCGAGCGCTCGAAAATTAAATAAAAGTAAATGCTATTGTAGTCATAATCACAGGCACTTACTTTCTACCGGTAGAATTGAATACGAGTGGTCAATACCGCACGTTTTTAAATTTTCTATCGTCATTTCAAAATAGCATTTCATAATTGTTTACAGTTTTCGTGTGAAAGAGTCGAGCGCTCGAAAGTCAAAAATCGGTCCCCTGCATGGTGCTGGCGATAACCAGCCGGCACCGCTTCCGTTGGAACCATCTGCGAAACCACGCCAAAATAGCTAATTTTTAATTTTTGCTAGTCCAAACGGCGTGATGATTTTTGACATATAGGTGTCGCCGGAATCCTCATGTCATGGGAGTGACTTAGGTGTGATATTTGAAGAAAGCAGTCGAGTTATTTTTTATATTTCACTTGTTATTTGATTCTACACTAAATTGACCAATTGAGCATGTTAAAATGTTTACATTGAATCATCCGCCAACCGATTCGTCATTCCAAAACAAGAGAAACCACATTGATCGTTCCCCTATTTATCATCTTTTTAACCCTCTCAGGCCTCTCAATGAATGGTACTCAGTCACTGGAGCATAATATGATACGCTCAAGGGCAAATACGGTACACTTTATGCAGAATGTCTACCATACCGTGTAAGTACTTTTATTGCTCTTGAATGGACGAGATACCTAACTGAATTCCGTGACTGATTCAGACTGGACAGACATGTCAAGCCGCCTCCACTAGCTTGGTGTTTGCCACAATCACCAAACACGTGCCAAACACCGAATTACCCAACGCAAACAGGCATCCCCACGCTTGGCGAACGTGCTAGTGTATTCCGTATATTACTTTGATTTGTGCCCAAAAACCGACACCGACGCCGATCACTGTCACAAACAGTGAACACCAAACGAAAACAGGGCTGTTATTCGCTACGCGCTAATGCCGGCTCACCCCGCCGGTCACCCGTCACGAAACTAGACCTCTAACCTACGCTTGGTTACTACGCATCGCGGTGTCAAGATATATTTGTGGGTGAGCGTTAAGGTGAGCTTAATACAAGTTACAGAATAGGGGGGCCAGGCAAACACCTATCCGCACGCTCGTGTTTGTTGTTCGGTGATCGCTGTTTGCCGTTGTTTGCCAAGCATGTGGAGGCGGCTTCAACAAAAAATATGTCACATATCTTGGCAAAAATTGTTTTTATAGACTTTCATTTTAACTTGCACTGTTTGAACGCATGTAAGTTAATTGTCATTAAACATTTGCAATCCATTTTTTAGCTATACTTGCCGGATGATTGAGCTCAAATTTGACATGCATATGTAAATCCAGTGACAACGTCTTATTAGGGCCCCACGGGGCAGGGCCGATCTGACGATGATCAGGCCCACATTTCACCAACTCGACAATTGTCACCTGACAACGACAATTCTCTGTATATTGCTGGATCCACAAGTAACCTAACCACCTTGACTTCTAGAACAAGCAATGCATGGCGAATTGTCAGTGTCAGGTGACAATTGTCAAGTTGTTGAAATAGGGGCCAGAAGGTGGCCAAAGCAACGCCTAAACTATACAAATCCCGTGTTTGGGTTCATAGACCGTCTCAACAAGTAAATATACCTTGCTAGTTGATTGTGCAAAAAAGTAGATACATTCGGCGACAGTGGCGGAGCGCCCATACAAACCGATTCCCATCACCGGCCTGCCTAATTCTTGCTATAAGTATGGGTTATACAGGGTGTGGCCTGTAACAGGGGCAAATATTTAAAAGGACGCTTCCTTAGGGCATCTGTAGTAACCCCTTGTGTCCTATTTTTATTTTTATTTTTTTATTTGGAGTAATGTTGATCTAAAGTTATGACTTTCAAGTAATGTATCTTGGCACCACGAGATCATAGGACAGCAGTCGATGCAGATTTTGAGGTAACATCATGTAATGTGATAGTCATAATAGTTTTTGCATTTTTGATTTTAAAAGATATTTTGTGTTTTTTTTTTTTTGTATGGTCTCTTTTTAGTGTTTTGAATAAAAAAACTACTTGTGTCACCCTAGAAGAGTAAAAATACACGTGAACTTACTTTAAAGAAAAAAAGATTAAAAAAATATATTTTTTTCAATTAATTCCACCTGGAAATGATTGCTCACAAGCTCAATAGTCTGACCGTTTCATTTTTTACTCCTATTTCAGGCCACATCCTGTATACCAAACTCGTAAATCATCAAAAGATACAGTTCCCGGCAAACAACTTGAGCAAATGACCTTGTGAAGGTGAATTATACGTGCGAGCAGCCCCCCTATTCTGTAACTTGTTTTAAGCTCACCTCAACGCTCACCCACAATTTATATATCTTGACACCGCGATGCGTAGTAAGTAAGCATAGGTAGAGGTCTAGTTTCGTGACGGGTGACCGGCGGGGTGAGCCGCATTACCGCGTAGCGAATAACAGCCCTACCCAAAGTTGATAAAATGCCTGTGAAAAAAATGGATACTGAATGGGTTTATGACGCTCACTGTCGACTAATTTCCGTGCAGTTTATTTAAATACCCCCTAAATTGGCTGTAATTAAGACCCCCTACAGGTTAAAAGCTATAAAGGCCGATTTTTGGTTGTAAACTATATGTTAATATGACATAGACCGCTGGATGCGGGTGGCGCAGGACCAGTCATTGTGGCACTCTTTGGGGGAGGCCTATGTCCAGCAGTGGATGTCTTTCGGCTGATATGATGATGATGATGACATAGACATAGGATAAATATGTATAATAAAATTGACATGTAACTTTTGTTATAAATAAAGAAACTGAAACTGAAACTGAAATAAGTATACAATTGACATAAACGGCGTCTTTTGATCGCATGAAATCATATAAGGCTATATGATTTCATGCAATAAAAACATTCGTATGCTCGGTAGCCCTTTACCACAGGAAGTACAAGTTAAAGGTGCGACCACACTCAAAATACGCTAACGCACCGTAAAACGCAGCAAAATGCAAATACGTGAGTCATAGGTGCCTAGACAAGGTTACAATCGACAAGCGCTAACGCCAATAGAAAACTAATAAAATGTATGGGAATGACAGTAAGCTCGGCCGAATTTCACCTTACCATACAAACGTAGTTACGCTCTCATTTTAAAACTACGTGTTGTATTGTGACGAAACTTTGCATATACAATGACATGAGGTATATCTATGTCTGTAATTAGTTTATATGGTTCCAGTTTATAAAACAAACGAAATACAGCAAAAACAAGTTTTGTATGAAAAACTTAAAATCGCTGTATTTTTTTTACTATGGTATCTGTAGATAAATAATTTAATTACAGACATAGATATACCTCACGTCATTGTATATTCAAAGTTTCGTTACAATCCAACGCGTAGTTTTAAAATGAGAGCGTAACTACGTTTGTATGGAGAATCGGGCTTACTGCGGACTCTTAACGAAAAGTGTTTCGTCGGCACGGCACCTTGTCTACGGCCCACGACACGTCAACGCGTATACGCAGCGTTGAGCACCGGTGTGGTCGCTCCCTTAAACAGTAAGCCCCCAGGACGTTGCAAAAAAGTCTGTACTCACAGCAATAGTACCGTTTCTCGCTCTGCTTTCCCCAGCACAGCGCCGACCATTGCTTGGTCACCCCAGCACAAGTAAAGTGCGCCCGCCCGCACCCCGCACACCCCTGCAGCCCCGCCAGGATAGTGTCCTCCCTGATCAGGATCCTAGGGGCTTTTTCCTCCAGCATCGGCTGTGTCGATGACATCTTCTCATGCTGGTGATGGTCTTCGAGTTCTTGCGGTGGTGCTGACGGCTTCGCAACCATTATTTAAACGGCTTCTAATTGAGCAACTTTTATAATCATTTGAAGTTTTCGAAAACTAAATTTTTTCGCGGCACGACTATTCGCGAGTGTGCTTCGGACGAGACTGAATGGTCGGAATGAAAATACATGCGACGACACGTGTTGTTAGTGGACCTTATTTCCTTGCAATAAGGCTCAATTTGATAATCTGTGACCCAGCCGACTACTGTTAGCAAAGGTCGTACCAGCATATGAAAGTCATGGTGCGTTACGACGTTTTGAAGGTTAGAGGTGATCTTGCGTTATAGGTTATCATATCATTATCAGTAGGCGCCTGAGATGAGATGTCTTGAGAGCGAGGGCGTTATTCGACTTGTTTTAATTACGCCTCGCGATATGGCGACGATTTTGTGACAATTGGGGTGGGTAAAGATTAGGAGAATATTTAGTCAGTCGCTTTACCTACTTGATTATCGGGTTTTTAAAATAATGTTAGAAACTATAGTTCCACATTTTAAGTGAAATATTGAAATAAAGTAAGTACTAATTATATTAATCTGGCAATAATGAGATGATATGATTAATTACTTTAAATACTAATAATATTAAATCGTTCTATAATATTTTTTTTTTGTATGTACTAATGAAAATTTTAAAATGTTGAAATATGGTCATGGCTCATGGCTATATTACGAGTTTTGTTCATTATGCAGTACTAAGGTGATATGATTAACTATATTAAACATTTGCAAACCATTTTTTAGAGCTCAAATTTAAATAATAATAACAACACGAAACGGGGGCGGGGGTCTCTTGAAATGGCGATAGAAAATTGAAAACAGAGTGGTATAGACCACTCGTACATATTGGATTATATCGGTAGGCATTAAATGAGCGCACCTTGACGTTTACCCGTCGTCAAAGTGGACTAATAAGGCTCGCCACAATCATCGAATCTAATTCTCCCTGTGTCTACCCTCCAGAAGTTATTTCCCATGTGTAAACCCGCGGGGGCAGCTCGTGGCGAGCTAACGGTGAGTGACACCGCGGACCCCTAATCTCCAGAGGCCCATTTGATCTGGCCCTCGCGTCTGCGCTTGCCTTAACTAGCCGGTGATAGTGGAGACGCAAGAGCGGAACCTATGCTCCAGGTTGGAAGTGTAAAATGTCATAACGCCCGCGGCCCTTGGACTTATTATTGGGTTCTGGCTACCGCAGACTCATCACCTCTCGACAACCTCACAGCCGCTCAGAGGTATTGCCCTATTGTCGTACGTGCGACTGTTTGTGTGGCCCTCTTAGCGAGCATCGGAACCTCAGAGCTGGCGAGTCACCACCTGCCTTTTTACAATTCTGAGACTGATTGCCACGGCAGGAGTCCGCTTAGTCTCCTCCAATAACCCATTATCCATACCACCCAGGGACCAACACCGGTTGTATCATGTTGTGCGCTCGGAGATGGTATCAGCCGTATATCCCTCGCTTTAGATTGTTGTTGTCTTAAAGGGCCTCTGCGCTGTTGACTTCCGCCTCATCCGCGTCATCAGATCAGCTTGGAGGTGCCAGAATGTTGCATGTTCATCGAACTTAAATAGGTGTGCCAAACTTCAGCTCAATCGGACAAGCGGATGAAAATTGGCTTGCAATTTTTGACTGACTTCAAAAAAGGAGGTTCTATGTTTCAATATATGTATTTTTTTATATATCTTCACCAGTTTTGTATGTCGGTATGTAACTGACTAATCGAAAGAGTACTTATACTCCTGAGGTGGTCCCATTGTCACAAAGTCAGGATCGTTGGGATCCTAGGGAAATTGAGGGCAACCCTCAAACTTTATAGGCCCGCGTGTAGTCATTTTGGAATTTTCTAATAATTATAAATCGTGTATTTACCATCGGTAATCGCATTTAAGCATTCGGGTATTAGAAAAAACCGTAATCACCATATGGTGATTCAACTGTGGTGGTAACTTCAAAACGATATTACTTACGCATATGCGTAAGTAATATCGTTTTGAAGTTAGGCACTGGTCCCACCGCCGGCTAGTAAGCTAGAATAGTTGGGCGAGTAACGGTTCATTGCGTGCTGACCAGGCACAGTGTGATCAATCGACCTTTACAGATCCGCAATGTAATGCTACTCGCCCAACTTTTCTAGCTTACTAGCCGGCGGTGGGACCAGTGCCTTAATTCCGACGATCATAGATTATTGGGAACTATTTTGCTAATCTGGAAGCGTATACTTTCAAATAAAAATGAGAATTGTACGAATCGCTTCATAAATGACGTAGTTCTGAGATAAGTAATAAACACGAAAATAATCCATATCCATACTAATATTATAAACGCGAAAGTGTATCTGTATGAAATTTGGTATACAGATAGTTTGAGTCCCGGGGAACATAGGATAGTTTTTATTCCGGAAATCATCCCCAAAAGGCGTGAACGGGGGGGTGAAAGTTTGTATGGAGCTACGATATATTTAAACGAGTTCCATCACGTAAGGAGTCGCGGGCAGCTAGTGATTAAATAAAACTTACAACCGAATTGAGAGCATCCAACATTTCATAAAGTTGGTTAATAAACTTAAAAATACAAACCTAGGTAACCTAATCTGTTTTCATGACACATAACATGACATGACACATACATAAAATAAACGATCAAAACAAGTTTATTTATTTAGGCCATTTAGGGCATCAACAGCCATAAGTATAAAAGTACATACTATATAGAACAACATCATTTAAAAATAGGATGCCCACATATACTGCGTGGAACGGAACGATGGACTTTCCCGCAAGAGGGGGATTATTGAGCGCTAGTACGTCACATTTTCCACATAAACAATTCTTTTTGACGCGATTTTTTTTTACATTTGTATCGAGCTCGTCGCTCCAGTCGGCCAACGCTCCATACGAAGATAAAAAAAAAATCGCGTCAAAAAGAATTGTTTATCTGGAAAATGTGACGTACTAGCGCTCAATAATCCCCCTCTTGCGGGAAAGTTCATCGTTCCGTTCCACGCTGTATAATCAATAAAACTTTATTGTCTGGTAGTAAAACAAACAATAATTTAATTGTATATGCACAAGTGTACGAGAGTAGGAATAAGTGCGTAAATTTGCGTGTGCGTGCGTGCGTGCGTGAGTGTGTGTGTGTGACATTTTCATTTCAAAGTTCAATATCTCAAAACCGGCTGAACCGATTTTATTGAAACGTCGCTAAAAACTACCTCGATCACGTCAGCCTTCGGGCAAAATAAACCCTTCTTTTGCGTCGTTGTTAAATGTAGCCGGCTGACAGTTCACATGAGACCGCTTTAGCGCCTACGCTAGCGTCCAGAGGGGTAATCACGTTATCTTTCGAACGTGCGTTAGGACAATTTAACTGACATTTTTTTCATATAAAAGTGACATTTAGATAAGATAAGATAAGATACGATAAGATAAGATAATTTTTATTGTTTGAACTGTGTACATTGTGGTTGTAGTCATAAAATTGTAGAATCAACAGTCTGCCCATTTCGGACGTACAATATTATGGCGTGGAATTTGTTAAACTATAAAACATAAGTAATCACATTATAAAAGCATTTCTACATTATAAATGATATAAGAATATAAAATTGAAAAAAATTACAAAAATTATCATTTAAATTATAAAAACATTTGCATAGAAGCCACTCTTTGAGTTTTGTTTTAAATTGCGTTCCTTCTTGTGATTTGATACTTTCCGGCAAGTTATTAAATACCCTTATTCCAGTGACGTATGTGCTCTTCTTTAATATATGACTAGATGGCCGGACCGTACATAAATTATATCTATACTGGGACCGTATATTTCTCTTAGAGTCACAATTTTTTATAAAAACATCTTTGCGGTCCTTAACAAATACACAAATTTCTAGTATGAATATACACGTCCAAGTTAATATTTTATGCATTTTAAAGATTGGTCTAAGGGAGTCCCTATTATTTATCTTAAACAATACCCTCAAATATTTTTTTTGTAGTATGGAAGTGGACTGGACGTTTACTGAGTTGCCCCAAAATATGACACCATAAGTAAGAAGAGGATACACAGTACCATAATATGCTTGTTTTACTATTTCTATTGAAGTTATATTAGATAAAATAGATATTGCATAACAACTCTTAGCTATTTTTTTATTTACTTTCTCGACGTGTAACTTCCAGTTTAAGTTTTCATCCAGAGTAACACCTAAAAAATTGATACTACCAACTTGTTCTATCGCTGTACTATCCATTTCATTACTAATACTTGAGCCACTTATATTTCAGTCAGATATGAATATGGTAGCATCATCGGCGAACATAACACATAAGTGGTCGATTACTAGGGGAAGCTCGTTTACATATACCAGAAACAACAATGGTCCCAGAATGCTGCCTTGTGGCACCCCTTGATGAATGTGCTCGTAATTGGATTGTATTCTTGTTATAGTTCTGGTTGCTTTATCATATGTGTAAAGCTAATACTATGGCTTGACTTCTGTTTGAAAGATAGCTCTGAAGTAGTTTAGGTCTACCTGACGCGCGTACAATGCGTTACGTGATCGACCTGCAGATATACTTTGCATGCCATTCAAAATGGCTTCACGTCACCTCACCGTTCATCGTTATTCCTTTCTCGCTCATGCGCCTCACCCAACCCGTCACGCCTAACGAAACGAGACCTCTACCTACACTTAGTTACTACGAATCGCGGCGTCAAGATATATTTGTGGGAGCTGATAGCGTTGAGGTGAGCTTAAAACAAGTTACAAAATAGCGGTTCTTACTCACTCAGGATTAAGTAAAATATAAGTTTCTGACAAAAAAAAAATTTGGTTATAGATATTCTGCACTGCACGGCTGCGGCTATCACAAGACAGCCCGCGAACTGTGTCGCGCGTCAAAAAGCGATATTTGGCGCGAAATAGCGGATTCGTATCACAAGACGCTTCTTGCTTTCAAAGCAATATTTTTTGTCGCTGACAGTTCGTCGCGGGTGACTCTCGAAACTCGTAACACAAGTGCACTTTAGGGCGACAAAATACATCGCGTTATTCGCGTCTCAACGTCAAAATGCGAGACATTCTCTTTATTATTAGAGAATGATGAGCTACTAACTTTTAGCTTGTGACCGACCGTACCGATCGAGCGAGCCGGCGGTAGTGTGGGTGATGACGCACACACAGGTGCAAATGCCAAATCGGTGCCCGCGTCAAAAGCTCGGCGCAGTCTTAAAGATATGGAGCCCGCGACCGCGGTAATAACTTGATCAGCTCGATGGTACCATACCGCACGTGTGCAAGATACGCTGACGTCACGAGCTGTCACAGGAATGACGTCATCATATCAACCGAAAGACATTTACTATACTGAAGTTGGTATTATTTGGTGTAGTTTTGAAATCAGTTATCGCTAAGTTTATTTACATATTCCATTCATAAAGATTAATGTTGTAACTAACCTATAAATGGTGTTTTGGCCCTTGGCAAGGGCGTCAGATAAGATACGGCCATCGGAAGTGACTTGTCGTAACGATTTGTCGGAATTGATTGTACTCAGGGTACTGTGGTGAGTTCCGATGCCACAGTGATTTGAATAACAACTAAACTAAAATAATAAATGAGACAATACTTCCACCTAAGTACGGCCAGGGCCAGCTGACTTCGTGATTTCGTCGGGCCGCTACAAGTGCATCCTAGATTACGTAATAGTTCTCTCCCGGCCCCAGCGATATGTAAGCGCTGCTACGGCACGCCCGCGTTCTATCGCATCGCGTTGCATGCGATAGAAAGGGAAGGCCACTTTAAGGCTCGTTCGGCATAACTTATAAACAGGGGATTTGTTAAGAGTCGGCAGTAAGCTCGGCCGAATTTCACCTTCCCATACAAACGTAGTTACGCTCTCATTTTAAAACTACGTGTTGGATTTTGACGAATCTTTGCATATACAATGACATGAGGTATATCTATGTCTGTGATTAGTTTATATGGTTCCAGTTTATAAAACAAACGAAATACAGCAAAAACAAAATTTGTATGAACAACTTAAATTCGCTGTATTTTTTTTACTATGGTATCTGAAGGTACATAAACTAATTACAGACATAGACATACCTCATGTCATTGTACATGCAAAGTTTCGTTACAATCCAAGACGTAGTTTTAAAATTAAGGCCAATATGGACCAATTTTCTGTTTTTAAAAGAGCTCGCAGATGTGTCAAACTATATGTGAAGTCCAAAAAAACAGCTCTTCTTGGTAAAAGCATTTTCGGGCTGGCACCTACAATATACAATAGATTGCCAAGAAATATAACTAAGTTAGAAGAATTGGTAGCGTCCAAAAAAAGCTTGTTTGCATTTCTTGAAAAAGCCTACTATTCACTAAGGGAATACTTGACAGATGAAGAATTGTAACAATTGACGCATGCTCCATCTTGACTTAAAATATTTGTATGCCTTATGGCAAAACATAGAGATACACTAATATAAATAATTGTAACACCTTTTAACCTATGTTTACAAATAAATATTTTGTCTTTGTCTTTGATTTCAGTTGGATCGCACGGCCGTAGACATGGATAACGAAAAGTGTCGTACTTTAATTAAATTATACGGCTCTAACAGCTTCTTTGTTTGTTGCGAATAATGTGATAAATAATTATGAAAGCGGGAGCTGCACGTCGACGTGATACGTCCATTGCCGAGTAGAAATGAAGACCGATTTGTTATTTTAATTCATCATATCAGCCGAAAGACGTCCACTGCTGGACATAGGCCTCCCCCAAAGAGTGCCAAAGTGACTGGTCCTGCGCCACCCTCATCCAGCGGACTCCAGCAACCTTTACCAGGTCAGCAGTCCACCTTGCGGGGGGCCTACCCACGCCGCGCCTTCCGGTTCGTGGTCGCCACTCGAGAACCTTTCCGCCCTAACGGCCATCGGTTCTACGTGCTATGTGCCCCGCCCACTGCCACTTAAGTTTAGCGATTCGGGGGGCTATATCGGTTACCTTGGTTCTGCTGCGGATAGCCTCATTTCTGATGCGATCACGCAGACACCCCCAACATAGCCCTCTCCATAGCCCTTTGGGTGACTTTGAGCCTTCTTATGAGGCCCATAGTAAGCGACCACGTTTCAGTGCCATATGTCATCACTGGCAACACACACTGGTCAAAGACCGTTATTTTAATTAGTTAATTACAATTTTAAATAATTCAATGTTTAGTATACCATATTGATGATGATTATAATTAACCTGGTGATGATTATAATGTGTACAAATATAGACTTCTTTTTTATGAGCTGTTTTTTTTGCATGTTGCACTTTCCTCGCTACAGTGAGGTGAAAAGTTTTGTGTTACACACGGGTCCAAATGTATTTTACTTCTCGTGTGTTGAAACAGTCGCTACGCTCAGGATTCTATTTTAGAACCACTCGCTTGCTCGTGTTTCAATTCCACAGTGTCCACACTCGCGGGTAAAATACAACTTTGCGCCCTTGTATAACGCTGTGTGTCGTGTGAAGCGCTGTACGTGTCGCGCCTGCATTACGTCTCCACGGCTGATGACATGGTGCTCATTCAGCTCGTTTGTGGTGCGCGTACCGAGGACGCTGCAGGAGACCATCGCGTGTGCTGACTTCTGGCCGACGGGTGTCGTGTTTCGGCGGTTCCGGGGCAACCTGCCGAACTCTACACAGGACGTGACGACGCAACGGAGCCACACTGTTTCGTCGCCTAAATAATAATTCGTTTTTAATTTTATAATTGTATGTAGGTATGTTAACCTTTAAGGTATTTGTAACTATGCGCCTTACATGCCTGAAATAAATGGTTTATCATTATTATTATAAACAAATAACCATTTTTCTATGCATGCCCTTTCGGTAATAAAACGAAAACACAATTGAATTAGTCGCTTTTCTAATTACATATTGATACAATTGTTTCATATATATAAATACGGAAATTAACATACGAAACAAACTTAGTTTTATCAGGACATTTTACTCATTTGCATGCTTTGAAATAGGAACGTCACATGTGAATCGTGATGCCTATTCTTCATGCTGAAATGTATAACTGTAGGTACTGATGACCTGGTAAAGGTCGCTGGACTGGATGCGGGTGGCGCAGTACCGGTCACTTTGGCACTCTTTGGGGGAGGCCTATGTCCAGCAGTGGACGTCTTTCGGCTGATATGGTGATGATGATGAAAATGTATAACATGGCCTCTTTGTTGTGATCAATCTAGCGAATGTTAGGTACATAACAGGTAAAGGCACTGGTCCCACCGCCGGCTAGTAAGCTAGAAAAGTTGGGCGAGTAGCATTTCATTGCGGATCTGTAAAGATCGATTGATCACACTGTGCCTGGTCAGCACGCAATGAACCGTTACTCGCCCAACTTTTCTAGCTTACTAGCGGGCGGTGGGACCAGTGCCAAAAGCTCACAAAATAAACAGGAGAGCATTTTACCGAGCGTAGTAGCGGGCGTTCTAACAAGCAATCTAGCAAGTATTTCTGGCCATTTAATGGGCTAAATGATGCCACATCTCGTACTGTTGTCACATGACACAAATTTTTATCGGAAGTGAAATAAAGGTACCCATCATTTACTTTAAAAACAAAGTTTTTACCAACTTCAATTTAGTACTAATTCTTGCTCGGTGCCAACACGACCTGAGAGAGGCAACTGCCGGTGCTGTCCACACCGCTGTCCATTGGGCAGCTCTTATTCGAGGAGCTTCGACACGAAGAAGAAGAATTCAAGTACTCCGCTTCAAATGTGCCTATAAGATGTGAAGAGTTTCCCATCCCGTCATCAGATCCTGACCTAATGACCACGAGACCAATCGTGAAGAAGAATACCCTTTCAAAACCAAAAAACTAGTTACTTTGAGTAATCGGGGAACGTGTATAAATTAGAAAAGTTGAAAAACCTGAAAGTGGACTTTGAAATGAAAATCGGTTAATCCGTTTGGGAGCTACGATACCACAGACAGATACACAGACACGTTAAACTTATAACACCCCTATCTTTGCGTCGGGGGTTAAAAAGAAAAGATTACGACGATTTGAGAAGCTTCTTTTTTGAAGTCGGTTAAAATGTGTTATTTTTATAGAAACTATTTACAAATGTATCTAATATAGAAACCTTGACGAACCCGCAGTATCAAGCATCGATAACAACTTTTGTGAATGAACTATTATTACTTCAATATCATAATGCCGTAAGTCCCAAGTAGTGACGGTCTAGACTCAACCGTATGAGAAATACTGTAATTGACATGGGATTTATACTTGAGATTTATTTAAATGGCCGAAGTGCATCCATTCATAATTTACTTTAATAAAAACAAAGTTTTAACCGACTTTAATTTAGTATTCCGCCGAGCTACGAGAACATTTCCACATTTTTATTTCCAATTTACCACATGAACTGATTGCCGAGAGCAAATGCGTTGACTATTAGAGAAAAAAACCGAATCGCTGTAAGTATGTGGGCTGATAATATTTGAGGACTTCCGTCGATTCCACAAGGATCACCTTTGGCACTTCTAATAGTTGCTATTTCAACGGAATCTTATCAGAATCTGTGATATACTTTTGTACTTTTAAGTACAAAATTGAGGAATTCCATGAGTCATCTGTGGTCTTCATCAACAATTCCACTCCACTAAATTTATGATTTCCGGGTGTAAATACTTACACGAGTTATATTAGAAAAAACCAAAATCACTACACGCGTGCCTAATATAATTGAGGAGTTCGCTCACTCATGGATCCCATCATTCAACTGAATTTTTGAAAAAAATGGAAAATTACGAATCGGTTCATCAATGAAGGAGTTCTGAGGTAACAAACATAGAAAAAAATACAACCGAATTGAGAACCTCCTCCTTTTTTTTGAAGTAGATTAAAAAAGCAACTCTACCATCTCAGATAAGACTCCAAATCCAACGAAAGTTTTATAAACAGTCGACCACGTTAAATAATCTCAACTATTCCTTGTAAACCTAATATGTTCCTAACCTAATGTGTTTATTGTCGAACCTAATACCATTGGCGTGACAAAGGCGCAAAGGCTTCGGTGGCTCGGTCATCTTGAGCGGATGGGAGGCGTACGGGCGGTAAAAAGAGCTTACGAGGGAAAACCGGCCTAGATATCGATGGGCGGATGTGGTGAATGCGGATCTGCGCGAGCTCGAAGCTGGCGACTGGCGGGAGACTGCACAGGACCGGGATCAGTGGCGAGCAGAATGTTGGAGGCCAAGACCCACTTTGGGTCACTGCGCCAGAGGAGTAAGTAAGTAAGTAAGTATTCCTTGTAAACTAAAAAATATACATCTTGAAAACTAGTGATACCTTTCGTCAGAACTGATTTCGTCGTACCAAGACTGAACCTTGATAAAAACATATACCTACTATCATCATCATCCGTCATTTTCAGCCTGTAATCGCCCACTGCTGAGCAGAATGAGTCTCGTCATGGCGTGAATTTTAATTCCTTTGTGGTCAGAGTTCCTAGTGTTCCAACAGACCATCCACCGACCTTCACTAAGGAAGAATTTTGGCCGAAGGGAGTCAAGTTCCGACGTTTCCGCGGTCGGTTACCTGACACCACGAAATTGCGCAACACGTCGCAGTAATTGTGCGTTTTGTAGTTTATATTGATAGCATGTCAGTGTTTAAGGTATTTGTAATATGGGCCTTGTTGCCTGATTTAAATATAAATTAAATCCTACTTAATATTATAAATGCGAAAGGTTAGATGTTTGGAAGTTTGTTACTCAATCACAGAAGATTTGAATGAAATTTTGCACGAAGATAGTTTATAGCCTGGATTTAAATATAGGATAGTTTGTATCCCGAGTCCACGCAGAAGAAGTCGCGGGCGGAAGCTAGTAAATAAATAAATAAGCCTCTCTTCGAGTACGCCACTTATCCCGGTCCCGTGCTAGTCTCATCCAGAAATTACCCGCGGTATTTTTTGTATACGTTGTCAACCCATCGAGCTGGTGGACGACCGACCCTTCTTTTTCCTGTAAGTGGCCACCAATCCATTAACGTTTTGGTCCACCTGCCGTCACGCTGCCTGGCAATATGTCCTGCCCAACTCCATTTGAGTTTGGTTATGACTTCTCCGACGTCACGTACCTTAAGTGCGACGTCGGATCCCAGTATTCCTCACTCGGTCTTGTAGGTTAATGCCGAGCATGGCGCGCTCCATGGCTCTCTGTGTCACCCTTACTTTATCCACAGCTTTCTTTGTGAGCGTCCATGTCTCAGCACCATACGTCATTGTGGGCAGAACACACTGATTATAGAGACGAGTCGGGGTGAGTAGACCTATGATATAGTTACGAGTCCGCAGTAAGCTCGGCCGAATTTCACCTTCCCATACAAACGTAGTTACGCTCTCATTTTAAAACTACGTGTTGAATTGTGACGAAACTTTGCATATACAATGACATGAGGTATATCTATGTCTGTAATAAGTTTAATGGTTCCAGTTTATAAAACAAACAAAATACAGCAAAAACAAATTTTGTATGAAAAACTTAAAATCGCTGTATTTTTTTTACTATGGTATCTGGAGCTACATAAAGTTACAGACATAGACATTAAATTGTTGAATTATTTTTTATCATTCCCGGGGATGCGCTGTGTTGAGAGTGACGAATCGCTCATATTTGGAGCAGCTCAACTGGAGAAGTCCACCTTCCAGTAGACGGCGGCCATAATAACGCGACTACTAGATGTAAGTAGTATCATGTTTTCTGCCTACAAACTGTTATGCAGTTTGGCAGATAAGATTAATTTTATATTATGTAACGAGTTTGTAAAAAAGAAAACACCTGACTATGCATAGGTGTCTGCTTGCCATCAGGCGGGCCGTATGCTCGTTTGTCACCGTCGTAGTATTTTTTTTCATTCAAACCCCCGTGCGGAGGCTGAGCTACTATTAACAGGGCAACAGGTGATGGATAGTGACAGACTAAGAGATATACTTATTGTACATACATTCACGCCTTTATTCCCAAAAGGGGTAGGCAGAGCACATGAAACGTATATTCCAGCGCCACTTTTAGCATAACTGTGGGTATAAAAGATCGACAAAATGTGATATTGCAGTGATAGGTGGCTAGCCCATCGCCCACAACACACTTCAACCATGCTCGCTTAGACGACTTTTACGACACCCACGGGAAGAAAGGGGGTGGTGAAATTCTAGCCCGACACCACGCGGGCATAAATACTTATTGTATTTTATATATTCCTATTTTACATGCATTCACAAGGGATGTAAACGCAAAAATAAACTACTAAATCAGAATATAATGTTAAACGGCAGAATAAATTTGTATAGCAACGTATTGAGTTTGCCATGATATTAAGACTAGGCGCGTTAATAATAGTTATTTGTTATACATACAAAGGTTCAAAGTTGTATTTTAAACACGAGCTCGAGAATGGGTTCTAAGGTTGAACCATGAGCTAACGAATGGATTCTATGGTTGAATTGGTTCGAAAATAGAATCCTGAGCGAAGCGAGTGGTTCAAAAATAGAATCCTGAGCATAGCGAGTGTTGCAACACATGAGACGTCGAAATAACTGCACCCGTGTGTAACACAAATCTTTTCACATCACTAAAGCGAGGAAAATACTACATAAAAAACAATAACAGGAAAATAAACAATAAAAAATTAAAAAGAAAAACATTAATTTTAATAACAACTTTAATTTTGTTATATAAAAAAATATGAAAAAAACAGATGGGCGGAAATTGTCCAGTCTGGACTGGCCTGTACATGTTTATAATGTTTAAAAAAGTATACCTATTAGTTCGGATTTCAAATATTCTTTGCACTCTTTTTAAAGAATAAAAAAGGGCTTTCCGAGCCAGTGAGGTGAAAACAATATTGTTGTATATTTGAGATTATATGAGGTGGCCGAATTGCTTCAAAGTAGTCATTCAAAAAGCAGCTCTACCGTCTATGATAAAAGATTCCAATTCCAGACATTGTTATTAAAAGTCGGCCACATCAAAATAATCGTAACTAATACAGAGTGTACCAAAAATAGGGTATGAACCGATCAAGGGCATAACAGGTATCGTGTTCTGATAAGAAACCAGGTCAAACCAGACCCCGTAGCATGGACGGCCTTATCACACAATAAATGACAAGATAGACCGTCCGTCACTGGCTGACACCGTTCAATAGAACGAGACGGACGCTCTATCTTGTCACTTATCGCGTGATAAGGACGACCATGATACGGGCTCAGCCGGCCGACTGAGGGGACCTGCTCCATACAAATGTAAAAAAAATATTTTAGTTTTTTCTTATCAGAACACGATACCTGTTATGGCCTTGATCGGTTCACACCCCATTTTTGATACACTCTGTATACCTAGTTGATTCAAATGAATTACATTGTAATAATTCTTGTATGGTGTTGTGTTGCACTTGTGCCGTGACGTGTTGTGAAATATTTTTTATACAAAGAAAACTAATCTGTCTTTGCAAATTGTAAAAAGTTTAGTCTACTTAATAGGTATTTAGTTTATATTATAGCACTAATCCTTCTTTAAAAACGCAATGCCGAATGCCAATCTCTCCTGAATGCTATATATAGAAAAGTCCTCTGTGCCTGAATGTCTGTCAACATTCTGTCAGTTTTATAAGCTTATCATGTTACGTATTTATTTATTAAGTTTTTTATTACATTTTACACATAGCAGAGTTAATAAGCATTTAAAGATTACGTGTGGTTTGGAAGAAGTATCTCGGGATTCAGTGGCCATGAGATTTTATATACAGCTCGATAACAAAGGTATGGTTTGAATCGTAGGAAGTATCATCAACATAAACTCGCGCATTCCCAAAAGGGGCCGGCAGAGCATGTAGAATTTAATCTCAGTGCCACACACACTTCAGCCCTTTTACCATACCATAGTCATATAAACTTCATAGGTTCAGCTCTTACGACTTTCTGGAGTTTTTGGCACATTACTAGAAAGATCTGTCTGATTAAATCTCGTGCAGCTGCTGATTACTGGCAAGATCGAAAGGGAAACGCTCTAGATGTCCAATGATCAGACCAAATCCGCTCATCAGTGAAGCTTCTCATCTCTCAAGCTTCACGATAGGATTCAAGGATAGACACATGTGTCAAACACTAAAGTTGCTTCCGCAAGATCTCAGTCACGAGTTCGGGACTCTCAGTAATGAGGAATACGATGCGAGGAAGAGGAGGGATATGAAAGGAGAAAGGAGATAGTGCTATTCAAACCCGATAACACACAGGCAATCTATTCACACGGCCAAAAATTCTGATTTCACGATTCCTTGTCTGATAATAATCTTGGTCTATTAAGCGGGCTTTCACTAAGGCACCGCACTGCTCTGTTTATATCAGCGCCAAATGTAATGGACGTAATATTTTGACCCTATTCGCGGGCGCGCTACGTAGCTGTTACTTGCAAGTGGTCGTGCGTGTTATTTCGACGTTCACTAGCACGCCACGCCATTTGTCTCGCACTACAAATGGATTGACGTCTGTGTTCCAATCTATATTTTAACGCTATCGACACCCATGGAACGATTTTGGCGGGGCGTTGCTCCATTCGGCTTGTTAAACTTGTGGCCGGCTTGACATAGGTTAACCCTCGGTAATGTTCCAGGCAAAGACTGCAAGGTGGAGTGCATCCCAGACAGATGCTGCTTAGACCAAGGCAATGAAGAGAACTGCAATGTGCTGCAGATGTTCGGAGGATGCCTTGAGACAGTGCCTGCAGGTTATTTCCCTTTCCACCTCTTAAGTTATCATCATCATATCAGCAGACGTCCACTGCTGGACTATAAGCCAGTGGGCCACAATGACCGGTCTTGTGCCACCCGCATCCACGGACTCCCACGACCTTTAACAGGTCATCAGTCCACCTTGTGGGCGGGGGGTGCTGCTGCCCACGCTACGCTTTCCGGTAAATGGTCGCCACTAGAGAACTTTTCCGCCCTAACGACCATCGGTTCTACGAGCAATGCGCCCCGTCCACAGCTACTTAAGGTTGTCTTGGTTCTGCTGCGGATAGCATCGTACGTACGGTAGGTTTTATGGTCTCGTGTAAGGCTGAAATGTACCGAAACGTCACGTTAAACATAACCGTAAAACCTATCATGCTAGCTGCCCTGTTATACGCAGTTATTATTCATGACAACAACATAAACATGCACATAAATCAGCATACAAAGACAACAACATTGCCACGAAGCGATTCCATCTCAGCGTTGTGCTGGCCTAGTGGCCAGCGCTGGTCTTCTTATATAGTGTTTTTGTCTCCAGGTGAAAGCAGGACAGTGCGATTGGCAGCGCCTCTTCTCGACCCGTTTGAGAGGAGAGGGTACTGCGTCGTACACTTGCATTCAAAGCTCAAAGGTATGTACTACCTAGTCTACCTACTCCTACCGTCGATCGATTAGTCAAGTTGGCCGAGATGACATTCTGCTGTGCCCTAAACGGAATTTCACTCCACACTCGCTCATTTAGAGTCTGCCATGCGCCTGTAAACCTAGAGTTGTAAGCGGCCATGCGGTGATCCCTTCTCATCAGGCTGGCCGTACACTAGTTTGCCATCGACCTGGTATTTAATAATTTTCTGTTAAAAATTTTATTTTGGTACAAGCTTTTATTGCCGACTGTACTTTTCTGTATACCGTCATCAACTACTTATTGAGACGATTCTAACGAGCCCAAACTCGATGGGGTTATGTGGTTTTATTACGGAGTTCCTATGGCCACCTTCTAGCTCTATCATCAGATCAGCTCCACGTCATCATAATATTACATTGTCACGCGATTTGCGTATTCGTGCAAAATTTCAACTCAATCGGAAACCGGGAAGTGGATCAAATTTAACTTGCAAGATTTGATTACAGACAGACAGGCAACGGGACAGGTGAAACTAAATAAAAGCTTGTAATAAATTGCAGCTCTACTGGGAAATAACCTCACCTTACAGAAGATCACAGACATGAAAACTCCACTACTTGCTCTATATGTATGTGGTGTTATGTTTCTGGTGGTGAGGAAGGTCGCCAGAGCTCCCTGGGATGTGTTGAGAGCGAGGGGACTGCACTGTCTCTAGCTGTCAACACAACCTATCCTCGAATCCATAAAGGGTTCACAACGCACTTGTCTCCTCTAGAGTTGCATGCATCCATGGGCTACGATGTCTCCTTATGATCAAGCAGGTAGCATCCTGGTTTTGCCGCTATCGTGGTCCCTATCGTCTACTAAACAGTTTTTTTTCGATTCTGGAGTTGGTCCCACAGTAGAAGTTTGTTCAGTCACAAAAATTTCATGTATCTACAATCAGCAGCAGAATAACACGCTCAAAATGATCTACACAGACCCTTATTCCCTTGACATTAAAGTCAGTGCGTTACATTATTTGGAGCACAAGGCCCGCGTTGCTACTTCTGCGGGCGTAGCATGGTTGTCATTTTAACACTTATCGCTGTGGGCAAGACATCTGTCACGTTCTGACAAGTATGCGAGTGCGAGAGTGACGGATGTCTTATCCACAACGATAAGTGATAAAATGTCAACCATGCTACGCTCGCTGATTTTACTGTGACTGCTTACAGGGCATCGCATCTATCGGGACACCGTCACAATTCCCTTCGACACCGGAAACCCTTCTCACGTCAAACCTTGCCCAGGAGTCGATCAGGACCCACACAACGACTGCCAGCCAGTCAACTGTGACACGTATTACAACGGCAATAAACCTCATTTCAGCAAACGACTCAAGAGATGTATAGAGACACCCCCTTGCTCTGATGACGAGGTTTATGATGAGGAGTTTAACAAATGCGCGCGGAGTGTAACTGAAGAAGATATTGAAACGATTAAATCGTTGAGTAATAGAAAACTGAGACGTGCAATTAAAAATATTACTTCAAGAACTGCCGGGGATGATTCAGAGCAAGAACTATTTGACATAGCTCAAAGAGTCCTAGACAATTATAAGGCGGCAAAACTGCCTTTAAGATATACAGATTACTTGCGTTCTCCGAAAGTACTATTTTGCGTTATATGCGCTCAATGCGGTCTGGTCCTGACTCTAGTTTACTACGTAAGAAACCGTTGTAAATGTGTCAGTGTCAGCAATAAAAGGAAAGAGGTGTTCAACAGGTTCTTCAATTTTAGACAGGATGATTCCATAACTACTCCTCTACTAAGCGTTAGTCATGGCACGGCCACTACTTGCGAATTCCACAGCGATTCCTCATCTAACATTGACAGGAAAATACAGTTTTACAAGGCTTGTCGGAAGGACAAACAGGCTAAAGCCAGCATGTCAGATGACATACTATCCAGGTGTGTTAAAAGGCGCGATTGGATAGCCAAGCCGAAATCCTCCGAAGTGATTCCAGAGAGCAAGGAAAAGGAGGAACGTGGGATCCAGGTCTATGAAACAGAACACGTGTCTGATAGAACTGGAAAGGCTAGCAAAAAGAGACGGACAATGCCAGGGCCAGTAGAAAGCTTACCGTTGCAAATTTCCTCAGAGAAGCAGATGAAATCCTTTGAATACGAGGAGGAGAACGTCTGCAGCAAAACGAAAACCCATTCGTTGGCAGAGAACTGTGCTCAGGCGTGCTTTTCGAAGGACTCTATAGATGATTTCTTGTCGGAGAGAGGGTTGCTCTCTATGTCAGGGTCTAGTGGAACCTCGAAAGATAATGTGGTGCTAGCGTTGATGTCGCATAAGCCTGGCCCGGCTTCAGACCCTGGGGGTGTGAGTGAGGATTTGGAGCTGCTGCATATGTCTCGCATGTCGTTTTCGTCGTCAGACTACGAATTGAAGAGAACTGTGGAGTCTAGGAGTTCCTTGTAGCACAACTGGCCCCCCGTATCACGAATATGATATTTGCCTGTGGCCAAGTACCGTATTCTTTAAAAAAAATATACGCTTAGTACTTAATAGTTTTGTATTCGAACAGTAATCTCATACTTTAGCGATTACGCTGGTAATGATACCTAAATACAATTCAATTTAGGATGACTTTTAAAATGATTTTGGGCCGCTAGAGGTGTGGTTGGACCGATTATGCAACTGTATAAATATGTAATACTTAATATAAAAGTTATAAGAAAAACTTTCTTTTGTTTTATAACAAAATATATATTAATGGCAAACAACAGTTTGTACTACAGAAGTAAGACAAACCTTTTTCATGGGACTTTTCAATAAAGACCGACTGGGTTTTTTTCTCACTTTATCCGCAACCTTTGACAATTTCATATTACTATCAAAACATTAAAATTTTAACCACTATCGGCTTTATTTTAACCTTGTAAGGCCCAGTCAGAGATTGCTCTAATCGAAGGCGAGGGGAGGCCTTTGCCCAGAAGTGGGACACTCGATAGGCATCGGAAAAAAAAAGCCTAGTCTAATTTTAGGGCAAAATTTCAGCGCTACGAGTTACCAGCACGGTCGACGTGTCATACAAGCGTACTCAATTTTGTTCTCATTTTAAAACGGCATATTGGAATTACATGAAACTTTTTATGGGATTCGCCATTGGAGGTCGCAGAGAAATATAATAGGAAAAGAAACGGGCCAAGTGCGAGTTGGCGGTAAAAATCACGTTTGTTGTATGGGAGCCCGGTTAAATATTTATTTTATTGTTTTTTTTGTTATAGCGGCAACAGAAATGAATAATCTGTAAAAATTTAAAGTGTCTAACTGTCACGGTTCATGAGATACAGCCTGGTGACAGACGGACAGACAGACAGACAGACGGACGGACGGACAGCGGAGTCTTAGTAATAGGGTACCGTCTTTACCCGTTGGGTACGGAACCCTAAAAAATGGAGCGGTTCGAGACTGCATGAAAAGGTTAATACTCGTTATTTTGCTATTTAAATTTCTAGCAACCGAAACAATTTTCCGACCTAGATGTGGCGCATCTCATTGTCTATACATTGTGTAGTTGTGTATTATTCTAGCATGTCGTTTTAAAATGAGAACCGAACTACTTTGTATGGAGAGTCCAGTGTCCTGGCAACCCTTAACAGCCCAATGGTTTCTTTTTTTTGTAATAAAATTTGAACCATATTCTGTGACTGGACAATTCACGTTTTAAAATAGATCGTTATTTTAGAACATGGCAATTGCAATTGAAAAGTTTAAGAAGCGGTCTCCGTTTCTACACTAACCGTCAAATTCAAAGGTTCAGTTCGAGATTGAATTTCTCTTTCACACATTTGTTTACGACTAGAAGAATTCGGTGTTGCCTTGTTTGCTCTTTCGCACACTTTCCGCTTATGTCTAGCCAACGCTTTCCCATCTTTGAACTGTCTCACACACACCAAACAAGCAAACGGTTTCTCCCCTGCGTGTATTCTATTGTGACTTATAAAATTCCGCTTATTTGTAAACTGCCTCGGACAGTGTTTACAAGGATACGGCTTAATATCAGAATGTGTGACCATATGTTTGTTCAAATGGCATTTACGAGAGAATTTCTTCTGACACGTTTCGCACTTGAATGGCTTTTCACCAGTGTGCACCTTCATATGGTGTCCCAGCGCGTCTTTCCTCGTGAACTGTTTATCGCAAAGGTCACAAGGGAAAGGCCTGTCTGTAGCGTGATTTAATAGGTGCGCGTTCATCTGTCCCTTTTGAACGAACTGCTTCTTACAGAGATGGCACGAGTAGGGTTTTTGTCCCGTGTGTATACGGATATGGCAGGTGAGGTTGCGTTTGTCAGCGAACTGTTTGCAGCACGTATCACATTGGAATGGTTTCTCTCCTGTGTGGATGCGGATGTGGTCGACTAGGTTGCGCTTGTTGGTAAACAGCTTGTGGCATATGGAGCAATGGTATGGCTTGACGCCTGGAAAAAATTACAATCGTTTAAAATTAAAAATACGGGAAACTTTTAATCGCTTACCAAAAAATACTGACTGCGCTCCAAAAAATGCTGACTTTCACATTACAATTTAACAATTGCACATAAAAACCGAATTACGATGAACACTTAGTATTTTCGGTGTGCAAATCAGTACTTTTAGGTCGGTTTTTTTCAATGTGTCTTTAAATAGTAGCCATAAAAATATATCCATTATAATCAAGATTATAAAGATGTAGGTAGGGTCATTGCGCCGGTTACGCGATCAGCTTCAGCTAGCGACCATCGGAAGGATTAGGTTTTTTTCAACATTTCTACAAACCCATAGCGCGATTAAAATTATAATAAGATAGTGAACAAAATCGAAGAAAATCCCACACTGTGGAACCCAATAAAAGAGTGAGCCATATGCAATTTTCTTTGGAAGTTAGATCTGTTTCGAGGCGGCCTCTTTTTTACATGGAATGTTTTTTTGTGGGATTGTCTTTTACCTGCACACTAAATTAGGTAGTCGCTAACTAGCGCAATGACCTTATGCGGACCGAGTAACAAAAATTGGTGAAAACGAATTAAAGAGGAAGTTTAAACAGATCTCTCCGGCAAATTGTGTTCCACTAGTATAATATATATGGAATGATATTTATTTGCAATATAAGATTTTTGCTTATTTGTGTGAGCAAATGTGAAAAACAAAAAAGTAATAAGGCATCTACAGATTTAAAGTATCAGTAAAGTGTATCTTAGCGAGCGAGCGAAGCGAACGAATTTCTCCATTTTTTTTGTTTGTCCGGCCGTCCGTCCGGCTGTTCTCGGATCGTATTTCTCAACCGATTCTCGTAAAATTCCGAGAGCAGATTCTATATAATTATACACATTTTTTTGTCGAATCCAGTTTTTCAAAATTTTAAAAAATATATTTAAAAAGATAGATTTGCGAGACAGCGAACGGAGTCACTAGTATTACTATTCTAATTGTGTCCGTGGAACCAATACAGTGGTCAGAAATCCTAGGCCACAAATTTATACCTGCATTTTTTTGATTTTCAAAATGTATTTTATTATTTAAAAAAATCAGTAGAGCCAATAAATACCTGTAAGATTCAGTAGTAAAACAAACTAACCTGTATGTGTCCTCGAATGCCTCTTCAAATTGACACGCTTCGCAAATTGTTTCTTACAGACTTCACACACATATGGTTTCTCTCCGGTGTGCACACGCTTATGCACCGTTAAACACGACGCGCTCCTGAACTGTTTATCGCACAAGTCGCAACCGTATGGTTTTATATTTAAATGTATTCGGACGTGTTGGTTTAGCACGGTTTTGCTGGAAAACTGTCGGTTGCATGTGTTGCAGGTGTAGGTTTTTTTTGATGCCGTTTGGTTGAGGGTGAAGTGGCTTTGGTTTGGTGCTGGTTCACTGTCAGCTGGCGCGGCTTCTGTCTCAGCTGTAGTTGAAACTGAAACAATAAGTAATATGTTAATAAAAGATGTGTTACTTACATCAGAGGGCGTAGCACGGTTGCCATTTTATCACTTATCGTTGTGGATAAGGCATCCGTCACTCTCGCACTCGCATACTTGTCGGAGCGTGATGGGCGTTTTTACCACAGCGATAAGTGATAAAATGGCAACCATGCTACGCCCACAGAGCAGTCTTTTAGTTAAATAAAATTGTGTACACGGATTTGACGATTGTATGCTATAAATATATTCCGACGATTCAAACTATTTAACGCCGTCACGCGGTAGGTAGATTGAGAAATACATACATATATTTCTTTCAGAAATGAAACCGTGAAAAGTTCCAACATACAGACAAATCCAACCAAGAACCAAGGAATCGCTTTATTTAATATCAGACCGTATTGCAAAACAAAGCGGGCAAACCCGCGGGATAAACAATAGCCTATGACCATCCAGAAAGTCCATCCTTTACCATATATTTTTTATCATTTATAATGTTTATATCTACTAACTAACCTATCGTAAGTAATGCATCATCATATCAGCCGAAAGACGGCCACTGCTGGACATAGGCCTCGCTCAAAGAGTGCCAAAGTGACCGGTCCTGCGCCACCTGCATCCAGCGGACTCCAGCAACCTTTACCAGGTCATCAGTCCACTTTGCGGGGGGCCTACCCACGCCGCGCCTTCCGGTTCGTGGTCGCCACTCGAGAACCTTTCCGCCCCAACGGCCATCGGTTCTACGTGCTATGTGCCCCGTCCACTGCCACTTAAGATTAGCGATTCGTAAGTAATGCATACATACATACAATCACGCCTCCTTCCCAGAGGGGTAAAAAAAAAAACAAAATCAAAATCAATTATTTATTCTGCAAATAGGCCACAAGGGCACTTTTACATGGCTAACGGTAATTTACAATAAAATAATAATTATAATCTTATACAATAATAATTTAAAATTATATATAAAAGGTTACGAGTAACAAACTAAATGGGTAGGCAGAGATCGCGGATCTCCATTTGCTACGATCCTGATAAACCACTTTCGCTTCACTCACTTTCATAACATTTCTCATACATGCTCGTCGGTTTAGGGTACTTTTGACCTGGCCTTTTAGTAAGATTTCTCCAATTTGATCGGAGAAAGTTCGCCTAGGTCTTCCCCTTCCAACTTGCCCTTCCCCTCTTTTTATATACACTCTCTTCGTTTATCTTCTTTCATCCATCCTCTCTACATGCCCAAACCACCTTAACATACCTATCACTCAATTTCACTCCATACATACTTATGTACATACTTATGTATGGAGTGAAATTGAGTGATAGAGTCAGAAACAGTGTTATAAGAGATAAGTGTGGATTTGATGGAGATATAGTCACGAAAATTTAGAAGGGTATGTTAAGGTGGTTGAGAAGCGTTGAGAAGTCTCAACGCTCTCATTTCTACTGCATTCACTCGGCTTTGATGTCTTTTCTGCCACACCCAACTTTCACTACCATACATAAGTGTGGGCACCAACACCCCTATGCACAGCCACACGTGGTTTTTGTGATATTTTCTGGCTGCCCATAAAGGCGTTCAGTGCCCCATTCACTCGGTTCCCTGCGTTCACTCTCCTTTCAATATCTTTATCATGCTTTCCGTCTCCAGTAAATAAAGTCCCCAAATACACAAACTCTTTTACTTGTTCCAGTCTTTCTTCACCAATGATTATTTCGCAGTCTGTCATAATTTCATCTTTTTCAAATACCATCACTTTCGTCTTACTTACATTCATATTCATCCCTTTCCATTCAAAAGATTCATTAATCTTCGTTTCCATCATTTGTAACTCCTCAGCGGACGATGCAAGTAGTACAAGGTCGTCAGCATATAGGAGACATTTGACGCGTAACCCTTCCATTCTCAAACCACATTCATCACCTTTTAGATGCTGCAGACAGCTGTCCATGAACAGATTAAATAGCCACGGAGACGCTACACATCCCTGTCTAACACCCTTCTTGATGTTAAACCAGTCAGTATATGACCCGTTTATTTTCACGCAAGCACTGGAATCCTTATATAAAGATTTCAGTGCTTGAACGAGGCGGCTGTCTACTCCATACGTGCACAACACCGACCATAGTTCATTCCTCATCACTCTATCATAAGCCTTTTCCAAGTCCACGAAAACGCAATAGACCTTTTGACCTTTGGCCAAATACTTCTCGGCTATCCATCGTAAGGAAAAGACTTGATCCGTACAACCCATACCCTTTCTAAAACCTGCTTGTGCATCCCATACTTTCTTATCGGTCCCTTCCACTACTCTTTTAATTAACACTTTTGCATACAATTTGCCAACGATGCTGAGCAAGCTAATGCCCCTGTAGTTTTTGCAGTCAAGTTGTGACCCTTTCCCTTTGTAAAGAGGAACGATCACGGCCTTGCACCAGTCCCTAGGTACACGGCCGGTGCTGTAGCACAAATTGAAGAGGCGATACAACTGACTCGCTACGACGCCCTGTCCTGCCTTCAGCATCTCGGCGGAAACTCTGTCATACACTGCCGCCTTACCCGATTTCATTCCTCTCAATGCTTTCACAATTTCGTCCATGCTAATATTACTTTCATCCTCGGTTGCGCTAACATTTTCTTCCTCCCTATCAAACAAACTTTCAAAACATTCCTTCCATCTCCCTAATATGCATTCTATCTCATTAAGCAAACTTCCATTCCTGTCTTTGACTGACTTCAGCTCAGAGTTCTGGCTCTTACCTCTGGCTAGTCGAACAGATTTCCAGAATTATTTTATGTTCGTTTGGAAATCCTGCGACGGACAGACATATCGTAAGTAATCATTGTCACTAACACATCACATGGTCTATGGCCTGAAATAAAGATATTCTCTTCTATTCTGTTGACAAAGATCAAAGATTTTTTTTTATCGGATAAGTGGTTCCGGAGATTACCCATTACATACAAATAGACAAACATACAAAACTATTATATCACAAACACTTCCTTTATATAATATAAGTAAAGATTTATTTATTGACAAACGAATAACTAGTTACTAGTTACTTATAGTACAAAAAGCGAGTTTGATGACACAACAGAAACATTAATGAGTCATCCATCATAGAAATAGATACACAAAATATAGATCTTACACCTATTTATCTATCTATACAGGGTGTCCCGGAACTCAACGATAACCTGGTACCGGGTGAGAGGCCAGTTATGAAAAAATTAAGAAAAAAAACCCATGTCAATTTCTTTTTTCATTACTGGTATACCTGGTACCGGGTGAGAGGCCAAGGTATACCAGTTATGAAAAAATTAAGAAAAAAACCCATGTCAATTTCTTTTTTCATTACTGGTATACCTGGTACCGGGTGAGAGGCCAAGGTATACCAGTTATGAAAAAATTAAGAAAAAAAACCCATGTCAATTTTTTTTTTCATTACTGGTATACCTGGTACCGGGTGAGAGGCCAAGGTATACCAGTTATGAAAAAATTAAGAAAAAAAACCCATGTAAATTTTTTTTTTCATTACTGGTATACCTGGTACCGGGTGAGAGGCCAAGGTATACCAGTTATGATTTTTTTTTATTATTAATTAAAACTCCTTCGTTACTAAGAATAGTAGTAGTTACTACTAATAGGTATAAAAAACCTAATGGGAGAGGGTTGGGAGGGGTGTTTCCAAATAATTTGGGTTGAATCGGAAGTAGGTATTTGATTTACAAATTAATTGGAGCGGCAATATTATACTCAATACTAGAATCTGAAAATTTCTGTTTATTTCACTATACCTCATACTTGCATCAAACCTCTTCCTGCTCCTCAACCTCCTTCCTCCTCCATTCAGTTTATAAAAAAAAACTATTACAATTATGTATATGCCTAGCAGTGGGACGTATATAGGCTGATTTATTTCAATTCAATTCAATCTTTTATTCATAAAATATAAATTTTTACATGTCACAAACTTAACCTACATTTTTTACATTAATATTATGTCCAGTATTTATGTATTTATTTATCTATTAATTACTAGCGACCCGCCGGCTTCGCACGGGTACTATATTATACATACAAGCCTTTCTCTTGAATCATTCTATCCATTAAAAAAAACCGCATCAAAATCCGTTGCGTAGTTATAAAGATCTAAGCATACATAGGGAGAGACAGCGGGAAGTGACTTTGTTTTGACTATGTAGTGATGTGATGTATGTACTTACTAAAAATGCAATTTACGTGATTTGCCACACAACGGTTACTACGAAGTAATGCTGTGTCATTATAATACTATGTAAATTTGTATGAGCCGTTTCGGCCAGAGAGGGTCCTTTGACCCTTTTTTTCAGTATCTTTATGTGCTCTATTTGTAGGTTGTCCTATACAAACATTTGAAAACTGAACTCGGAAACTCAAGTTTCTCAGAAAGAACTCAAAACTGTATTTAATAGCACAGTGATTTTAACTAACAAAGACTGATATTATATTTCAGCGCGATTCCGTGACACATTCACCTGTTAGATAACTACTTCTTGGCATTCAACACTTTTTGATATGATGGCAATGCATTAGGTGACTTCGAATTGATGAACTCCTTTAATAATATATATTGATGTCTGGTCAGATTTGCCTCATTTACAAATGATGAGACATGTCATGTTGTATTTTAAAGGAGTGTTAAATAATTGGCTAGAATCATTATGTAATGAGTTAATTGTAGATGAATGTACCTGGGCTATCTTAGCTAGCCTTTGTCTTTTAGATGTCTTGCTGCAATCCAAGTCCAAGTTTTTTCTGTACTGCTGTTGAAGGAACATCTTCATCCATCACCGCTGCCGCTGCTTGCTCCAGAATGTTGTGGTGGAAAACAGCAGTTGGCAGATCGCAAACTTTAGAGATTGTGATCGGTGAACTTGTCTCCAATGTGTTTCCAACCTAAGACAAATATATTTAATCCCCTTTTGCAAGAGGTCAGTGTTCAGACTTTGAACATCTGGCAGAAACTGCAACAGATTCTGGAATACTCAACGACATCGATCAGTTGCTGATTTGCTGTCATTAATAGACAGCCAGTGATCTAGTACCAGCATTCTTGCAAAAAAAACACTTTAATGTTGTACCTAAAACAAAAAACAATCAGTTAAATGCAATTTAAAACTATAGCAAAGCAGTCGGAATTACTGGCACCCTTTTCATACTTGGAAATATAGGCAGGTTCTTTTATAATTTCAAAAAAGAGACATCAAGTTATACTTTTGTATTTTGAATATCATGCATGAAGTTACTTAAAAGACCGCTTGAATATTCCAGCGTAGGACCAGGTCTACAATAATATGCTCAATTGAAAATAATACAATATACTTGAAATACATATTACATACCTTCAACTTTAATTCACATTGCGAAGTAGAAAGTCACAAACAACTGATAACTAGGAAAACAATTGTCACATATTAGACTATTATCTTAGTAATTTGTGGAGCAATAAGAACAAACTTTGTTGTTTTCACTTCCAATGCAGAAAAATAAATGTAGTCAATTATTGGTAGTTTTCATCCTAGATGGCTTTGGCCTCCATGACTACTCTTTCCATCACTGTTTTATGCATTTGAACAAGCTCAAATCACCATGTGGTTAGTTCCAGTACTTGAATTTAATTCATGATAATTCATAGATGGTCATCCTGCCATGCCCGCCCTGCAAGCTATGAGGTAGAGACAGATAGAGTGAGGTGAGACTTGGTTGCCTTTCATTTTAAATCCCACATGACAGTCATGCATATAGGATCGCAAAAAGAAATATATGTGGTATTAGTTACTTACACAGTGTATAATAGAATGGACATACATAGGTATTTAGTTAATGTTTTGCCAAATTAAATATGAACATATCTAGCGAAATAACTAGGATAGCATAACATCTAACCAACAATAATAATTGAGGACTTCCGTTGATTCCACAAGGATCACCTTTGGCACTTCATTATTTGCTATTTCAACGGAATCTTATCAGAATCTGTGATGTACTGGAACTTGTTACTTTTTTATGTGAAATTGCTGTTCGGTTCTCTGTGGGCCAAAGTAACCCTCTAATGGGTAAAAGTACCCGAGTTTACCATATTCTCTTTCTCCAAAATTGACATAGGTTTGATACTCAGCTAATAATTCGCTTATTGTAATTATCCATGCCGTGCCCGGCGATGGCGACCCTAGCTAGTAGCTAGTAGCGTGAGCTCTGATATGGCTTGCGAAGCCGAACTTGCTCCGCGGACGGGAATTTGCGACAGAATATGTATGTATTCGCGGAAATCCGGTAGAGGACAGGCTAGGTCGCATGAAGCACAGTATTTCGCTTATTACAACGTGCATAAAAGGAGTAAAGCTATAAGATGTCAATACTTACTGTTTGCAGAGGTTTCCTCCGAGTCTTGTGGCAGTTCCTGCTTGATTTCGATCTCATATTTCATTTCTTGCTTCACATACACGCTCTCAACGTTATATTCAGGCTCCTCGTCGACCTCCTCTTTCACAAACACTTCCTGTGACATGATTTCTATCCGATATCTTTGAAAATATGTAAGGAATGTGGACAACAATAACCAACTAAAACATTTTATCCGTATGTCAAATACCAAAAAGTTAAAATAACGAATATAGTTTATATTTAGAAGTTCATTGTGTTTTAAACTTTATTTAACAGAAATAGGTTATTATACGTTTAGTTACACGATTTCAATCAAGTAACAATTAGCGAAAAACGACTGACTATTATTCTGTCACCGCCCGTCCGCCATCATATCATGGCACAGATTAAGATTAAACCTCGATTAAACATAAACAAATGTCATATCATCAGTCAAGTCAACATTTTTTTTAAATATTATGGTGGACTTTAATCCAAGAACATTCTGCCGCCGAATAAATAATGAATAAATTAATAATAGTAATAACTCTTTGAAAATCTATGATATGTGGTTATATTCTCTTTGGATATAACCAAGAAAATTACAGAACAAAAAACAGAATAAAAAAACAGTGGTTATATTTCCTTTGCCATAGACTAAGACTTACTTTATGAAGGCCAAAACCCTAGTTTGACAATATAAGGCGTTTTAAGCCTTGAGCGCAAATCACACATGCAAGAAATTGCATGCAAGTTTAACTACATTGCGGGGTTTGATAGATAAAACTCAGTATAAGTACCTCGGTAACCAGCAATGTAATGTAAAGAGCAAATTTCCGTGTCTCTTATAGTTTCGGATTGAATGTCACTATGTATAATCATCGAATCAGCTCACAAAAATGAACGAGAATCGGTTGAGAAAAACGACATGTAGAAGAGAAGTCTAGATAGCTGGACATACGAAAGAATATTCGCCCAAGCTAAAATGAAAACATTCGTTCGTCTCGGTCGCTCGTACAATTAAGTTTATAGGTATTGTTATCGATTCAGTTTTTAACAATCGGCCAGAAATATATTTTTTTTCGTTTACGGTTATACCGGTATGCGACCGGTATTTCCATTACGATAGCGTTATTTTGTAAAGGTTAGCCACGCCGCCAACATAACGGTACCGGATCCGGAACCGTGTAGAAATACATATCAGCTACTGATTTTTTTTTTTAATTGTACTGAAGCTTTTATAATTCCTTTTCCAAACCGGTATAATTATGATACCATTTTTTTTTTTAGGCTTTTCTTCTCGTCCATGAGAGGTCTGTGCCCAGCAGTGGAACGTAATATAGGCTGATTTATTATTATGCCAATTTACATGAAGTCATTATAATAATCGTCAAAAACGAAATAGATATAATACTTATGTACGAGTATACGGCATTCAATATCAGATGCTCCTCAATACTGGCATTGAAATGTAAAATTGGGCCTCAATACCGGGATTACCAGGATTTCAATATTAATAAATGTATAAACTGAAATTAAAAGAATAAACAATACATTTGGGTTTTCACCAATTACATAACACTAAACTGTAACAATTTAATTGAAATAATATTTTGTTTTTTTTACGTATTCGCAAAATTTTGGTTCATCTCCTGCATTACTTTGATTTACATTAGTGGAGGTTTTGCAGGTTTATTTTGTTTGTCAAAAAGTACATTCGTATTGGTATAATATAAAATTAAACATCATCTCCAAAAGCAAAACCAACCTTTTTACTTAAAAAAACTATGGGGCTGTTTGCGACTACTGCTTTTATCTGTTCAGGGAGTCATGGTGTATTTGGAAACTGTCTATACAATTGTGGGGTCGGAATCGACTTCCATATTAATTAATTAATAAGTACATAAATATAAATAATTAAATGATTAAAAATAATAATTTCAATTACCTTTATACATTTTATATAGTTATACGTAGGTATAACTCATATTAAGATTATATAGCATATAAAAATCATGTACAATCTAAAACTTAAAATTCTAGTAATATTTAATAAACACTCGGACAGAGCGACCGAGTTTGTTATTAGATATTCAGCGCGGGACCGGTCTGGCGGCCGGCCGCCAAAGAGGCGATGCATTTGTCCAGCGCTCGCGCGCATAGTAACTAATTGACCTCGACGCGAAACGCACGCGCCTCTTATGTAAACGCTGCTTACTTGTTCGCATACATATTTAAATCATCTAGTGCTTAAGACTTTCTTTCCGCTTTCGCTTACACTCCTTCTATATTGACTGCTTGTGTATTGTGCTGTTTCATCTGTGTGCCGTTATAGACAATAAATAGTGTGTGCTTTTGGACATTGGATTGCTTATTATTACCTGCATCCACCTCCGACTACCGGCCGCTACGGACATAGTTAAGGCAAGCATAAAATACTGCACAATACCTACATTGGTGACCCCCGGGAACACGAAAGATGAGCGATAACGAGGAAAGCACGGGCGCTCGTGCGAACAAAGAAAAGAGCGGAGTACAAAATGGCGGCGCTACAACGGAAATTTACCGAGTTGGCGTCAGAGTTCCCGTATTTTGGCCTGAGAAGCCGGCAATATGGTTCGCCCAAATGGAAAGCCAGTTCAGCATCTCCAATATAACCACGGACGCGACCAAATTTAACTACATTGTCGCGCAGCTTGAGTCGCAATACGCTGCCGAAGTGGAGGATATTATAGTCTCGCCACCAGCTACCGACAAGTACAAAAAGCTGAAGGAAGAGCTGATTAAACGTTTGTCAGTTTCAAGGCAGAAGAAAGTAAAACAGCTACTGAGCCAGGAAGAATTAGGAGATAGAAAACCCTCCCAGTTTCTTCGCCACCTACGTAACCTGGCTGGGCCAAATATTCCTGACGAGTTCTTGTTATCAATCTGGACATCGCGCCTTCCAAACAACGTGCAGTTTATTATCGCGTCGAAGCCCAATGATTCACTTGAAGAACTCGCCGACCTGGCTGACCGTGTGTACGATGTAGCCAGTCCGCAAGTCGCCGCAACATCCACATCAGAACCACAAATGGCTACCCTTATGCGCCAAGTTAGTGAGTTGACCAGGGAGATGAAGGAGCTAAAAACCCAGCTTAACAGTGGTAGGTCGTCGCGATCTAAAACTCGCTCATCCAGCCGGCCACGCAACCGTTCCAGCTCACAAAGGTCTCAGTCCAGTTACCGAAAGTACCCCGAATGCTGGTACCACGCGAAGTTCGGCGAGCGGGCAAGTAAATGTGTAAAACCTTGCGACTATCACGCGGGAAACGAACAGGGCAGTCGTTAATGGCGACCACAGATTGCCCTAGCACTGGTCGCTTATTCGTCACAGACCAGACGTCGAAGATACAGTTTCTCGTTGACACTGGAAGCGATCTCTGTGTCTTCCCAAGGTCAGCGCTCAAAAATCGACGACAACAAACCAGCTACCAGTTGTGTGCAGCAAACGGCTCAACAATAAACACGTACGGCTACTTGCACTTAGTACTGAACCTAGGCTTGCGCCGCGACTTCGCTTGGCGATTTATCGTCGCGGACGTTACTAAGGCGATTATCGGCGTGGATTTTCTGTCGTTCTACAACCTCGTCGTAGACTGCAGAAGCAAGCAGCTGATTGACAAAACGACTAGTCTCTGTGCCGTGGGTTTGCCTGCGTGTTCGTCAGACGAAATTTCTTCAGTCAAAGTATTGTCGGGTGAGTCAGACTATCATCACATACTACTAGAATAACCCGACATTACTCGCCCATCCGGCGTTCATCGGGTTCCGAAGCATAACGTTCTCCACTATATCAGAACAACTCCAGGGCCCCCTGTGTCTTGCACTCCTCGACGGTTGGCCCCGGACAAATTAAAAATAGCTAAGGACGAATTCTCAGCAATGCTTCAGAACGGAACTGCTCGACCGTCAGAATCACCTTGGTCGTCGCCGCTACACCTAGCCCCAAAGAAGAACAATGGCTGGCGTCCTTGTGGTGACTACCGAATGCTTAATGCGAGAACTATCCCGGACAAATATCCCATCCGTCATATTCATGACTTTTCTCATGATGTTTCTGGTTGCCAGGTTTTCTCCACGATCGACCTTGAGAAGGCGTACCACCAGATCCCCGTGAATCCAGAGGACATCCAGAAGACCTCTATCACCACTCCATTCGGCTTATACGAGTTTCCGTATATGACGTTCGGACTTCGGAACGCCGGCCAGACCTTCCAGCGGTTTGTGGATGAGATGGTAAGGGGACTGGATTTTTGCTATGCCTATTTGGACGACTTTTTGGTATACTCAAAGGACGAAACAACACACAAAGAGCACCTGCGCCAGCTGTTCGCCAAATTTGAAGAGTATGGGATGGTGATCAACACATCCAAATGTGTCTTCGGGGTCACAGAGATCACTTTTCTGGGATACTGCATTTCAGCCGAGGGCACCAAGCCACTGCCAGCCAAGGTCGAGGCCATCAAAGACTTCCCAGCACCCAAGAACGTGAGAGAGCTGCGCAGATTCCTGGGAATGCTTAACTTCTACCGCAGATTCATTCCAGGTGCAGCGACGTTCCAAGCTCCACTTAATGCACTGCTGACCGGTTCGGTGAAGGGTTCTCACCCTATCACCTTTGAGGCTGAAGAAAACGAGGCGTTCATTCGTTGTAAGGACAGCTTGTGTCAGGCTACGCTGCTAGCGCATCCAAATAGCCAAGCTAACCTGGCCATAGTTACAGACGCTTCAGATACTGCCATGGGTGCCGCACTGCAACAATGCGTTGACGGAGAATGGCAACCTCTTGCATTCTTCTCCAGAAAACTAAGCCCTACGCAACGTAAGTACTCACCATATGACCGCGAGCTTCTTGCTATTTATGAAGCTATCAAGTACTTCAGGCACATGGTCGAGGCCCGAGTCTTCGTAATTTACACAGACCACAAGCCAATCTGTTACGCATTCAACTCTCGCAAAGATAACTGCTCTCCAAGACAATTCAGGCATCTCGACTACATAGGACAATTTACCACCGACATCCGACATATTTCAGGTAAGGACAATGTGGTGGCAGATACCTTGTCACGCATAGATGAGATCACACAGCCCATCGACTTGGAGAGGCTAGCGCAATCCCAGCTGGAAGATCCAGAGCTAGAAGAACTCTTACACAGTGATACTTCACTACACCTGAAGAAGCTCAAGTTGCCAGGTACGCAGGCTGAACTATACTGCGACGATGGAAACCGCACACTCAGGCCCTATGTCACAAAGGAGTTGCGCAACCAGGTATTCCAGAGCTTGCACTCCCTTAGCCACCCAGGTGCCAATGCCTCGATAAAGCTCGTCACGGATCGTTATGTGTGGCCAGGCATCAAGAAAGATTGCCGTGAGTGGACTCGTACCTGTCTACCATGTCAGAAGGCTAAAGTCAGTCGGAAGAATTAGTGCGTATGTGAAACCCATTACACCTTCCCTCCTTGAAACAACAGTTACGGCATGTTACGGTTATTTTTTCCGGTACCGTAAACGCTTTCATAAAAGTTGTAAAAGTAACCGATATTTCGCCTTCGGCGAGGAGCGAACTCGACCCGCTTCAGAACAAAAAAAACAGCATCCAAATAATACCTGTTTGAAACCAGTATTAAAAGGTATCACTAGGCATTAAAAAAATACCAGTAACCGATATTTCTAACTGGTTGCGGGGCACCGTTGTGTTGTCGCGGCGCGGCTAAACTTTACAATATAACAGTACCGTACCTAATGAATGGAATACCGGTTTCGTACCTGCCGAAGAATACCTACGAGTATATAATTATACCCTCGCAACATTATGAAGAAGAAAATTTGTGACTTGGTTAATTTACATGTCCGGTAATCTTATCTCCGGGAGTTGAACAGTCGATTCCTAAATAGGCTGCAGTAGTTATTTTACTGTCAATCGGTGTGTAGTCGACTAAAGCGAATGTTTAAATTTAACAGGTTCACTCCAAATGCATAATTCTCCGTTACATTTAATGCTACATTAAGTAACACTCACTCAATCGACACTTATAAACCCAAGTTGCAAATTCATTTGATCAAATCCTATATATACGGTATACTGTAGGTATACTGTCGGTGGCACAGATTACGTTTCCATATTGTATCTTACTCCTTTCTAATAAGACGCAAAATGTTTGTATAATTATCGTTGCGTGGACTAGGTTAGTTCATGGCAATCTTAATAAATCTTTTTTTATACAACGAAGTTGGCAAACAAGCGTACGGCCCGCCTGATGGTAAGCGGACACCGCAGCCTATAAGACGCATGCAACTCCAAAGGAGTAACATGGGCGTTGCCGACCCTTGATATGTTTGAGGATTCGCCGTGTCGACAGCTGAAGGAACAAATTCCCTCGCTCTCAACACAACGCATCCTCGGGAAATCACGAATAAAGAGCAAAGCATTGAACTTCATACATTGTTGTTTGAAATTCGTTCTATCAAAAAACAAATGACATTTCTCTGACGACCATCTCTGATTACCAAAATGAGCAGCGTAGCAAGATAAAATGAAAGCTGTCTCTTTCAGCAGAAAATTAAAATGTTTACACGATAGTGTCACCGTCTGGTGAGTATTATTTACTACTATTCACTCCGCTGTCTAACTAATCTTCATTTGATATTAATGACATCTATTGAAGGTTTTGGGCAACGAGCTGTCATGTGCCGCAGCCATTTTCTTTACACTGACAGTGTATAATTCACGCACACATACAAGGCTCGAAGTAAAATTTGATGAATTTTAAATAGCTGTATATTGAATATTACTGGTTTTTACGTGTACTTATTCAAACTGCGGGAGAAAATGGTCATATATTATCTAAATATTACAATTTCAAGTTCCTGGCGTCAATAGATTAGACGTCTAAACCGAAAGAAAATCGTATGAAATTCGTTGGAATCGTTGAACCTTAATATACATTTTATTTTTAGGTAAAATTTGTCTATATATATTTGTACCTTATTCCAAGCCTAACAAATTGAGAAGTGTTTGTTATCGGCTGCTCGATGAATAGGGAAATTGTGTATAGATGAGAACGCCAATGTGAATAAAACATTATAAGCCCTACCAGAGATCCGCGAGGACCAGCCAAATCGAGAAAATTCGATGGATCTACTAAACTGTATAGTTGCTATGCTATACATGCCATTAAACAGCGCCAGCACGTCTAGCACATGACGGCCGCGACATACTCTCGATTTTTATCGCACTATACCTAGAAGAAGACTTCTAAGTGTTCTAATAAGAGAGAGACGGATAGTGCGAGAAAAATCGAGAGAGCTCGCGCGCTGTCGCGTGCTAGCCGTGCTGTACGACAAAGCTCGCACAACTCTGGTCCGGCTTTATATTTTTTTATATGATATAGGAAAAATATGTATTACCAAAATAAAATGAAAGAATTTACTTAATAAAAATAATCACAATCATATTGCCTTAAAGCATTTATCTAAAGGGTTTTCAGTCATTAGAGGAGCGACAGCCATTCTATAAAATCTATGAAAAGTAGAGGCACTCTGCCAGTTACCTCTTTCTAAAATATCGTTTATATTACGACTGTTAAGCCAGCCTGACGAGGCCACTGCGGATCGTACACTCCCCGCACTACCCTGTATATAGAAATCTTTATACTAAGGTGATGAGCCCACAGATACTTGTTTCGCATATTTTCTTTACGGAAAAAGTACATATTGGTCTACATAGGTGGCTTCCAGGTCAGCGTTTCACAGGTTAATTTCTGATGTCTCGCCAAATTGCGCTTCTGCGTAAAGGTCTTATCGCAGAGGTCACAGCTGTACGTGACCTGTGCGTGCACATCTTTATGTCTACTCAGCAACCACTTCAGGGAAAACTGCTTCGAGCATATGTCACATCGATATGGTTTCTCTCCAGTGTGGATCTTCTTATGAGTGATCAGGCAGCTCAACTGCGCAAACTGTTTTTTACAAAGCTCGCAGAAAAACGGTCTCTCGCCAGTATGTATGATTTTATGATTATTCAAATTCACTTTTAATGTAAACTGCTTATCGCATATGTCGCAGACGTATGGTTTATCCCCTTTGTGTGTCCGTTTATGGACAGCTAGATACTTTTTGACTGTAAACTGTTTCCCGCATTCGTCACAAGGATAGTTCTCCTGTTTGTGTGTGAGTTTGTGTCTCGTTAAATATTGTTTGACAGCGAATTGCTTATCACATTGATCACAGGTGAATGGTTTCTCTCCAGTGTGTAACTGAATATGGAGCGCTAATTCCTCCTTTCTTATAAAGCGTTTATCACACTGGTCACAGGCAAACGGTCTCTCTCTAGTGTGAACGCGTTTATGTTTCCTAAGTTCACAGTTTCTTTTAAATCTTTTGTCGCACTGGTCACACTGAACTGGTTTGTCATCAGCATGCGTTTGTTTATGGACTACGAAATGGGCTAGATATTCGAAGGACTTCTTGCAGATTTCGCAGGAGTATAGCTTTGTTGCGTTTATTTCTACTTCCCAGGTTTTCTCCTTATGTTCTTCATTTGAGTTCTCGAGTTTTAGTTCCTGGTTGGGTTCAGTATCTTCAATGTCCAAGGGATCTGAAAAATAATAGTATAAAATTACTAGTTGCAAATTTAATTTTGATCTCTAGCCGCCCACGGGGCATATTCTACCTTTTCCGCAAAACGCACCTTCATATGAAACGATTGTCATTTACTATGACGCTTTCTCTCTCTCTGGCAAGCAATATTATAGTGTCAAAAGTTAAATATTGTGATACATAGTTTTTATAGAGACTCGTACCTGCAAACAAACTGTTAAAACAGTTTTACAGGAAAATGTAATAGATTAAGTTTTGTATCCCATTGTTTCATCATATCAGCCGAAAGACGTCCACTGCTGGAGATAGACCTCCCCCAAAGAGTGCCAAAGTAACCGGTCCTGCGCCACCCGCATCCAGCGGACTCCAGCAACCTTTATTTATTAAGGAGATAAAACGGAAACAGTCACAGAAATATAGCATATTGGTGTGTAAACAAGTAATTAGGTATAGACGTTTCCTTAAACATATCCCACTGTGAACACAAAAGTTATTAATGCGATTCAATACTCGCTAAACAATACTAATAAACACTTATATACTACCCACATGCGGCGGGTCAATTATGCAGTATTAGTCAAGAATATTATATTATTCGAGTTGACTTGATGTACATTTATATAAACTATAAATACTAAGTGTAAGAACACTAAGGACAGCCATGCATAATTAACGCGCTTTCCAGTACAGATAAATAAACTACAGCTAGAAATTAACGCTTATCACTATACATTTTGTTTACTGTGGCTTTAAACTATGAACGGGAGCAAGAGAATATGTCCACATCATTGAGAACCATATTGTGGCGGTAACACATTCTGTGAATTGGTGCGCGTTTACCGGCATTGGTCTTTGTTTTAGGAAGGCTAAAAAGGTCTTTAGATCGTGTACTTCGCACTGGTGCTCGAAACCGAATGCTCGACAGTAATTGTGGGCATATGACATCTCCTGTGGAGATGTTGCGCAACATGACAACATCTGCGATAGAACGTCTATCCTGGAGAGACAGCAATTTCTGGTAACGCATGAATATAAGAGCGACGGGGCAGGTGCAATTTACGTATCACATACCGATCAAACTTTTTTTGTACCATTTCAATTTTATTTATGTAAATATTATAATGAGGGTTCCACGCAATAGAAGCGTATTCGAGATTAGACCGAACTAAGCAATTATTTAAAAGTTTTTGTTTAAAAGGTTTTGCAACGCGCATTATGAAACCCAGCATCTGGTAGGCTTTTCTAAGGATATGATCGACATGTGAATCTAGGGCACAGTATAGGAACAGTAGATAAACTTCGAACAAAGGTACATCTCACGGCTGCACACATGCGCGCGTGTTCGGTACGCACACACACATAGCCTTCGGGAATGATGGAGAATGCTTCAATCGGGGCCGCGCCGTTGCCGTGTTCGCTCGCTCTCACTCGCCACGTCAAAGGAAGCCGCCTCGTAGGTATGAAGACAGCGAGCCGCCAGTGCCACGATATCAAAAGGAGCCGAACAGGCTTGTAACTAAGCACCTACCAACCTAGTGCAGTTTAGCAACTATTATACTTACTAGGAAATATTTTAGGCATAGTATAGTGGTATTAAAATATTCCATGAAGTGGGAAACTAAAAACACATACCCAACTATCTATAATATTATTAATTTGTGTATACATAATTGTCTATTAAACTGTAACAGAAATACTTTGCATACTTAAAAGCAAAATTAGTATTATAGGTATGCCAAGCCACAAACTTGACACAGCCCTGCGCATCGAGCGAAAGTAGGTAACGAACGCTCCTAAACGGCCTCAGATTACCTACTGTATTATTCTTCTATACTGTGTCTAGGGTGAGTTTGGTGTCCAGAATTAAGCCTAAGTCACGTATGGTAGTAACGTTTTCCAATTCGCAATTGTTAAGATTGTAGCAATTCTGGATGATGTTATGTTTTTTTAGCAGGTCATCAGTCCACCTTGCGGGGGGCCTACCCACGCCGCGCCTTCCGGTTCGTGGTCGCCACTCGAGAACCTTTCCGCCCCAACGGCCATCGGTTCTCCGTGCCCATTGTTTAGTAATAATAAATAAAATGTATGTAGCTTTGTAACTCACTGGGATATCTGAATGGAATTTTCGTCATTAGGCATATTTTTTGCCTTCTTTCTTTTGGAGTAATACATTTTCGGCCGTATTCATAAACGTCCTACAAGCCTGTTTTAACTAAAATGGCGTTAAAATTCGTTCCTTATCTGTCACTTTGACATTTGTGTTCGTAAGAAAGGGACAAAGCACATTTTATTTAGCAGAGGCATTTTAAGTTTTATGAATAAGGCGGTTTGAGTCTACATCCGTGTTCGATTTGTTTCAAAATCGAAATAAACAAAATATTTATGATCATCATCAACGTATCGGTATACGTTGATGATGATGATAAATATTTTATTTTACTGCTGGGCAAAGGTCTCCCCTCATGAGTGAGAGGAAATGTGCAATACCGCGCTGGACCAGAGTGGGTTGGGGACTTCTCATATACCTTTATTTTTTTGGTAGATACAATGCAGGTTCCTAAGGCACTGGTCCCACCGCCGGCAAGTAAGCTGGAAAAGTTGGGCGAGTAGCATTACATTGCGGATCTGTAAAGGTCGATTGATCACACTGTGCCTGGTCAGCACGCAATGAACCGTTACTCACCCAACTTTTCTAGCTTACCAGCCGGCGGTGGGACCAGTGCCTTACGGTAACAAAATATTATACTCAAAAAATCGATATCATTTATATGTCAGAATACAGTAGGTGTATAATATAGATAGATGTCAATAAGATCTCACAGCACAGTGTATTCAGCCCACACGCAGGCATGCAAATGTCTTAAGTTACATTACATACGTACATAAATAATCAATTACAAAAAGTCAACATTAGACAACACAAAATAAAACAATGTCAAAATAATAATCATAATATCCTATTGCTATCAAAGAATCCTTTACACTATAATAACAATTGTCCAATAACCAGTCCGTCAATTTATGCTTTAAAATATATATTTTTTTATACCTAACCCAAATATTTACACGGTTTTTGTTCATACACAAATCTTCGCCAAACTGCAAGGCAGTTTGTTGGCACTTGGTAGGTATACGGTTGTATATTTCAATACACATGTTAAGCGTGCTACACACTACGCAGATACGGTAAGGTATCTGTATCTGAGGCGCATCTTTCAATATGGCTAACTAACACACACACAGAGCAGATATCGATAAAATATAAATTATCTGCGTTGATGATGATGATAAATATTTTATTTTACTGCTGGGCAAAGGTCTCCCCTCATGAGTGAGAGGAAATGTGCAATACCGCGCTGGACCAGAATGGGTTGGGGACTTCTCATATACCTTTATTTTTTTGGTAGATACAATGCAGGTTCCTAAGGCACTGGTCCCACCGCCGGCAAGTAAGCTGGAAAAGTTGGGCGAGTAGCATTACATTGCGGATCTGTAAAGGTCGATTGATCACACTGTGCCTGGTCAGCACGCAATGAACCGTTACTCGCCCAACTTTTCTAGCTTACCAGCCGGCGGTGGGACCAGTGCCTTACGGTAACAAAATATTATACTCAAAAAATCGATATCATTTATATGTCAGAATACAGTAGGTGTATAATATAGATAGATGTCAATAAGATCTCACAGCACAGTGTATTCAGCCCACACGCAGGCATGCAAATGTCTTAAGTTACATTACATACGTACATAAATAATCAATTACAAAAAGTCAACATTAGACAACACAAAATAAAACAATGTCAAAATAATAATCATAATATCCTATTGCTATCAAAGAATCCTTTACACTATAATAACAATTGTCCAATAACCAGTCCGTCAATTTATGCTTTAAAATATATATTTTTTTATACCTAACCCAAATATTTACACAGTTTTTGTTCATACACAAATCTTCGCCAAACTGCAAGGCAGTTTGTTGGCACTTGGTAGGTATACGGTTGTATATTTCAATACACATGTTAAGCGTGCTACACACTACGCAGATACGGTAAGGTATCTGTATCTGAGGCGCATCTTTCAATATGGCTAACTAACACACACACAGAGCAGATATCGATAAAATATAAATTATCTGCGCTGTGTGTGTTAGTTCATTGAATTATGAAGCCATATTGAGAGATATGCGGCTCAGATACAGATATCTTACCGTATCTGCGTAATGTGTAGCACGCTTTATAAATATTTCTCCTATAGATGTACTTCTTGCATGATAGTCTATATAACCTGTTTTGACTTATCCAGGAGAGTAGATAAAATTTTGAAGCTCGCATGGCCTAGCAGCGCTCACGGATCGCATTAAGAAACTCGCGGTTTTTTATTAACTAATAGGTTGTTATTAACTGAGGGCGCTTTGGAAGGCAAGATACGGGTTAAGGGGATGCCTTGATTCGAGTTGACCACGCCCGCTAGACATAGACACGCATATGCTATCCGCGCACGAGAAAAAGAGATGCAACACTCTTCGGGAATGGGTTTTTTGGTAAATTTTCGATAAATACCTAACTTTAGCGAAGTTTTATTTATATTTCATTAAGTGAGATTTTAGATGAGATAAAATACTATATAGTGCTAGTGGTACGCCAAAATATGCGACAAATGGTGTTAAAGTTTTGAAAATCGGTACGATTGATCTTTAGGCCAAACGAATCAATTTGACCCGTAGCCCGACAAAAAAAACGAAAAAGGAGAGAAGTTATGTCGACATCTTTTTTTTTGTCACAGTTCGAAACTCGCAAGGGAATCAAAACCTACAGGGTACTACCCGTGAACTCAGAGTCTTGAAATTTGGTACGAAGCAACGTTTTATAGCACAGGTAAAGGAAAACATGCGAAAACCGTAAATTATTAGTTACATCATATAATAAAAATGAATTAATACTTTTAAAATTATTACTTATATACCTACTGGTTTGTACGGAGCCCTCGGTGCGCGAGTCCGACTCGCACTTGGCCAGTTTTTTAATTTCCATTCCACTATTTTGGCACAGGATCAAGGCGTTCAGCCATGAAAATTAAAGTTTGATTGCATGGAGTTTTTTTAATTTATTTCATTGCATGTTTGAGAAAAGCACTATACATAACCTCGGCGTGAAAAGGGGTTGCCGGCCTCTATAGTAATGTGCTATTTCTTGGCAAAAAATGACTGACTGTTGAGTTTGTTTCGGTGTTCCTTCCTAACAGTGGTCTTCTTTTTCAGAAGGGCTGGTAGAATTTTTACTTGTAAAAGTGCCTTTACGGCCTACTTGCAGAATAAAAATTCATTTGTTTTTAGTTATTAGTATAATTTGAGTCCCGGGGAAGGACATACGATAGTTTTAATCCCGAAAATCACCCCCTTAAAGGTTGAAATTTGAATCAAGGTACGATATAGACGTAGCCTAGTTTCTATGTAATTACAGTAAAGTAGATGAGAAAGGGACAGAACGTCCCTTCTTAAAATTTAGATACTGATAACTTCGTGATTATTTTACCTCTTGTGTTGATAGTGTCTACACCCCTATTGTATTGCTTTGAATTATATTAATACGATTCGGATCGCTAAACTTAAGCGGCAGTGGGCGGGGCACATATCACGTAGAACCGATTGCCGTTGGGGCAGAAAGGTTCTCGAGTGGCGACCACGTCCCGGAAGGCGCGGCGTGGGTAGGCAAACAAGGTGGACTGCTGGATGCGGGTGGCGCAGGACCGGTCATTGTGACACTCTTTGGAGGAGGCCTATGTCCAGCGGTGGACGTCTTTCGGCTGATATGATGATGATGAGATGAGAATCATCACCATCAGCCTATATACTTATTCATGGATGAGAAGGAACGGGCAGTGGTCCCCACGCCGGCACAGTGCGGGTTGGGCAGAGATAGATGACAATACATTCGTAAGTTTGTATGTACGAGCTAACCTTTAGCACAAAAATAAATATCAGGGGACAACCTTACAAAAATCGACCTAGTCCCAAACTAAGCAAAGCTTGTACTATGGGTACTAGACGAAGATAAACATACTTATATAGATAAATAAATACTTAAATACATAGAAAACGTCCATGACTCAGGAACAAATATTCGTGCTCATCACACAAATAAATGCCCTTACCGGGATTCGAACCCAGGACCTCTTGCTTCGTAGGCAGGGGCACTACCAACTGGGCTAAAGCGGTCGTCCAGAACTACAAATAATTCGATTTCAAAAAAATCTTTCACAATTGTATATTAGAATGGACTTTACAATAGAATAGAATAGAATATAAATTTATTCGGATAACACATCATTACACATACATTCACACAATGCACCTTAAGAGCTAACAAATAGGGATGTGCTACCGAACAGGTCTCCACTCAGCAATGTAGTTGACACAGCAGTGCCAACGGCGCTGGTTTTCTGTGGATCCAGTGAGGTGTGCGGGACAGCATACTGCGCGACTCGTACCTATTAAGGGCGGTATAGATACATAAAAATACAAAAAGTAATATTCAATGCATATAAGTTTATAAATAAAAACGTGGTTAAATTAATTTTCGGGTGGATATAGGCTTATATTGCACCCCGTGTCTCTGCCTGCGTTCTTTGTAATACACGAGCGGAGCCGCGAAGGCAGCTAGTACAGTGAGCAGCAGAAGTTGCTAAGCATTTCTAGTGCTCAAAATGATCTACACACGAACTCTAATGTCAACGGAATAATGATCATTTTGAGCGTGTTATTTTGCTTAGCTACTTCTGATGCTGACTGTACATATCTATCCATACTAATATTATAAATGCGAAAGTGTGTCAGTCTGTCTGTCTGTTACTTTTTCACGCTTTAACCGCTGAACCGATTCATATGTGGTATTGATATAGTTTAAGTCCCGGGGAAGGATATAGGATAGTTTTTAATCCCAGATATCATCCCCTAGGAGGTGAAAGTTTGTATGGAGCTCCAAGTGGGTTAAGTCTGTTATGTCCAGAATTCCCATGGCTACCTTCTGTCTCCATCATCAGAACAGCATGATGGTACCATAATATAGAATTGTCATCCAAACTTTACTTAAACCCAAAGTTTCAGTTCAATCAATAAATAAAAGCTTGTAAAAGTTGATTGACCTTTAGAAAACACTAACAATATGGAATAAATAAAGCTTGAATAAATACTCCCGCCTCACTCATGTTTGCCATAGTCTCAGGAGAGATCCCCGTACTTGCGGTCCTCCCTAACAGAGTATGTAAAGGTTGCATTTATTTCGAACCTCAACTTCGCTTGCTACTATTATGGTCTTTAAGGTACAAGTTGGAACCCAACTAAATACATAGAAACCAGTAGTGTAGCTGCGACACACCGTCTGCTGCTGCTGTCTGCAGTCTGGTTCAAACTTGTACCTTTAGCTGCTAAAAGGTTGCCGACCACTAGTCTATACTAATATCATAAAGGGGGGCGCCGGCGAACAAGATGGGAAGACGACAGAAAACTCACAGCTGGCAACCTTTGGGGAAGAGTAGCACAAGACAAATGGAAAAAATCTCAATGGAAGATGTTGGAGGAGGCCTAGACCAAAAGTTATCATATTGCAGTGGGTCCTCACACGTAGGTATTAGAGGTAACGAGACAGCTGATTTATTAGCTAAGCAGGCGTGCAGCGATGGCATTGATTTACCCTTTCTACCCTCACATAGTGATTGTTTATATTTAGTCAAGGTTAGGTGTCGCAATTTATGGAAGGAATACTTTGATGAAAGATCCCGAGACAAAGGTATTTGGTATAAAACAATACAGCCGCATCCCCTAAATATTCCTTGGATTGATAACAGTCCTCTGAGTAGACAAGATCTCGTTCTTTTTTTGCGATTGCGTTCTGGACACATCCCATTGAATAAGTTTGCATATCTCATGAGCAAAGTAAATTCGCCGTTATGCAGTGCGTGTAATCGCGTAGAAGATGTTTACCATGTATTAATGGAGTGTGTCTGAAATGATGCAGTTAGGCGACATATATTTAGGGACAGTTCCATCGGATTATGTCATAGCTATTTGGCCAATACAATGTCTCAGATGGTCGAAAAGATATTAGCCCTAGTAAAATATGGTCTAAGGGACAGATAAATTTGTTTTTAGTTTAAGTTAATTATTTAGCGTATACAACTTTGTTAATGAAGAGGCACTTAATTGATTGATTTATTGATTGATTATCGAGCGATATATTCGCAATAGCAAAAAAGCTCACAAAAAAAATAAAGACGACCAAATACTCACAGCTGGCAACCTTTGGAGAAGAGTAGTACAAGACAGAACTCGATGGTAGATGTTGGAGGAGGCCTAGATGCCAAGAGGCGTTCAGTGGAACTACGGGACATTATTATAATTATACCTAGATATTTTTCTAGCACGAACGAGAGATTGACAAAATAAAAACATCGACAGTCCTGTTATCGATAAGTACATACTTCTATTCTATTCTATTCTACCTAGGCGCCGCGTGCACCGTTCTTGCACAAATTGAACAAAATCCGAACACTATTGATAAAAAATATTTCAATAATTTGCAATTAATAGTTCTTTATATAGAGCAGCCTACGTGAAACTTTCAGGGTGTATTGTTTTTTTTTTGTTTATCTTGATTGTAGTATAAAAAAAGAGTTACAAAAATATTTAAGGCAGGGGAAGTTTATCAAGTCAACGTTGATGTCTACTATAAAAACATTCTACTGAAGTCACGTTTTATTTGTTCAGAGTTGTGCATGTTCACTGACGTACAAATCACTGTACTTGCGGCTGCTTGTACTTCATTATAATTTATAAGTCTGAGAGGAAAACATGCAGTATAGCTATTTGAAAATTTTCACATGTCATCCAACTCATCGAAGTAATGATAAAGAGGCAAAATCATAATATACATTTCATTTCATTCCTCTACTTATTACCAATGTAAAAAAGTAATCAAACTTTTTATATTCATAGACTTTATTCATTAAAAAAGTTTATAACTGACATATAATGTGACGTTTATTCACATTGCATATTAAGGCAAATATATTCTTAACAAAATATATATTATAAGTAAATATAATTAAATATATATATTCTTAATTCAGTAACACAAAGAAAGAAAGTTATGAAAGTATTCCAAATTGTTTTCTGAAGCATGTAATAAATAAATTGATAGTTTTGTTATTATTATCTATTTTCTAACGAACCCTATTACCATATATACTATCGGCAGTATTCATAAACGTTCTACAGGTCTATTTTAACTAAAATGCCGTTAAAATTCGTTTGTCTTTGTCTGTCACTTTGGCATTTGTGTTTCGTAAGAAAGGGTCAAAGCACATTTTATTTAGCAGACGCATTTTAAGTTTTATGAATAAGGGGGTATATATATATATACCTTTGTATTACCTCTGACGTTGAAGTGGTACTAATCGATAACAGGACTGTCGATGTTTTTATTTTGTCAAGCTCTCGCTCGTGCTAGAAAAATATCTAGGTATAATTATAATACACAAAATCAAAACCGTAGTAATTCAGGATAAAAAGGCTTATTATTGTTATTTGTATGTTTATTCCATATCACAGGACCATGGGGTCCCGGACTTTTGGAAGGCATGCGTGGGGCAGACACCTGCCGTGACAATTAGTCTCAAAATTGTGAAAAGGCAGGCGGTGACTCAATTATATCATAAAGACTAGCCTGTGAGATTGCGATATTTGCGATGGCGATTGTAGAGCATTGTAACTTTGTATGTAGCGGGTAATCTCTGGAATTACTCATCTGTTTAAAATAATTCTTTCATCAGAGTACAATGGACCTTCCATATGGACATAGGCTATATTTTATCCCACGGTTTAGCTTGCGGTCTTTGTAAATGCGGGCAGGGCCTCGCGGGTAGCTAGTCTTGTTATAAATAAGTAGTGGACTAAAGTTTGCTCCCCTCATCTGTATTTCCTAAAAATGACAATCTAGGTGCCTTCAAGACAAGAGTGAATAGGCTAATAGTGAACCAGTCAACCAGTGAGCTTCGTCTTGGGCTTTGTCGTCGCTTATCATTAGGTGAGACTAGGGCCAATATGTGATCAGTCTTTAAAAAAAAAAAAAAATACAATGTAAACTTAACACTCACCACAGGCAGAGTCTACATCAGGTGGTATATCGGGAGCGACCTCTATTTCTACGAACTCTTTCTCGCGGGATTCCGTCTCGCTCTCACTCGACTCGGGCTCTAACTTTATCAGGAGATCTGACATTGCTGACCTGACCACTTTGGATTCTTCCCTTGAATTTAATGTTAAAGTTATCTCACAAATTTCGTAAGATATCAATGGTTGATAGAACTTAATCACAAATTATTAGGAATCGTCTAGTTAATTTTCAGTTTCTTTTTATTAATTATTATTTTTGTTTCCTAAATTCAATGAGTTGACATTCATTCTGTTAACTTGACATTTTCCTGTCGTGAATGACTTTTTCTGTTTCTGTGTACAGTATAATCTAATCTGTGGGTACGTGGTGCGTGCTCTTTCGTTTAGTTACGGTTTTTCTAAAGGTTATCAACGTTATCAAGCACGCAAAACATGAAAAATACTGCTTTTTTATCCGTAAATATAGCAATCCACCATAATTAAGTTAAAAGACAACTATACATGCAAATTCTAAACGATATTTTTAGACTGAAAATTGCAGATAACCTTGAAATCGAATGTAACAAAACGTAATCAATAGTTTTTTTTTATGTTGAATGAAAACCACTACCGAATTCATCTCCAAACGATATTTATTTTAGATGAAATAAAACAAATGAGAAGTGTTAAAATAAATTAATATGATAATATTTTTTTATGAAAATATATAAAAAAACGTCCTTTTTCATTCATTCATTCAATCACTTCACCTGCAACGAACGGATTAACGGAATGGAATTTGTATCAATCATTCAAGTTCATTCAATCAATCAAAGGGAATTGTCGCTGATTGCCAATGCCAACCGATCAAACGAAATAATTTTAAAACATTGTGATATTTAGCTGAAATCGCGCAAACCGAGTCGCGGTGGTAGTTTACCAGTTTTCCTTGTACCGTCGTTAATTACCACGACGCCGTGACAACGTTTTGTGACCCGTGTACTTGTGTTGTGGCTTGTGGTGTGCATAACACGTATTTACCATACATTCTTATCGTTTTAGCATAGTGTAAATGGATTACAAGTCTTCATTTATTTCGTAAACGTGTAACGTCATCAGGTGAGTGATGATTTTAGTCATATTTGTATGTTTTATTGGTTATTTCTGTTGTTGTTCTAGGTGTGAAATTTTCGCATAGTTCGACCGCGAGTTGTTCGCGAGATAAAATCGGACGTGGTCTTACAGCCGGTGAAAGTATTTAATCGTGATTATTAGTTGTAATAGCTTTCTGATCCATTGTTTATTAGTTTTTCATTCATTTCTGTTCCGTTTCATTGTTACGCGGTGACATTTATGGAGGAATGAGAAAAGGAAAATTAAAGAAAAATGGTGTTGTTTATGCTTTTATCATGAACTTTTACCTGGCTGAACTGCAGTACGAATCGAAATTAATTTTATATCGAACTTACATTTTATTGCACAATCCAAGATGGTACAAAATGTTGACATAACAAAAGAAAGTACGAAATAACCGATTATACTCAGGTGTAATTCCATATGGCTCCATGCATTAGTGGTGGGTCTTTGACGGTTCTCGCTTCAACGAAACGAAACGTTAACTTAGAAAACGTCAACTAGTTGATAAACAACTAGGTTTTTGCTTTAACTGAAGAGAAAAAGGCATTGAGTTGATACATTTATTTTGAGTTAGGGCGAAAATGTTAAGGGTGTTTGTGACGTTGATTGTTGGCGAGTTGAATCAATGAAAGGAATGTTGATCTCAAATATACTGTAATGCCATTCGCTTAGCGTTCCATTTCGATTACGTTTGTACGTTAAAGTTGTCAACTAGTTAAGTCTGTTAAACAAAATGTTTAGATCATTGACAAACATAGAACGTTTTATCAACTATTTATATTACAAAGAATGCAAGCGTAGCCATGGGATGAAGATAAAGTTTAACTTACATCCATTGTATATACTGGTGAAGGGGTATTTGAAATCGGATGATTAGAATGAATATAATAGTCTGCTAAAACAACTTAACAACCTCTACAGAAATGTAGCTATCTGGAGCTTACCCCTTACATACAAACTTTACTGATTACTGATAGCCGTTTTCCTCACACATTGTCTGGTTGCCTTTGGCATATCTATCTATCTATCATCTATCTATCACTTACAAATGAACATACCTACTTACATACAAAGCTATAAAACTTTGCTTCTTTCTAATATTGGTATAGATAAAATTACCATGGCAACAATTAGCAAGAAAATGTGGTGGGGCTGAATAGCCCAAACAATTCTGGTCAGGAAAAAGATACAAAGTGATGGTCACCATCACCAGTATGTTATGTCTAGCCGGCTGGACAATGTGAATTAATGGGTTAAAAATCATGAGCCGCATTAGTCTCTTAATGCAGGAAACCCTCGAATCAGTAAAGCATCGGCCTTTGCTCATGACTCCGTTGTGGCTATAGCCTATATATTGCTCACCATCAGTCAGGCCTTGTGGTTTTTTCGCACCGTGGTTTTAAAAGGAGATGTATTATTCTTGTTAATTTGGGACCATTTTGTGACATGTTTCTTTTGTTTTCAGATTTGTGTGGGCCACAAATAGTTAGGCCTCTGTACCCAAAGAGTAAAACAGGACCCTATTACTAAGACTCCGCTGTCCGTCCGTCTGTCACTAGGCTGTATCTCATGAACCATGATAGTTAGACGGTTGAAATTTTCACAGATGATGTATTCTGTTGCCGCTATAGCAACAAACTAAAAAAACAGAATAAAATAAATATTTAAGGGGGCTCCGATATAACATACATGTTTTTTCTTTTGCTGTTTTTATAGATAATGGTACGGAACCCTTCGTGCGCGAGTCCGACTCGCACTTGGCCTTGTAGATTTTTTTTTAGATTGTTTTCTCGATCGCTAACTGATCTAACAAATCTTCTATTTCTGTTCTATGTTAGGTATTTCTTTGTTGTATTTCCCATGATGGAATATTCATGATATTCATGAATATTGATAAGTGCAACCTTGAATTCAAATAGCCCTATCTAATTGATCAAATGATCACATTCAAGATTTACATTCAATTGTCTGATTAAAATGCTAACATTATGTACACTCGAGAGCAAAAGTTTCGGGTCACTAGCATTTACTTCAATATCTTGAAAACGAATAAAGCTATCGTATTGAAATAAATTGAACCTTATAGACAATCTAATGTTACTAAAATAAAATGCATTACATTTACTACTGACCATTTATTTTATTATGTTTAAAACGACAAATTAAAAATGGCGTCATTTTGCTTGCAAAACCAAAACTGAAAATATTGAACTTTTTATATTTACAAGTAGTTTTAAGACAGTTTAGTACTTGGTATTACCCCCACGTGCTGTCTGGACTGCTGCAATGCGATTCGGCATGCTGTACACCAAGTTTCTGAAATACTGTTGGGGAATGTTCTCCCATTCCTCTACCAATGCATGTTTCAAGTCACGAAGCGTAATTAAAGGAGGATCTCGTTGTCTTACACGTCGTCCGAGCTCGTCCCAGGCGTGCTCGATCGGGTTGAGGTCGGGGCTACGTGCAGGCCACACCATGGGACGAATATTCACCTCATCAAGGTAGTCTTGCACTACACGAGCAGTGTTGGGACGGGCGTTATCGTGCATAAAGATGGCATTCTCACCTAGTCTTGCCATAAATGGACCGACGTGCTCGTTGAGGATTTCATCCACGTATCTTACGCCATTAAGAGTACCGTTTTCGATCAGTACAAGCTCTGTTCGGCTTTCCGCAGAAATTCCAGCCCACACGAGTACCGAACCACCACCGTATGCCACCTTTTCTTCAATACAGGCTTGCATAAATCTTTCTCCTGGTCTTCTGTACACCTTTGCCCTTCCGTCGTGTGTATACAGCATAAATTTTGATTCGTCCGAGAACCCGACATTTGACAAATTTTCAATCGTCCAATGCGAGTGTTCGCGTGCATAAATTCGTCTTGCTATACGATGGTGCCTCTCGAGTTTTGGACCACTTGCGGGTCTAAATGGTTTCAAATTACCTTCAGCAAGTCGCCATCTTACAGTCCAAGCAGAAGGGTTGATTCTACCTAGCCCTAAAGAATGAAGAGTCAGTGCTGTTCCCGTAAGAAACCGATTTCGCAGCATAGAGTTGACTAGATATCGATCTTCCCGTGCCGTCGTACACCTGGGTCTGCCTGTTATTGGTCTGCGTAGGTTCGAACCAGTTTCTAGAAACCGCTGGCGAACACGCTGAACTGTAGACAACGATACACCGACTATTCTTGCTGTTTCTCGCTGACTGCTCCCATTTTCCAGGATCGTGAGGATTCTCGTACATTCCTCAGGTGTGAGTGGCATAATTACTACTTTAATAATGACTATTGGATACCTGGAAGACTTCTTATAAATACATTTTATTACAGAACAAAAACAAAAGCAAAAACAGTTGCGAAAATTAGAAGTTCTGATTTGAAAAAAAGGGATCATTATGTTTATAACTTTTTTAATGCCATTACTTCACGCCAACCAATAAGTTTTTATACGTGTAATGAAGGACTATTAAATTGTCTATAAGGTTCAATTTATTTCAATACGATAACTTTATTCGTTTTCAAGATATTGAAGTAAATGCTAGTGACCCGAAACTTTTGCTCTCGAGTGTATAGCTTTTCTTCTGTTATCTTTAGACATGGGGACTACTGCCCAACCCCTCTCGTCTAGGAGAGGGGGGCTGTGCCCAGCAGTGGGATGTGTATCAGGCTGAATCCCAATCCCGCCCCCCGCTCCCCCGAATCCCCATTGCTCTGTAGTAGTGTTGTGGGTCGCCAGAGCTCCCGAGGATGCGTTGTGTTGAGAGTGAGGGAATTTATTCCTTCAGCTGTCAACACGGCGAATCATCAAACATATTAAGGGTCGGTAACGCCCATGTTACTCCTTTGGAGTTGCATGCGTCTATAGGCTGCGGTGTCCGCTTACCATCAGGCGGGCCGTACGCTTGTTTGTTGTTTGTAATATCGTAGTATAAAAAAAATTATATATATTGACTTTAGATTTTATAACACAGTGTCTGCGCAGGTCCACCCGCGTAGCTGTCCGTCCGTCTGTCACCAGGTTGTACCTCATGAACCGTGATAGTTAGACAGTTGAATTTTTTACAAATGATGTATTTCTGTTGCCGTTATAACAGAAAATGTAATACTAAAAAACAGAATAAAATAAATATTTAAGGGGGCTCCCATACAAGAAACGTGTTTTTTTACCGTTTTCATAGATAATGGTAGAGAACTCCTCGTGGGCGAGTCCGACTCGCACTTGGCCGGTTTTTTAAAGTGCATTTGGTGGGTCAAAAAAGGCTCCAGGATACGACCTTATTCCTATTACAAACCGCATATAAAAAGAACTTCCTGAATCTGGCATAACTTTCCTTACGTCACTATTCAATGCATTGACCAGACTGCAGTTCTTTCCCCTGGAATAGAAGGTCGCACAAATTGTGATGCTGTTGAAGCCAGAGAAACAACCTGAAGAATCAAAATCGTATAGGCCCTTTCTGTTACCTATTCCATCCAAAATATACGAATCTCTACTGCTACAACGAGGCTTGCCTATACTCAAAGAGAAGCAGCTAATTCCTGATCACCAGTTTGGATCTCGCAGTAGGCATGCCGCTATCGACCAAGTGCACAGACTAACAAAACACATCATGGAATCACTAGAAGACAAATCTTACTGCGCCAGTGCATTCTTGGACACATCTCAAGCGTTTGACCGCGTGTGGCATGAAGGATTGTTATTCAAATTGAAAAATAGGCTACCAGATCACCTTTACGGAATATTAAAATCATTTCTCCAGCAGCGCCATTTCATAGTACAACAAGGGGAAGCACTGTCTGATCTCTGCCCTATAAAAGCAGGAGTTCTGCAGGGCAGCGTACTGGGTCCCATACTCTACGTACTCTTCACTACGGATCTGCCAACATCTGAATCCTTAATTACTGGAACCTTTGCCGACGATACCGCTGTACTACACATAGCGACCCAAACTACAAAAAAAAAATGTTGGGCATCATCAACGCTGACAACTGTGTCTTATAAACAAAGGAGTCCAAATGGAATATACCACCGAAAATTACGATAAAAAATATTAGAATAAAATGTAACGGGTCCACACGCCTTTAAGGTCTAATATCGCTCGACGTGTTGGGAGTTTTCTATATAAAAAATATATCGTATTCTATATCTTACTCTATTGGAAATTGCTCATTATATGTAACACACTTATGACTAATACCGTACGAAGTGTGGTGTCTTGTGGGTTTGATTGTTTTATTTTGCCACCTACTGTTGATTTGAAACGTGTAACTATGCATATTAATATTAAGTATTGTACAGTATTAGGTAGGTCGTTTTATTTCACTACGTAACCAACAGATAGCAAGGACTGCAATCTATATTTAAGGATCCATATTTTACGAGACTGAGTCTCATAAAATTCTCTCCCGAGCAGGGATCGGAACCGGTTTTTTGCAAAAACCTCGAAATAACCACATATCTCGAGATATTTTATATATCATATGTAGGACTCAGTTGTGTTTTGAGGTAACGACTGCGTATTATTAGATTGCCCAATTAGAAATGAAATAATTAACAAAGAACGAAAAAACAAAAATAAACCTGTTTCCGATCCCTGCTCCCGAGATCTCGTCCGTATTTTACGAGATTGAGTCTCGTTCAATTTTCGCACGAGTTCTCGCGTGATTACCGGATTGAACTTTCCATACAAAACGTAGCCTGACAAATTTCATCTGACTTAACTATTATTTGATTACAATAGTAGACTCGAAAAATATGCAGTGACGAAAATACCATTCAAATATCTCAAAGAATTACGAAGCTACAACCGTTTTAATATTGCTTGTTAGAGAGAGAAAACGCTCGCAGCTAGTGACGTCACAATCTGCGAGCGTCAATCGTTTCATATGAAGTGGCGTCTTGCGAAAAAGGGACCCCTATTGTATTACTTTGAATTATATTAAAACGATTCGGATCGCTAAACTTAAGTGGCAGTGGGCGGGGCACATAGCACGTAGAACCGATGGCCGCGGGCCCGGGGCGGAAAGGTTCTCGAGTGGCGACCACGTACCGGAAGGCGCGGCGTGGGTAGGCCCCCCACAAGGTGGACTGATGACCTGATAAAGGTTGTGCTGGAGTCCGCTGGATGCGGGTGGCGCAGGACCGGTCACTTTGGCACTCTTTGGGGGAGGCCTATGTCCAGCAGTGGACGTCTTTCGGCTGATATGATGATGATTATATTGAACCCTGATGGTTAAATAAATACCATACAAAAAATAGTCTGTGTTGTGTTTTGAGATAATCGGATATTATAAATCAATACAGGCAGTTTTTATTTCACATGTTGATAATCATTGAATGGAATTCATATAATTTGCATTCGTTTTAAGTGTTTTCGCGTTCGCGCCCAATCTCGCGAGAACTCGTAAATCTCGCTTTTTGGTCTCGCGAGATTGCGTTCCGTAGTAAATAGAAAACGTTTATTTACTATTACAAAAACATTGCGCAAAGGTTCTACCTATGACCTTCCACACTCTCGTCTCGTGGGGTCAATTTAGCTGTTACAGTAGGTAGCAGATTGAAACGATCTATAGTTTTAAACCTATAATATCAGACAAGGGGGACGCACTATCATAACATAAAGAGGCTAATAATCGAATAATGTCTATTAATCGATTATAAACGAATCGATTGTGCGCGCTCGGCGGCGCGCGACGGTTCATGATGACGGTAAATAAAATGCGGCCGTACCGATACGGGGTCTATTCGGGGATGCATTGAATTGAACTTTGTTATGTATTTGTCACTAGCTCATTTTGACACGTAAATTAAATTCAGCGATATCGTTATCGTTACGTAGATGTTAAAATTTCATTCGGGTATAGCTGTCCGCAGTAAGCTCGGCCGAATTTCACCTTCCCATACAAACGTAGTTACGCTCGCATTTTAAAACTACGTGTTGGATTGTGGTGAAACTTTGCATATACATTGACATGAGGCATATCTATGTCTGTAATTAGTTTATATGGTTCCAGTGTATAAAACAAACGAAATACAGCAAAAACAAGTTTTGTATGAAAAACTTAAATTCGCTGTATTTTTTTCACTATGGTATCTGAAGCTACATAAACTAATTACAGACATAGATATACTTCATGTCATTGTATATGCAAAGTTTCGTTACAATCCAACACGTAGTTTTAAAATGAGAGCGTAACTACGTTTGTATGGAGAATCGAGCTTACTGCTGACTCTTAAACAGGTAAGGCACAGTGGAATGTCAGCTTCCTAAAAATGTCTTTAGTCCGTCAGTTAGATTATCTAAAAACATTGGACTGTATTATGTATTTTGTCTACTGAAATTATATTTCTTTTACCCCTTTAGCCCAACTGAGACCGCGACCATAATAACAGTCCTAATTGCTCTGTAGGTAGGTATGAGGTGTTGTGTTATTGTGACACGTTAATTGAGGAGGACTTGCTAAGATTGCTTCGTCATGTAAAGAGAATGGATGAAAAAATATTAAGAAAGATAATGTACAGTTTACACTCTTAACGAAATTCCAAATTTCGGTTAGAGTGGAAAATTGAAAAATTGTCCCGCTGGTGGCGAATAATATTTCAATCTCCACTTTAATCGTTTTTTTTTTTAAGATAATGTATTGCACGATTGGTACGTTAAGCAATGTAGTCCGAAACACGTTTGTATGGAAATTTAATACGAATACTCTCGTGGCAATGACCTTCAGTAAAAAGTTGCATGGCCCAATTAAAACCGGCCAAGTGCGAATCGGACTCGCGCACGATAGGTTCTGTACCATTATCTATAAAAACAGCAAAAAAAAAGTTTGTTGTATGGGAGCACCCTTAGTTTTTTTTTTTTTTAGTTTTTGTTGCTATAGCGGCAACAGAAATATCAAATGTCTGGAAAATTTCAATGTCTAGCTATCGCGGTTCTTGAGATACAGCCTGGTGACAGACAGACGGACGGACAGACAGCGAAGTCTTAGTAATAGGGTCCCGTTTTTACCCTTTGGGTACGGAACCCTAATAAGTAGATGTTTATTATATTAGTAGTGGCTCTGTGAGCTGTAGAACTCGCAAGCCTGTCTTATAAAAAAAATAGTGACGAAAAAAAAATATCTTTATCGAACCTGCTCACAAAATTTCACGAGAATCGGTTGAGTAATGCAGGTCGCAGCCAAAGAGGAGAACAGCGAGACGGACACCGGACAGACTATTGATTTTTGACGGCCGCGACATACTCTCGATTTTTCTCGCACCATACCTCTTGTTCTAAGTGTTCTTATAGGAGAGAGACGGATAGTGCGAGAAAAATCGAGAGTATGTCGCGGCCACCTCACGATAGACGTGCAGGGAACTTCGTTCGCTTCGCTCGCTCGTTCGAAGTCCTGCAGGACCTCAACCCGTTACATGCCACAGACAAACTAGAGCGTGACATAAACAATGCCACGGCAGCAATCGATTCGAGACAGCTAATCGTTTGTGAATAATCGATACAGTTTTAATTGCTTACAGCTCTCTAGGTGTAATATATATTGAAAGATTCGCAGTTTTGCCTGTTTGCGAATCCATGGATTTTACAAGGGAAGCTTTTGCAAGCAATTTCTCGATTTGGTGAATCGTATTACCATACAAACTCTTGTAACCGTGTTTGGTAACCTACAGTGGTATGTCAATTTTTTTAGCGTCATTGCTGCAAATAATATCGAAAGCTCACTTTTATTACGAGATACGAGTATCTCTATTATATTAAAAAAGCGGCCAAGTGCGAGTCGGACTCGCCCATGAAGGGTTCCGCGTATTAAAAAAAAAACGTATTACTAGATCTCGTTCAAACCAATTTTCGGTGGAAGTTTGCATGGTAATACCTAGTCTAGCCATAAGTTCTGTTACAAATGAAATGAAACATATTTTTAAAAGGATGTAATTAATTTACCATAAGTAAATGTTTATTTATAGGTAAGTTAATAAGGTTTCTAAACAATATATTTTTTATTCAAAATGCCCGCCTTTAGCTTTAATACACGCCCTCAAACGATCCGGCCACACGTCTATAGATTCACGCACTGTATCCATTGGGAAATTTGCCACTGCTACCTTCAAAGATTTTTTTAGAGAATCGATATTGGCATGGCGTTTAGAGCAGACCATGTCCTCTAACACTGACCACAATTTATAGTCCAGGGGATTTAAGTCGGGACTGGAAGAGGGCCAATCATCTGCCTTGATGAAGTCCGGAACATTCCTTTGCAGCCAAATCTGGGTGGTGCGAGCTTTATGACCCGGGGCTGAGTCCTGCTGAAAGGTCCAGTGTACATTTTTGAACATTGTGTCGTTTAGTGGTTTAACTACTGTTTCTAAAATCGTGTCCTGATACACTTTAGCTGAAATTTTCACTCCTTTTTCGCAAAAATGGATCTCAGAGACGCCTTGATACGACACACCCCACCAAACCATGACGTAAGCGGGATGATGACCTCGCTGAATCCTTCCAACTATCTCTTTAGCTTCTCGAGAGTTGTGTGCGTACACTTTACCATTTTGTTTGTTGTAGTGCTGCTCGATAGTAAAAATTTTTTCATCCGTGAAAAGAATATTTTTATATTTCCCATGTGCGTATCGAGATAAAAGGCTTTTTGATCTTTCAACTCTCTTGTCCTTTAGTGACTGATTTAACATATGTCCTGTATATCGTCGGTAAGCTGCAAGACTCAAGTCATCTTTGATTATACGCGAAAGTGTCCTAGGTGGTATTTTCATTTCCTTAGAAAGGATCTTCTGTTTTCTTATGGGATTTCGGCGAATTCTGGCCCTTACAGCATTAACGGCTTGTTTTGTTCTAACAGTACGTGGTCGGCCAGATCTTTTACTGTCATCGACAGAGGACGTTTTGGTGTATCTTTGAATGGTACGATACACAAACATTCGACTGATCTCTAACTTTTTTAGTGTCTCAAAAATGTGGGACGGCTCCATTCCTACCTTATGCAGAGCAATCACAGCAATTCTATTTTCTTTGACACCCCACTCCGTTATTAATTTACTTATTTTAATATTATATTGTATATAAATGGTGGCAAAAACATCCAAGTACTTACGTCAAAACACAACATTCGAAATTCGAATTATTATTTTTCTTAAAATCATTGTTAACTGCCAGTAACAGAACTTATGGCTAGACTAGGTATACATCATATGTTTTTAGTTTTATCATTCTCCTATTTTAGTACTTACACACACACACACACACACACACACACACACACACACACACACACACACACACACACACACACACACACACACGTGTCCCTCGCGTAAACTATTCAGTTTAGCAAAAAATATATTAGAAACCTCAATTTCATACGGACGGACAGACAGACAGACAGACATGACGAATCCATAAGGGTTCCGTTATTTGCCATTTGGCTACGGAACCCTAAAAAATGATGAATACTCCTTTTTTTATTCATCATGACCACGATATCAATAAAAAAAGACGTTTTTTTGATTGATTGGGGAGTCCCCAAAAAAGTGCTACAGCGTCCGGGCTCACCTTATTACAAGCTTTTATTTAGTTTCACCTGTCCCGATGTTTGTCATCAAATCTTGCAAGTTAAGTTTGGCCCACTTCCCGGTGACCGATCGAGCTGGAATTTTGGGTATAAGTATAGTTGGGATGACAATTCAATATTATGGTACCATTGAGCTGATCTGATGATGGAGACAGAAGGTGGCCATACCGGCCATGGGAATTCAGCACTTAACCGACCTAACCCCGTTGAGTTTGGGCTCGTTAGAATCCTCTCAATGAGTAGTTGATGATGGTATACTGAAAAGTACAGTCGGCAATAAAAGCTTGTACCAAAAATGAAATTTTTGACAGAAACTTTTTTAAACGGCACACTGGAATAACATTTTTTTTATAGGGACTAGTTTCTGCTGCTATAAATTATAAAACGCTTCCACCGGATTGAGAATACTCGCACTTGATGCCCTAGGCAATGGGGCCTGTGGTGTCCAATGTCCATAAGCATTTTTTTTGTGCTTTCTCTGGTCTGGTGGAGGTGATGCCCCAAGCAATCGGGGCGTAGACACTAAATAAAATAATCAATAATGTCATATTTTCTCGAAAAAGGATTAATAATGTAGTCAAATGCAGAAAAAATCAATACAAAAGGTTAAATAATCACGAAGTGTCCAAAGTTTTAAGAAGGGGTATGTTCTGTCCCTTTTTCGCAAAGCGCAACTTCATATGAAACGATGACGCTGGATGATTGTGACGTCACACTAATAGACGGCAAATCGTGTTCGACGCGGCCCCCCCACAGCGTCCTGTAATGTGACGTCACACACCGTTTGGGTTTTCTCTCTCTAACAAGCAATATTAAAACGGTTGTAGCTTCGTTATTCTTTGAGATATCTGAATGGGATTTTCGTCACTAGGCATATTTTTTTGCCTTCTTTCATTTACTTATGCTATACTTAATTTGCTTATGATCTAATCCGGCACTGCCACTTCGATATTTTACAACGCGACTGTGTAGTATCTTCGCGTGACCAATTCTTCACTTATTAAAATGTAAGTACATAGTATAAACTTACTTACATAAACGCCAAGGCTAAAAATACTACGCGAATGTCAGGCTTCCAAAGCGTTTAATATCACAATAATCTTTAATCCTCTTTCAATTTGCAAACTTAACTCTACCGCTCACCAACTCCTATTTCCACCCGATCTATTACCGCTTAACCTTTTAATGCCTGCACGTCTAATTTGGTGCTAGGATAATTTTGAAAAAGTCGTAAGGTGTATAGAAAGATGGCATAAGTTACGTCTTTTGGTTAACAATTGAGTAATCGGCTTATCCTTGGCGTAACGCCTCTGTTCGTTGCATCACAGTTTTTCGCAACAATACGACCTCTGCTGTGGGCAGATAATGGAGTGATTTGGAGACAGTTGGTAATAGTATTATGTTTGATTCAGTCATTAAGTAGGAATGGCACATGGAATGTGAGCAGTAGAACTTGTAAATCTCTCCTTTTATCAATATTTTTTTGAATTAAAAAAAATATTGATATTAAAATAAAAGCACTAGCACTAGTGTCTCTGTGAGCAGTAGAACTTGTAAATCTGTCCTTTTATCAATATTTTTTTGAATAAAAAAAAATATTGATATTAAAATAAAAGCACTAAGCACTAGTGTCTCTGTGAGCAGTAGAACTTGTAAATCTGTCCTTTTATCAATATTTTTTTGAATAAAAAAAAAAATTGATATTAAAATAAAAGCACTAAGCACTAGTGTCTCTGTGAGCAGTAGAACTTGTAAATCTGTCCTTTTATCAATATTTTTTTGAATCAAAAAAAATATTCATATTAAAATAAAAGCACTAAGCACTAGTGTCTCTGTGAGCAGTAGAACGTGTAAATCTGTCCTTTTATCAATATTTTTTGAATGAAAGAAAATATATTAATACTAGCTTCCGCCCGCGACTTCGTCTGCGTGGACCCGGGATAAAACCTATCCTATATTTTAAGTCAGGCTATAAACTATCTTGGTACAAAATTTCATCCAAATCGGTTATGCCGCTTAAGCGTGATTGAGTAACAAACATCCAAACATCTAAACATCCAAACATGCAAACTTTCGCATTTGTATCTATTAGTAGGATTGGTAAAAATAGTGATTTTAATGAAAAAAATATTGACATAGAAAATCTATATATCTGTATTTTCACGAGAATCGGTTGAGAAATGCGTCCTGTCTAGGAGAACAGCTGGACAGCCGGACATACGAAGGCCCAAGATAGAGCAGAGAACTTCGTTCGTTTCGCTCGCTCTTTCATGTTTTCAATAACGCAAGAAATCGCTGTCGTGTTTATGGCCTCTCAACGATAATTGGTGCCTGAAAAAAAAATAAGTCGAAAATAAAACGGACAAATGACTCGTCATGATTCTCCCAGCGTTATTCCTGGTTGTGCCCTAAAGGGCCCGGGGTCCGCTTTGACACCTAACCCCCAAGATTTGGCTAAGGACAAATTACTGCTTTATTAAAATAAATAAGATGCACCCTAAACCTCTTAGGTGGGTATTTAAAAAAAATCGTGTACCCAATTAGCGTGCGTTGTTAAATAAAAATTAACTCGGTGTCAGTTTTGTGACGACAATTAAGCATTCCAATTATGTGAAATTGAACTTGTTTCACATGTAAATAACGTGTATATGCATAGCATTTATAAATTGTAAAGAACAAGTTAATTTGTATACAAACTGTAACCTTAACTGTCGTCACAAAACTGACACTGACTTAATTTTTATTTAACATTTCACGCTAATTGGGTACACGTTTTATTGAAAATGCCCAGGTAATACATTGGTTTAGTTCTTACAGTTTTTTTTATACAACGACGGTGGCAAACAAGCGTACGGCCCGCCTGGTGGTAAGCGTACACCGCTGCCTATAGACGCATGCAACTCCAAAGGCGTTTCCGACCCTTGATATGTTTGAGGATTCGCCGTGTTGACAGCTGAAGGAACAAATTCCCTCGCTCTCAACACAACGCATCCTCGGGAGCGGGGTTCAGTCTACATATGGTGCTCCCACACTGAAGTTATAAAATGTTACATAACATCAACTATTTCCTTTCAACATCTTAGTGTTAAATAGCGTTATCCTTGTTACACTATGCTATATAACATTTATAACAGCCAGTGTGGGAGCACCATTAGAGCGTTTCTCAAAAAAAATGCCACTACGTTTTTTCGGAGATTTTCTGCAACTTTTTTGTTATTTCTACTCAAAATCACGATGTCTTTCCATCCCAATAGGAGCAAAATAGTGTCCCAAAATGTCCATACATTTTTGAACTTTCCTATTGTGTTACCACCATAAAAAGTATGAGATAAATGGTAACACAATAGGAAAAATATGTATGGGACAGTTTTTTGTCCTACCAGGGTGGAAAGAGCTCCTGATTCTGAGTGGAAATAGTTAACATAAAATTTGTAGAAGTACAATTAAAAATAGTGGCATTTTTTTTGAGAAACGCTCATTACCGTAAGATCGTCAAAGTCAAAGTCAAAATCATTTATTCAAAATAAATTCTTAGAGAACACTCGTCGACAATTGAAGGGATGTTTACAAAAACAACATAACTACATTGGTTTCGATTTTACAGGAAGCCATACAGCTTAATTTCTCCGATAATAATATTTCAGTTATATGGCCATCCTCCATCTTAGATGCCATTAAGAGTCGGCCATCGGCGACTCTCGACCATCGGCTTTTTTTTTCCACTTATGCTGATTTTGTTAAATTATATTATTAAATTATATTATTGGCAGTTATGTTGTTTTTGTGCAGGGACAATTTACATTCAAAATATTATTGAATTTACGAAAACTGTTTTATTACCAAATGTATTCCATCTAAATTATACACAACTGTATAAAATAATGTAATTATTCTTGCAGGTATATAATTTTAGAGCTGAGTAATTACATTCTACAGATATAAAGCGATAATTTTAGCCAAACGGACATAGTAAATAAATAAATAATAAATATAAGGGGACAATCTTACACAAATCGCACTAGCCCCATAGTAAGCTCAATAAGGCTTGTGTTACGGGTACTAGACGACGATATATTTAATAGATATAAATACTTAAATACATAGAAAACATCCATGACCCAGAAACAAATATTCATGCTCATCACACAAATATTTGTCCTTACCGGGATTCGAACCCAGGACCTTCAGCTTCGTAGGCAGCGTCACTACCCACTAGGCTAACCGGTCGTCAAATAATCATACCAATAACTCGATTTTGTAAAATATGTCAGTTATGTGTACCCCGTGTGGTGTCAGCACCAACCCCTTTCTTCCTGTGGGTGTCGTAAGAGTCGATTAAGGGTACAGGGTTGAAGTGTGTTGTGAGCGATGGGCTAGCAACCTGTCACTGCGATATCACAATGTGATAGTATTCACATTTTGTGGATCTTCTCTACCCGCATTTATGCTAAAAGTGGCACTGGAACACAAGTTTCATGTGCTCTGCCTACCCCTTTTAGGGATAAAGGCGTGAATATATGTATGTATGTCAGTTATGTTGTTTTTGTAAACTTCCCTTCAATTGTACCGCATAATATCCTAAACTAGCGTAAACTTTCACGTAACCCCTACAAATACCATATTATTAGTACAGTCAGCATCAAAAGTAACTGCGCAATCGAAGGCGTCAAAAGCTCTTATTCCCTTTTAATAAAGACTTTTGACGTCTTCGTTTGTGCAGTTACTTTTGATGCTGACTGTACAATTGATATGTTCGAAATACCGTAGAAAGTGTGCAAGGTTAGGTTATATAAAGGAATCCGATCCGTCGTGATGTTATTATGTAACTGAGTCACGACAAAACAATGCTCCAGTTAAGGCGGATATACTGCTATCACTTCCATACAATATCCCTTTGTATGTCCCAACCACAGACCACTTAAGTGGTCTATGGTCCCAACTCGTGTCAATTGTTTTTATTGTTGGCAAGATCGCCTGAAGGCAATCGGATATTGCTCGTGGACACTAGGTCATCCAGCGCGCTTTTTTATGAAAAGTCCCCGGGCGACCGAGCTCAGCTCGGGTGAAAATACGGAGAAAACTAATTTTCCCAGGCATGAGACCTGGCTAGATCGATTTCTCGCCCCCGAAAACCCATATGCGTATTCCGAATTTCATCGAAATCGTTAGAGCCGTTTCCGTGAACATGATACCAAATATATATACTCCTCTGGTGTTGTAAGTGTCCATGGGCGACGATTATCGCTTACCATCAGGTGATTCGACTGCTCGTTTGCCTCCTATATAATAAAAAAATATATATATATAGGATATATGTGGGGGCAATCTTACACAAATCGACTCGTCCTGAACTAAGTAAAGTTCCTAAATACATAAAGGTTCCCAAAGGTTTAAAAATATCTGAGCAACCTTATGCACTTAACAATAACGTCATGTTCACATGTTTTTGATCACTTGGTCCGTGCACTTTCGAACTCGACTGTACAATGTACTAGGTATACTTACATACTTAAATACATTTATAAATACTTATATACCTACCTGGTCGCACGTAAATAAGTGCCAGATATGCCATATTAAGTGCAGTATGGCCGCCAGCGGTCTCAGTGCATTGAAGTCTACATAGAAAACATCCATAACTCCGGAACTAATATTTGTGCTTATCAGATAAATGCCCTTACCGGGATCGAACCCAGGAGCCAGCATCATAAAAAAACATTGTCACTGCATTATATTTAATGGAAGAAAGAAGACATTTATTCGCTACACAAAAGACACAGAGACAGAGTACAATTGTATCACATGTGTGTGTGTTGTCACATGTGTCTTCGCAAGTGAATCGGTCGCTGTCTCAGGATTACGCCGAGGTGTCAGACAGACACCCACAGCGCTGGTTTTCAGACAGCACCGTACGTGACCCACGGAACGCAACACCACATACTGCCGATACAAACGTATACACATGATAAATAAATGTCTATTTCATGCCATTTTCTATACTAATACGCTACTATCTGGACCCCAACCCTATGAGTTTGTAGGTTTGTATGTAGGGGTAATCAAGGACCCTACTCATCTGATTTCAAAAAAAAATTTCTCCAGTGTGTAGAATGGAACTTCAGGATAGACTAATGCTTTATTTAATCCCACGTCTCCGCTTGGGTTGGGGTTAGGGTTGCCAACTTATTTTGGGGGAGATATAGTATTATTCAGAAAAAACGATTAACATGTAGTACAATGTTAAAAGTACTTGGTACTTGGCTGGGCAATGTTGCTATTTGGTAAAATTAAACTGAAACCTGTTTTCTTACAAGACGGCGCGCGAACTCTCTCGATTTTTCTCGCACTATTCGTCTCTCTCTTGTTAGAAAACTTAGAAAGAGAAGTATAGTGCGAGAAAAATCGAGAGAGCTCGCGCGCCGTCTTGTGATAGCCGTGCAGGGCAATTTGAAGCACTTCGTAGTTAAGGCCCCCCAATATAGGTATAGTATTGTTGCGTACTATATATTTCTTCAACAGTATATAGTACAAGGACTCAAAATATAGTACAATACTATAAATTATAGTACGGTTGGCCCTAGTTGGGGTATGCGCGGGCGGAGCCGCATATAGCAACTAGTCTATATACTGAGGCCCTACCGCGAAACGAAAACGAATTTCGTTCGTTTATCTCCCTCTCTGTTGCACTTGCTAGTTCGAGCGACAGAGAGGGAGATACTCTAACGAAGTTCGTTTTCACTTCGCGGTAGCTCCTCTGATATTATAAAGAGGAAAAGTCTGTGATTGTAGCTTTGATTTTTGTATGTTTTAGGTAATCTCCGGAACCGCTTATCCGATTTCAAAAATTTCTTCACCTGCGTGTAGAATGGGTCTTCTGGACGCTTATAGGGTATATTGCCGCGGGTTTGCCTGCGTTTGTGGCAATGTGGGCGTAGCTGCGCGGGCAGATAGCCCATATCCACACTAATGTTATAAATGCGAAAGTGTGTTACCTTTTTTTATCGTGGAAAAACCCTGCGAACCAGTACGTCTAGCACGACTTGCTGTTCAGTCGCTTCGCGCGCGACTGAATGTCTCTTGTCTCACTCGCACCGTGCAAAGGAGGGTATAGATCTCTCTCGACTCGCGTCGCGGCGCGGCGTCAGTTGTGCTAGCCCCGCAGATACCCAATAACCAGGGCATGACTGGGTTATGTGGTATTTATATCCACTAAAAACTCCATAGTGCCCTGCATCTGCGCTCTCATGCAGGGGACTCCAGGGTTCTCATGCTGAACGCACTGGAGCCCTCCTCTCGCCTCGCCACATTTGCCTTCCCTGGGATTCTTAAGCGAGTGCCCCAGCCCCCGCCAGAACACTGCGACGCCGATGATCCCCTTTAGTCGCCTTCTTCGGCGGGGGAGACCATAGCCTATTCTTGTCTTCACGCTTAAACCGCGGAACTGATGTAAATGAAAATTGGTATAGAGATAGTTTGAGTCTCGGGAAGGACATAGGATAGTTTTTGTCCGCGAAATCATCGCGGGTAGGCTAGTAGGCTATGTTTTATCCCGCGGGTTTGCCCGCGATCTTTGCAATACGCGGATAAAGCCACGAGGACAGCTAGTATAATATAAACCTACTTTTGTTAACTCATAGCCTGTTCTATTGCTGATTAGTCTACTATACAATGAAAAATGGTTTCCTAAAACGTCTACCACGTGAAATTTCCGAACAAAGGGGCCTAACACAATTGAGTTTCGCCTTAACATTGTCAATAATGCGAAATTGCTAGCAAAATAGCTTTTTTGTACCGATTTGTAGAATAAGCTGTACGGAAAATAGTTTTGGGAAGGGCTTATAACGAGTTTGAGCTTCAAAAATCGATAGTCAACCTTGTGATAAATTAGTTAAGTCCAATTTTGAAGCGATGTAAGTAAATAACATATGTATGGCTGCGCCGAAACTGTTTTAAGAAGTGAGTTTCAGGCTAATATCCGTTGGGTTTATTCGGAAATTGGCCTTTTCATGGAGATTTTCGGTTAAATTAAATAAATAAATAAAATAAATACTACGGGACAATCTTACACAAATCGACCTAGTCGCAAACTAAGTAAAGCTTGTACTATGGGTACTAGACGATGATAAAGATACTTATATAGATAAATAAATACTTAAATACATAGAAAACATCCATGACTCAGGAACAAATATTCGTGCTCATCACACAAATAAATGACCTTACCGGGATTCGAACCCGGGACCTCTTGCTTCGTAGGCAGGGTCACTACCAACTAGGCTAAAGCGGTCGTCATTTTGGAACGACGTTCTGAAAATATTTATATAACGTTGTTGTTTTACCTGTTTTATATGTTTTCTCAAACATGCAATGAAATATTGACGTTGTGTTTTTCATAATGGGCTTCGATGTGACACGTTTCGGACCTGCAAGATGGTCTTTTTTAATTTCCATTCCACAATTTGTGGCACAGGATCGCGGCGCTCGGCCGTGAAAATTAAAGTTTGATTTCTAGGAGTTTTTTTTAAATTAAATCACTAGCTTCCGCCCGCGACTTCGTCCGCGTGGACCCGGGATAAAAACTATCCTATATTTTAATCCAGGCTATAAACTATCTTCGTGCAAAATTTCAATCAAATCGGTTCAGCCGTTTAAGCGTGATTGAGTAACAAACATCCAAACATCTAAACTTTCGCATTTATAATATTAGTAGGATTGCATGTTTGAGAAAAGCACTATACATACCTCGGCGTGAAAAGTGGTTGCCAGCCTCATAACTGTCCGACCTTGCTACGCTCGGCCGTCTATATGTACTCGGCCGGCAACCCCTTACTTCTCGGCCTCTCTGTACTGTAGTAATGAGATACTCCAGGCAAAATACGGTTTTGAAAAGCATTAATTTATAATAGCGTTTTTTTTTTAATGTTATTCTTCTTCTTTTTGTTTGTCCTCGCCTTTTCCCGTTACACGGGGTCGGCTTTCTTTATCATGTGGCGCCATGTAGTCCGCTGGCTGGTATCCTCTTCTTTAAGCCCGAGGTATCTGTGGACATTCGTCAACCAGGCCATTTGAGGTCTTCCCCTTCCCCTTTTTTTGGTAGCCATAGAAAGGCATTTCTTCACAACATAATTGTCGGGTCTTCTCATCACGTGACCGTACCATCTGAGCCTTGATTCACTCATTTTGTCACTTATGGGTGCAACCTTAAAGCTTCCTCTTATGTGTTCGTTACGTATTCTATCCTTAAGTGTTTAATATGATTTATTCAAGAATACGACAAACTTTTCACCAGGAATTAATTATGTAGATTTAAATGAAGCATGCATAGTCTTTTTTGTGAGATTTATCTTGAATATTATAGAGCATATGTAAATGAACCATAATAAAGACAAAAATATTTATTAATATTTTTTCTGACTTTTCAGAGACTAGTTAATTTATCTTTTTTTTTATTTCTGAAATTTAGTCAATATTTTGTCGCTAGGTATTTAATTGATATAAGTTATTTATAAGTTATTTCCAAATTTTTTTTTCCATACAAGATGTCAGTTAATTGACTGGACTACTAATCACAATTACAGTTCCGTCGGCAATAGGTACTAGTTTATACGATTATTGAAAGAGCGAGAGAAGCATACGAAGTTATATGCTTCACCTTGGGCCAACATTCGTCCGTATGTCCCGCTGTCCGGCTGTTCTCCTCTGCAGGTCGCGTTCTCAACCGATTCTTTCTTTTTATACAACGACGGTGGCAAACAAGGACACCGCAGCCTATAGACGCATGCAACTCCAAAGGAGTAACATGGCCGTTGCCGACCCTTGATATGTTTGAGGATTCTCAGGAAATTCTGTGAGCAGGTTCAAATATTTTACATATTCTTTTGCGTCAGAAATAATTAATAAAAAAAAACAAGTGAGCGAAGCGTAATGAAGTTCTCTGTTTAGGCGAGGATAATTCGTCCGTTTTGGTATGTCCGTATGTCCCGCTGTTCGTCTGTTCTCGTCTGTGAGCCGGTTCGTTAGTTATATAGATTTATTTCCAGTTGTAGGGTTAAAAAAAAACTATTAAAGATTGTCGCAGCTCACATGGTCACTAGTATTAAAAAGAGTAAATTTTCTGTGAGGTTGTAGTTTTGTGAGTTTGTATTAGGGGTAATTTACGCGAGATATATGTGTAATTTAATGGGTGGTACAAAATAGCCAAATGTGAATCTTTCCATGAACTGAACAACTTTTACTTTGGGACCAACTTTGTGTTATGCCAAAAAAATGCAACTGTTTCATATCATAAGTCGCTCAGTTTAGACTGACGAAAATGTATGAGCTAGTGTTCTCTTCTGCATAACACAAAGTTGGTCCCAAAGTAAAAGTTGTTCAGAATCATGGATAGATTCACATTTTGAAGAAAGAAAGAAAACATTTATTCATGGCAAAAAAAAGACAAACTGTGGAGTGGAGACGTACGCACATACACATTTGCCACGAAATGGTCACAACTCAGCGTAATGCTGGCAACGCCAGCGCTGGTCTTCCGTTGTGGCCATTTGGTGAGGTGAGGACGGAACAATGACGCCACGATCACACACAATGACAAACTGCAAATTACAAAAACAATACAAATAACGAAGAACACAAACTCATTAAAAACAAAAATCAATAAATAAAAACAATAAAAGACACATGCCATTCTGTATCACGAGTTAAACAACACCCTGTATGTTCCTAAGGTTCCTATGGTGTCAACCGTGGATGTGTGTAAACTAGTAGTGCGTTAGCGTTGGATAACGCGTAGGCCAGCATTTGCATACACGCAAACAGTTGTCGAAACACACCCACTTGGGAAAGTGAGATCTAGATAGGGCTTAATTTCTGTCTTGCTTAGGCTACTCGATTTTATCTATGTATGTGATGGTTGTAGGTTATTATAATAGGTATAGCTAGTATACATCAACGCTCGCAGCTAGTGACGTCACAATCTGCGAGCGTCAATCGTTTCATATGAAACTCTTGCGAAAAAGGGACCCCTATTGTATTACTTTGAATTATATTAAAACGATTCGGATCGCTAAACTTAAGTGGCAGTGGGCGGGGCACATACCACGTAGAACCGATGGCCGCGGGCCCGGGGCGGAAAGGTTCTCGAGTGGCGACCACGTACCGGAAGGCGCGGCGCGGGTAGGCCCCCCACAAGGTGGACTGATGACCTGGTAAAGGTCGCGGGAGTCCGCTGGATGCGGGTGGCGCGGGACCGGTCATTGTGGCTAGTATACACTAGGGAATATATTGAGCGGAGCTGGAGATTTGCACAAAGTGCAGTCTCCACTCAGCCTAGATTGGGCGTTTTTCACTGAAAACGTATGCAAAATACAATGAATTCCATATAATGAACCCGATTCCACAGTGGCTTCTAAACTTCCTAATTTTATTTAGGTGTCGCTAAAACACTTCTTCTTCTTTTAAAAAATGGCTTCCATCTAAGTTAAGATGATTTCGCCAATGTCAAGTTTGCTTATAAATCGACGTTGTTCGGTAGTTTGGTCAGTCGTCAATAATGCAATCAGCGTCAGAAGCTCCGCTAAAGAAGCAAGGCGTTCACCGCTGACCGCATCCCCGACGAAAGACCGCTAAACCACTTTGCTATTCTATGAGCAGCTGTCATAATCCAATGACAGCGCTAATTTGAAACTGACGTTTCTTATTTTAGGCGGTCTATTCAACTTACTTAGCTGCCTAAATGCTATTCTAAATATGCCGTTTTTAATCTGCCGCCTAAATTATGTCTAAATATTAGACAATTTAGTTTTAGCCTAGTTGAGCCATGTGCACGTAGAATCGGGTCCATTGATTATATATCAACATAAAATATGCATTTAGAGGTTTATAATAACCATTTTATATAAAAAAATGATTGGTATTTATTTAACTTAACCATCAGGTTTTATGATTATAAGTAATAATTTTTAGTGGCACCTAAGTTTAATTTGTCACTCAGGTGATTTTGGCATTCAGTTTATTTTATACGGAAAGTCAAATCTCGCAATCTCCAGATCTTGTACGAGACTCACTTTTGTAAAATGTGTAGATGTCGCGAGATCCATACCCTTATACATGTGTAATGGGGCTTCTAAACTGGCCCCGTTTGCCTGCAATTTCTGGCCGGCAACTATTGCTGGCTCACGCTGACTTTGTACGCTAGAGCAAGATGCACATACTTGTCTGCCACACATTGCCGTAAAAATGTTCAGCGGGCGTAGCACGGTTTCCATTTTATCACTTATCGTTGTGGTAAAGACGCCCATCACGCTCTGTCAAGTATGCGAGTGCGAGAGTGACGGATGCCTTATCCACAACGATAAGTGATAAAATGGCAACCGTGCTACGCCCGCAGAAGCCCCCTTGTGAAAATGTTTCCACTGGTCAGGTAAAATTCAATCTTATGTGCATAGATCGTAAATGTTTTCCTTGCAGCGTAGTGTTGTTAACGGACGCTTTAGCGATTCAACTTAATTTCATTTTCTTAAATAACTTAGTGTCGTAATGCCTAGGTAATTTGTTTTCTCAAACACCGGATCGTTATGGGATGGATACATGGATATAAGACATAAGAGACATAAGACATTTATTCAGCAAACTGAAAGTACCAGTCCCTGCACTAGGCTTTGCCTGTATCGCAGGAGATCGCATATTATATGAGGTTAAGTTTTATTATAATAAGACTAAAACATTTTATCATGTCAATCAGATTTCAGAAAAATAGGCATTTAGAAACTTAGGTATTTAGTTTTAGTTACTCGAAAATCATTGAGCCGCCTATTCATTCAAACAAATAATCTCGGAAAGTTTTGTCAACGTAGAAGCGACTCGCAGCCACCGCGAAACGAAAACAAAGTTTGTTCTCCCGATCGGTACCTAGAATTAGCGAGTGCGACAGAGAGAGATGCGAAGGAACTTCGTTTTAGTTTCGTGGTAGCTCTGAAATGTAAACTGTGTTAACTCGTCTGAATGCGACATTAACCAGTCTAATGACACAGTAGTAATAGAGGCAGTATCTTGACCGTAAAGAACAAAGTCGAAGGCATAACCTACCGCTTGTGTCAGTCGTAGGTATAGGCCATGTTTAAGGATAGGCGGTGCGATAAGCGGACTCAGGCGACTATGGATTCGACGCTTCCATCACATGTGGAATAAACATTGTCTAAGCAACGTCATATGTTTTTGGTTTCAAAGACTTCGACTTCCTGTATCTCTTTCGTGGAGCCATCTTTGTAACAACCTGATAGGACTTGTCATTATTTTTTATTTCACTTGGTTTATATGAGTTACTTTATTTATGCATTTCCTTCGACTTTCGCATTGCTGCATATTTAAGTAAAATATCAAATATATATTTATTTATTTTTAACGGTTTTGTCTTCTTAATTAATGATTACAACCGTTGCGAATTAACTGTGCACCTCGCGCTGTGACGTCATTTGGACGGTACCGCTATCGCTATTCTGAGCGCTTGCGGCGAATGCGGGGTGCCGCGCGGAGCAGTGGGAGAGGGGTCGCATTCCAGCGGAGTGCACAGTCGATTCGCAGGGGTTGTACGTCTTCCGTGCACTTTATAAACTTATGTTTTTATGGGTAACTGTAGGGATTTGTTAACATTTTAAACCCCTTTTTATGGGCCGTCTCAATTTCAATTTCAATTTATTTATTTGCAACCTTGTACAATTGACACATGCAACTTAAAGCTAGGCAATGCACATGCCCCCGTTAGGGCATAGCAAACGTTACAGTTAATTATCTCTACGTTTATTAGAACTCCATAATGTAACACTTATTGTTCGAAGTGAATAACATACCGACCACTGACATCTGTCAAAGTACTGTTGAACATACTTAAGCTGTGACATTATTTTAACGACCATAACCCGTTCCTCGCCTTCATTAAAATTAATTGATAATCTGTCTCTTTCGCAGGTATGACGCCGTGTACCTACGTGTTAGTGTGAAAAACAATGTGATCTTAAAATTCCGTTCAGAAATTCTCAACAAAGCTCAAGTTCCTTGCAATGGCTAGTGATTCGAATTCGTCCGTTTAAAGTTTACAATATTGATAATAGCGCCATCTGTGGTCGGGTAGTGTGACTATGTGGTGATGGAGGCGGGGGTCAGGAGCGTGGTGCGCGCGCCGGGGCTCAAGCGGGGCAGGACCGAGGAGGCGATATCCGACCGGGTGAGTTGTAGCTTTTAGAATATCCTTATTTACTTACTCTGTGACCTGTAGAATTGGCGAGCCTGTATTTAAAAAATAACATTTTTGTGTTTTGCTTTTCGAAATAATGGCTCAACAAAAAAAAGCTTTCAAATTAACGGACCTACACTAAATTTCACGAGAATCACTAAATTTAACGAATTTTAATCGTGATGGTGGCTGGATGTTACCGCCAGCATCGAAAACTATCATTTCTAAATTGAAGTAGACAGTGTGTTGTGACAATCCCGTGGACACAGTGAGTTCAGTGTGCGTATCGTCTCTCGGAGGAGACGGATCTCCTGCCGCAATCGCACACAACTACTCTAGCGCTAGACTGCCCCCCTCCCCCCGCCGTGTCGGCGCGTGCGGCCGCCCGGCGTTCGGAACGGGCGCGGGCAGTGATTCAAGCGAAACCGCCGCGAAATCACTCATCCTGAAGAAGAACTCCCGAAGAGTTCGAAACATATCGCCCGTAGTGACATTGAATACGTGAGTGTAACCGTGTTATTATTAGTATTATTTCTACATGTCTCACGAAAGTTGGGATTCGTTCACGAGAATCGGTTGAGAAATGCGACCTGTAGAGAACAGCGGGACAGAGACTGGACACGAACGATTTTCGGCCCAACCTGAAGCATATAGAACTTCGTTCGCTTCGCTCGCTCGTTCGACTACGCTGGCTCGATGGCCTACAGCCTATAGATAATCTTGGAGCTTCTGACACAAGAAAACGCTACGCTTTTGTTGTCTGAACGCACCTCACGACCTCACAATATCCTTAGGTGCCTAAATATGGATCAAAATATTTAGAAGTAAGATTCTAAACTTAATAAGACATAAGTAGACATTTTTAAAGGGTCGGCAAGGCGCCTGACCTTTAACACCTGCACAGGCGTCCATAGGCATTCAAAAGGCCACTCTACCGTCCAAGGTAAAAGATTCCAATTGCAGTGACAGTTTTATAAACGATCGGCCACATTAAATCATCTGAAAAAATACTGTAAATTTCTTATAACAAAACATTTGCACTGTACTGAATAAAATGCAAGTAGCATGTAGCGCGTTAGTTACGCTACTCGCAGGTAGATGTCGCAGGTGACTTAAAATTTTAATACGGGTGTAGACAACATTTTGTATTAAAATCCCATTCAGATATATCTCAAAGAATTGCGAAGCTACAACCGTTTTAAATATTGCTTGTTAGAGAGAGAAAACATATGTCATGTCATAGTAAATGACAATCGTTTCATATGAAGGTGCGTTTTGCGGAAAAGGGACAGAATATACCACGTCTTAAAAATTTGGACACTTATAATTATAATATAACTTTGTGATTATTGAATCCCCTGCTTTACTATTTCTTAATATTTTTCATTTGACAATATGTTTAATACTTTTTCGGGAAAATTCAACATTATTGGTTATTTTATTTGGTTTCTACACCCCTATTGAACTAATATGAGTGCTAAGCATCTGAGAATGTTATCGTATCGCTTGGGGTTTACTTTTCACTTCCAATAGGTCTGCGACCTACTTTTTACATCCCCCAATCATAATACCGAATCAAGTTATTACTATTTATACCTACACTAGCTTCTGCCCGCGACTCCGTCCGCGTGGAACTCGTTTATATCGTAGCTCCATACAAACTTTCACCCCCCACTTCATCTCTTTGGGGGATGATTTCCGGGATAAAAACTATCCTATGTCCTTCCCCAGGACTAGGGTTTGCAATCCGGATATCCGAAAGATCCGGATATCCGCCAAATTTCAGATCCGGATCTGACAGGCTCCTGGATCCGGATTTTTCGGATATTACGGATCCTTAAAATACAACCATGGAAACCGAAAATACAGCTACAAAATGAAGTTTGTACCGAGTCCACGCCAAAAACGGAATGATATAATGTAGATCATTCTCAATCTCTGTTTTTATTCGCCACTTCTTCATCCCAGATCAGATTATTTTTGTTTTTAATTTATTAGTTACAACATTGCGGAATTTGATGTCGAAAGTTGGCGATGGTTTAAATGCACTAATCCACCGTAGGCACTAAGTAATCATATAAATCCAATATTACTTAGACTATATGTACAAACAACAACACTGTAACCTGACCATCCTGTGTTTATATAGAACCTTATTAATCTTAAGGTGCACCGATGGTCAGTAAGCTGTGTCGATAGTACCTACCTACTTACTAAAGACTTAGTTTAGATGTACCTAAATAAATATTTAAGAAGTATATTTGACACATTGTAGTCTTTGCTATGACACATGAAGTAAAAAGTAAATGCAGCAACAATACCTACGTTTTATAATTGTAATAAATTTTTAGTATTATGGTCGACTTATATTGATCATGTAAAATTAGAACAGTGCGCTATATATAGTTCACCGTTTTTGCCATATCTAGACATACCTAGTCCTATTAGCCTAATGGAATGTCCCTTGCTAAATAAATACCTCTTCCCTTGATTTTAAAGATTTCCGTGTTGGCTCTTCTTTCAATCGATTACTGAGTAAGGCGTCCAAGTCATCATGTCAATTTCTTTTACAACCCTATCGAATTAAGTGTATACATAGAGCTCATTGAAATGTATGTACGACCACCAGGTACGGAGTTAACGCGACCTGGTTGTAGTTATTCAAGTGACAGCTTTCAGGGACTAAACTAACTTTGCTAGTTAGTTTGTAGTCGTAAGTTAAAAGTTGAAACAAAATAAAGTTTTATACCCCTTATGACCTCGGGAATGCGTATCTATTTAAAATCTGTCCGGTATATAAATACGGTGGTATAACCGTTTTTAGTTTTTCTTAGTTTGGCCTTACAATTCCTAGTTTATACAAAAAAACCTCGTGGATCCGTTTTATCCGAAAAATCCGGATATCCGGATCCATTCTATTTAAATATCCGAAATATCCGGATCCGAAATATTGGAGGATCTTGCAAACCCTACCCAGGACTTAAACTATCTCTATACCAAATTTCATCCAAATCGGTTCAGCAGTTTAAGCGTGAAGAGGTATCAGACAGACAGACAGACAGACACACTTTCGCATTTATAATATTAGTATGGATGTGTACGGGTGGTTCGATCAGCCCTGGGGCGTACCACTGGCTTTTTCAAAAGAGTTGTGTACGAAATATCATTTGGTGTTTAACAGCACTATAACAGTAGCTTTTCGGTGAAGGAAAACGGTCTAAAACCCAACAAGGTTCGTTTCCCCTCAGAGGTCAGGTGGTAGTCGCTTGCGTAAAATTTTAAACTAGCTAATTGTTAACACGCGGCAGAAGATCGAGGTAGCTTGGGGTGTGAAGAGAGACGACCGTGTGCTTCATATGATGTATATTGGGAAAGTGAACGTACTTACTTGCTAACAGATCTATTATATTCTAGATTAAAGTCTTACTATTAATTACAACGCCCCCTATCTGGGCCACTAGGCACTAATTGGACCTTTAGCGTACAACCAAGAAAAGGGATCATGTTGAGTCGTAGGTATTTTTGAAATCCAAGGTTGTGACCTAAAATTACATGTTTAAACTTTATATAATTCTCGCTTCTCTTGAATTCTCTAAGAGCCCTCAACGTCCAGAGCGACACTCGCTTTGCCGTCTTGAGGGCCCTCGGCGTTATATAAGCATTTAAGATTGAATCATGACGTGTTTACACGTCCTAACAATTGTGTGTGGCCTAATATGTTGACGACCGCTTAGCCTAGTGGGTAGTGACGCTGCCTGCGAAGCTGAAGGTCCTGGGTTCGAATCCCGGTAAGGGCATATATTTGTGTGATGAGCATGAATATTTGTTTCTGAGTCATGGAAGTGTTCTATGTATTTAATTATTTATGACTATTATATATATCGTCGTCTAGTACCCATAACACAAGCCTTATTGAGTTTACTATGGGACTAGGTCGATTTGTGTAAGATTGTCCCCTAATATTTATTTATTTATTTATTTATCTATATGTGGTCTGAGCTAGCGAAAGTACTAAAATACAGTATTAGGGCGGGTTGCACCAACTTATGGTAACAACGTTGAATATGGTGCAGGCGCAGCTGTCATTCCGTAGGAATCTGCGAAAGTTTCCATACATTCAGATTTTAAGGAACACCGCTCACGATTACAGACTAGACGGTTTGGTGCCCACTTAGGTTACAAATTATTACAAATCAGCAACTTTTCATGAAAGTTTATAAACGCTTTGTTAGATGGGGATGAAGTTTATAGAGAAAAACTTGAAAGTGATGGCACGATTGTCCATTGTCAAACAGCGTCCAATTTTCGATGCATAAGTTTCGACGTCAAATATATTTTTACAATCTTGCACCGATGCCGATGTCACGCAGACTCAGTAGCCTATGAACGCAAACGACTCCAGAATAATTGCATTTTTTTTTCCATCAAAATGGCCTCGTTCAGATTTTTAGACCACAGCCGCATTCAGACTCCCGCGACCTTTATCAGATCAACTCCCGCCTTTGTGCGTATTTTTTTTTATCCTTGTACATCTTTTACCAAGTTACGGTAGCCTAGTGGTTCAGGCATGCGGCTGTCAAGCGGCGGGCGTGGGTTCGAATCCCGGCTCGCACCAATGAGTTTTTCCGAATGTAGGTATGTACGGAATGGAATAATTAACCGTTAGCTTTTTGGTGAAGGAAAACATCGTGAGGAAACCGGCCTAATCCCAATAAGGTCTAGTTTTCCTGGGTTGGAAGGTCAGATGGCAGTCGCTTTCGTGAAACTAGTGCCTATGCCACATCTTTGACCCCGGGCTCCTTTAGGGGCACAACCGGGAGTAACGCTAGGAGGATGATGACATCTTTTACAAAGTCCAGAAGTCTAAACCGTAGTAAAGATATGTTTTAATGCACTTGCATCAGCAATCCGACATTGTAGCACTTAATCTACGAACTTCCTACATCCCACCACCCCCCCACCCAGGGCTGTTATTCGCTACGCGCTAAAACGGCTCACCACGCCGATCACCCGTCACGAAACTAGACCTCTACCTACGCTCAGTTAGTACGCATTGAGATGTCAAGATGTGTTTGTGTTTGTGGGTGAGCGTTGAGGTGAGCTTCAAACAAGTTACAGAATAGGGGGGCAGCAGTCAGTCAGCCGCGCGACGGTAACCGCGTCGGACGTAAGTGAGTTTTGTGTTGTGCAGTGCTCACGTGTTGTCATTTGGCTGTATGGATCTTAGATGTGTATGTATTTGACGAGTTTCGAGCGTAGCTTCGCTTCGTTCTGAATTCAAACAATTGATTATAAGTTGTACACATATTAGTACAGTACCATACGTGGTCCCTGGGCGTCCGAGCTCTGCTCGGGTGAAAATACGGATAATGAAATTTTCCCAGACATGAGACCTAGTTAGATCGATTTCTCGCCCCCGTAAACCCCTACATTCGGCACCTCATCGAAATCGTTAGAGCCGTCTTCGAGAACGTGATTGGGTGTAACACGTGATTGGGGATACATAATATATTTATTTATATGCAAATATTGCTAGTTCTACTATAGGAATTCGTGACAAACAATTATAAGTAGGCTTTATGGCGAGCGCTGTGTAAGCTGTGTTCCGTAGGGTTCGTTTGGGGCTAGTTCGATTTGTTGAAAATTGTCTCCCAATATCTATTATTCTGACCCGCAATATCTATTATATTACCTGGTAAAGGTCGCGGGAGTCCGCTGGATGCGGGTGGCGCATGACCGTTCAGTGTGGCACTCTTTGGGGGAGGCCTATGTCCAGCAGTGGGCGTCCTTTCGGCTGATATGATGATGATGATCTATTATCCTTTGGATAAGTAGCTGCATTCTTATAGTTAATAACTTGCAGCAGAAGTACCTAGTTATGCAAAATAACACAATGAAAATAGATACCGTACCACATAACCTCCTCCGTTTTTGAAGTCGGTTGTAAAGAAATAAACCCACGGAGCTTTTAAAGCACATTTGAAATTTGACCGAGTCTGACATTTGACATGTATTATTGTTGGCGTTTTGACGAAATCATGCAACCTTGGCTGTATTGCGATAGTTATCTATCTTCTCAGGTCAAACTAAGAATAATAACGCCCATCTTAAAACGATTTACGCACATTTTGTATGATTGAATAGACACCAGCACGGCTATCACAAGACGGCGCGCGAGCTCTCTCGATTTTTCTCGCACTATCCGTCTCTCTCTATTAAGAATAATAGATAGAAATCGGAAATTAGCAATGAGTGTACACACTACACTTTATGTTTTTCCTGAGCTATAAATAAGATCACATATAAACCGTATGTAGGTACGCGCAACTAAGTATCGGTGTAGAATCTTAATATATCGGAATATTTTTGACCTCGCCAAGCAGCGTCGATAAACTTATTACGACTAGATGTGTTTGGCTGTGTGTTTGACACGCATATACATTAGTGACCTTGAGGAAACATACGAACATATTACATATAAAGGTATGTTCGATGTTCGACTTAATTTATCTTTATGAGGACATTCGTTTTGGCCTGCAATAGCGAAAACAGATGCATACATATATTTCCCGCAAGCATATTTCCCGTGGGGGTAGGCAGAGATCACAGATTTCCGCTTGTTACGATTTTGATAAATAAAAAATAATAATAATAAATAATAAATGCTACAAGCTTTTGTGGCCGACTGTACTTTTCAGTATACCATCATCAACTACCATTGAGAGGATTCTAACGAGCCCAAACTCAACGGGGTTACGTCGGTTAAATACTGAATTCCCATGGCCACCTTCTGTCTCCATCATCAGATCAGCTCGATGGTAATATTGAATTGTCATCCAAACTATACTAATATCCAAAATTTCAGCTCAATCTGATAAGGGCAAGTGACTGAAAAAATGATTGCAAATTTTGACGGACAACTTATATACTTACCATACATACGAACAGGTCAATTTAATATAAAGCTTGTAATAAACGGAGATTACCCATTACGTACAAACAAACTTACAAAGCTACAATCTCACAGACACTTTCTCCATATGATATTAGTACCTATGGATGAAAAAAATAGCTCGTCTCTGGTAGATATCGTCGACTGTACCGTATAAGGGCATACTTAGTTACATATGCGCTAATTTACTGATCATGCTGTGTGCACTGGCTTTACATGTCATGCTAGTCTATAAGCCATCAAATACGTGTCATTGAATCTCACAATGTATGATGTTGTTTATTAGTTCCTAACAAAATAAATGTATAGTATATGAATACAACAAATCACTCAATAACTTGATACATTAGTAAGCTTCTTGATCTGTACAAACTGTCCAATTAGAGACCTCCTTTTTTGAAGTCGGGTGATTAACACATTGGAACGAAGCCCACACGCGAGACACAATTTGTACAATTGAGCGGAAAATGTCATTTCCTGGACGCCTTCGGAGCCAGAAAAAGATTAATAACACTTTGTGATCCTATAAGATTTATTGGTATTTTATAGGCTTATTTTAGTTAGTTACAACTGTGTCGGTAAGGTTTAGAAGTTAACTTGCACCCATTTACTGGGGTCGAGTTGAATTTTTGCTTACACTTTTTAATATCACGTCGGTGGCAAATATAAGGTCCGTCGCGTGGTAAGCGGTCATCGCAGCCTAATGGACGCTTGCAACTTCGGGGGTGTTACATGCGCGTACATTTGCTTCATACGTGTGGTTTAGAAGCAGTAGCATTAGATTAGATTGGATTATTAATTTCATGATAAAAAATTACATTACAGATTTGCATACACGTCAAAAAAATAAGAATTTTAATCACGATCGTTAAAAACAGAGAAAAATGAAGATTAATATTAGTACAATGTCAACAAATATAAAAATACCATTTCATTTGGCATAGTCTTTAATATTCTAAAATAAATTCAAACATTGATTATTCATGAAATATCAAAGTTTACCTAAGTGTTGTTTAGTATTTATTAATCAGCTCATTTAACCTATTGGACGCCATTCAGATAGGACATCTATTAGCCAACATTTTTTGTATAAGAGTGTCAGTACTCAATATAAACCTCAGTAGACAGCAAGAATATGACAAAATGCGCGCAATAACAATTATAGGTGTTCTTGACACCGTGGCCAAGCAACCCTTTCAGGTGACGTTGGCGTCCAAAGCTTTAGTTTTTCAAAGCTACTCTCCTTAGAGCCGTTACACATGGCGACATTTTGCAGCGATACAAACGCCCGTTTTACGAACGCGCGACTGTCGCTCGACATTAGGCATAGACCACCTGTCAGCTTTAGCTTTAAAAAACGCTCACATGCCAAAGCTACTCCCCTTAGAGCCGTTACACATGGCGACATTTTGCAGCGAATCAAACGCCCGTTTTACGAACGCGCGACTGTCGTGCGACATTAGGCATAGACCACCTGTCACAGCTTTAGCTTTTCAAAAACGATCACATGCCAAAGCTACTCCCCTTACTTAGAGCCGTTACACATGGCGACATTTTGCAGCGACACAAACGCCCGTTTTACAAACGCGCGACTGTCGCGCGACATAAGCCATATACTACCTGTCAATATGACATACATCGCGTTTGTAGTGCTGCAAAGTCGTGATTTGTAACCTTTAGGCCGCGGACTGGACGCCAGCGGACGACGAGCGGCTGCCCATACATTGAAGTCACTCGAATGTAAGAACAGCGGGCAGTGCGCTGCCTAAGAGCGTTTGTTTATCTAAAAACCAGTCTTAAAATACTTTGTAATACATCATTCGCAACGCACTATGACACAACAACGTAACATAACAATTCTTTAGTTTGTGTGGAAGTGACACAGTTAGACAAACAGTGACGTCAAGTGGGCGAGACAATATCTCGTTACGGAATGGTCGTAAAGTTAACAGTGTGATAAAACTGTGAAGATGTTGACGGGTTGCGTCGGAACTATTTTATAAAGTTGTAAAATCCTATTTAATAGGCAGTGATAAGGGTAGCGGAATGCCATTCTCATATTAAAAGCAGGCTCATTCCCTAATTGGGTAACTAAGCCAATATCTATGCGGACAACCATTCAAAAATAAATTCAAATGTGAACTGTTAATCGGTTCGAATACTACCCCTTTTGTTAGGGTTCCGTAGTCAACAAGGAACCATTATAGTTTCGCCATGTCCGTCTGTCCGTCTGCGGCTTAGCTCAGTGACCCTTTACTACTTAGAAAGCTGTAATTCGGCATGGGTATATAAATGAATCACGCATTTTTTTTAGGGTACCACCTCCCCGATACGCAAAGAAGGGATGTTGGATAGCTTGTTCAAAATATGGGTTTTCGAAAGCCATTTTTCAACTCAGTGATCAGTTTGCTGCATTTACTGCAATAGCGCAGGCAAACCTGCGGGATAAATCATAGCCTAAGTATATCCACGAAGTCCATTCTGTACGCAAGTGAAAGATTTTTGAAATCAGTTGACTAGCTCAGAATTTTGAAATCAGATTTCCCCCTTCATACAAACTCACAACCTTTGCCTCCAATATATTATATGTATTAGGCCAGCGAAAGAAAAAAACCCACAGAATGCGAGCTCCTTACAAATTCCTACCCAAACACGTGCCTAAAACCCGGTATGCGCGTGTTTGAACTAAACGGCTGCCTGGCATCGTTTTGACACCCCGCCCCCATTCCCGCACAATGACAATGACACCCATTCTGTGGGGCCATTTTGCGGCGCTCATTAGACTTCTATGGTTGTTTCGTTCGCTGATGTAGGCAGTGTTTTTTTGTTTACATTCTTCTCGTATGGTTACGTAACGTGTGTTCCCCGGCCTTGGTGAGACCTTTGCCTCCGTCCCACAGCGGTGGCGATGTTTGGGCAACGCCATATGAGAGTTATAATGTTGTATGTATAACCATGTGTTAATAGGTAATTAGGTATTCGATGGGCTTTCGTGTATATTTAATACTAGCCTTCTTCCTTCTGCCCGCGACTCCGTCCGCGTGGAACTCGTTTTTATCGTAGTCGTTTCCGGGATAAAAACTATTCTATGGCCTTTCCCGGGACTCAAACTATCTCTAATATCTCAATACCAAAATTCACCCGTACAAACTTTGCACCCCTATTAAACCCGCTTAGGGGGGTGGGTTTTCCAAAACCCTAACTTTACTTTTCGTGCATTATAATAAGGAGTCCCATACACAAAGTTTCATGTCTTTCACTTAATATTTTACGCTATCCCCATACAAAATTTCAACCCCCTTTTTACCCCTGGAGGGTGGAATTTTCAAAAATCCCTTCCTAATGGGTAAACTACCTATTGTGAAGAAATCAGCTTTCACGATCCAACCAATAATACTCGTAAATGGTGCAAGTTATAGCCAAAGAAAAGTCAGCCACGCTGCTCAAACATTTTCTTTTGGCTGAAACTTACTAAGCAAGGTGGTGCGAGATTTCAGGATTTTCAGGTCATCCGTACACGAGACATTAGGTGATCAAGTAGACTTTATTACGTTGTACTAAGGTTAAAAATAGCTTCTTTTTCTTGGTTGTATAAACGCAAGTATTATCTTTTCGCAGTGTGCCTAAGCTTAGCGTGTTCATTATCTTATTTGTAGTCTAATGCGCATGACGTCACTGGCAAATTAATAGTATGCGACTCGCTTCTCGCTTCTGCGCAGTAGGCTGCCCACTGCCCGTCTAGGTGAGACTATTGTTTTTCACACATTTTCTAGTATTCTGGCGACCAAACATGTTGAAACCAGGCCTTTAAATACCGCTATTTTCGCATAGCGCTATCGTTTATAACGTTATTATTCCATAAAAGCGTTATACTCACCGCGGTTTTTTTTCGCGCCATATAGCGGTATGCATTATAACGTTATAAATCGAAACCAATAGTATATAATCATCATCATCATATCAGCCGAAAGACGTCCACTGCTGGACATAGGCCCCCCAAAGAGTGCCAAAGTGACCGGTCCTGCGCCACCCGCATCCAGCGGACTCCAGCAACCTTTACCAGGTCATCAGTCCACCTAGTATATAATAGCGATACGATAACTTAATAACGTTACAGGGTTTAAAGTGTGTCTTTTTCACACTTGTGGTTTCGCCCATTCGACAGCGCGGCTCGTATTTTAAAACGATATTATAACGTTATTCGACCGTATTTGATAATGTTATGATAGGTATTCATTCTGTTATGATATTTATATTGTTATGGCACATAGTGATTTTATTATAACGAAAAATTTCAATACTAACGAAATATAACTTTTTTTTCCATAACGGTTTAAAGGTCTGGTTGAACAAATCCGTTCAGTACGTTTATTGACATCGATATATTACATTCAATTCAATTAATTTTATTTCGGACCAAGTCCATAACGTGTTATTAACATTTTACTTAAATCTAGGGTTAATATTATATTAATACAAATTAACACATAAGGGTGCATGCGGTTGCACCCAGTGCTTCAGCCACGGTGAGTCCCACCTGTCGACCAGCGTGCACAGGATGGTATTCGAGCTGGCGCTCATATATAAATATAAAACGAGATGGTTGGCAGTCCTCAACTGTGCGTTTCTCCCGAAACTTTCTGCCTCGCACAGCCAAACTCTGGAATGAACTGTCGCCTGCGGTATTTCCGGACCGTTATAACCTTCAAGCCTTCAAGAAAAGAGCGTACTCCCATCTTAAAGGCCGGCAACGCACCTACAACTCTTCTGGTGTTGTAAGTGTCCATGGGCGTCGATTATCGCTTACCATCAGGTGATTCGACTACTCGTTTGCCTCCTATATCATAAAAAAAAAAAAAAAAACTTTAAATAAATACACGATTATGTCCCGTCTAGTAAAAAATCGTATAATTTATTATATCATAAATGGACTCGAAAATGGTGTTAAATAAAGTAAAACGACAAAAGAAACTCTGACGGTTAATTTCGTTATGATGATATACGAAGAAGAACCTCGTAATTGTATGAAATTCTTTTGGATTTAATATAATCTATTTTCATTCGCTAGATCGGCAGATGGACACTATGTAGGTGTATGTACATTAATTTACTCAATTGGTCCATTCGCATATTGTTTACTATAGCTAAAGCCCGCGACTTCGTTTTTGTGTGTTTTAGTAACAAACAGCCAAACTTTCGCATTTATAGGATTCGTTCCTTTCTGAATGAGATCTTTTACTTATCAGACAGCAAAATTAAAAACCAATGTGAATGGTCAACTAAGTGTCTCCGTTTAAAATGAGATATCAATACCAAAGCAACGAAACGCACAAAGCATTGCAAATCCTTGGATTATATTTAGATTTACGCACTATACTTAGACACGGACCGCATACTTTAACCAGTTCATGCCTTACTAGGGCTGAAGCTAGGAAGCTAGGAAGCTAGGCGGCTGTTCACAAGGCTCCGATACGGGTGAACCAGTCTAAACCTGACACCCGTGGCAGATCCAGGACTTGGGTCAGGGAGAGGGTTTGACTCCGCTAAAATTAGGTTTTTGTAAGGACTCCGACTTAATCTAACCCGTTCAGGACTAACAAGGGCTGTAGGAAGCTATATAGTTCCGATAAAGGTGAACCAGTCTAAACCTGACACCCCGTGGCAGATCCAGGACTTGGGTCAGGGAGAGGGTTTGACTCCGCTAAAATTAGGTTTTTGTAAGGACTCTGAATTAATCTAACCCGTTCAGGACTAACAAGGGCTGTAGGAAGCTATATAGCTCCGATAAAGGTGAACCAGTCTAAACCTGACACCCCGTGGCAGATCCAGGACTTGGGTCAGGGAGAGGGTTTGACTCCGCTAAAATTAGGTTTTTGTAAGGACTCTGAATTAATCTAACCCGTTCAGGACTAACAAGGGCTGTAGGAAGCTATATAGCTCCGATAAAGGTGAACCAGTCTAAACCTGACACCCCGTGGCAGATCCAGGACTTGGGTCAGGGAGAGGGTTTGACTCCGCTAAAATTAGGTTTTTGTAAGGACTCTGACTTAATCTAACCCGTTCAGGACTAACAAGGGCTGTAGGAAGCTATATAGCTCCGATAAAGGTGAACCAGTCTAAACCTGATCCCCCGTGGCGTGGCAGATACAGGATTTTCGTTCGGGGAGGGAATTTGACTTCTTCTAATATACCTGCTACTAAAGTTAATACACCAATTGCGCCTGTTGAGAGTCAATAACTATTTTATCTTCTAAATGATACATATGTGATTGTGATGGATGACTTTATTTCACTAGCATATACATTTATTGATGGCAAGGCTACTATGACAAATGATATAAGTCTAGACAGGTTGTGAACTATTGAATAGGAAGCAGACAACGGTAGGAACGTCTGATTTACGAGTTTCTGTTTTTATACTACTAACGCGGGCGACTTGCCATGCGAAGAGAAACAAGTTCTTTCCGCTGTTCTGTAACTTGCAAATCCAGGAGAATCACAAGCGCGTTGAGGCTTTATTGGTTTCAGAGTTCGTTGGGTTGATAGCTTTTTTCCGTGGAGAAAACCTGCGAATGCGGTTACTTCTACCCATTAAAAACCACGTCAGCCGCCACCTGCGCTTAGTAAGGATTCGGAGGACTAGTTAGGATCTCAGTATGGGTTGATACTGGTTGATACCTAGAGACGAATGTCCCTTAGTCTCAACACAGCATCCGTGGGAGCACTGGTGACCTAATTTACTACCAGGACAACGACACCACATATAGTTTTAATGGCCATTGTACTGAGCTCATGAATAGCCTTTGTTTGCCTTTTTTCCTTTGTAAAAAAATGTTACCGCCACGTAAAAGGTTCATCGAATAATGAACTCTCTCTTCTTACACAAAATATTCCAAATTAGCTACGAGATAAAATACCACACACAGCGCCTTGTACCTGGCTCGCTGGGAGCGGGTTGTTTTATCTTTTAGTCCATTTTGAATCTATTGAGTATATAAGACGATAGAGTTCATTATACAATGAATATTTTATGTGGCGCTAACCTTTTTCTTGCAAAAAATGGCACGCGTCCGACCACACAGTCATATTGTTAGACTTGATTGCTATTGTTCTGAAGATAAGAAGATCAGTCCAGTTCAGTCTCAACTATACCAGCAGCAACTATACAGAGCAAGTATAGTCGTTCGGTTTGAGTTGTGTCCAATCTACTTAAAGGAACAATGCCTTTGTTGACTGAAAACGCAAAACACCAAAATTACCATATTGTAAAAATCGTTACAGCCAGTTCAATTGAATATCGACTCCTGACATGTCCCTAAGTAATAGGTTACGAGTGCACTTATAGGAAAATGGCGGTCCAGGTGCCTTTGCACTTGTTCGATTCTCAGTGCTCAGGTAAACGCCAGGGATGTATATTATAATTCTATTAAAGCAATATAAACTTTTGGCAAAGACCCTAAAGTTGAAAATCCAGTAAAATGTTAATGCATGCAGTTTTTATCTACGAAGTGTGCTTATCTTTTATGACGGACCATAATGAGGTAGCATACCCGCACAATGAGACAATGGATTGGACACAACTCGAACCGAACGACTATAGTAATGTATTGCTGCGGCTGCGGTCTTTGGTCAGGTGGAGGGTACTTTCCCAGTTGGGTTGCTCCAAATATGATATTCCAATCTGCCCTGTGTAAAAACCAATTAGGAAATTGCTTCCATTTGCTTCGTAGGTATGTGGTGTTGTGTGCCTCGTGAGGAAGATCGCCAGAGCTCCTGATGCGCTGCATGAGACGGAGGGACCTTCTATACATCTCTTTCTAAGTTTTCTAGTAAGAGAGAGGCGGATAGTGCGAGAAAAATCGAGAGAGCTCACTCACACACACACACACACACCTCACTTTGACAGATGGCATTAATGACGTCTGCAAAGTTACTGTTGCCCGTTGAAGAAATTAGTTCGAATATATTTCCGCGATATGGCGAAGATTTTTTATTTTCCTGGTCGGGCTTTAGTCCGGTTAACATAGGGCTTACCGTATGCTCGTTTGCCACCATCGAAGTATAAAAACAGTGGGTGGATAGAAACAAGAGATAGAGGTTATCTCTATGATAATTAGCATACCTATTTGTAGAGTTGATTGTAATTATAACGAGTGATTGAATAAATAACTAATTGAATAATAGCGCGATCGTTTGCCAGTTACCTATTCCAATAATTATGCAAAATATCCAATGAATAATTCTCCAATGCTTCTGCCTACAGCAATATCTGTTATGGCGAGGTTATAGATGGCGTATGTTATTAATGGTATTTATAATAAGTTTCTGACAAAAATTTAATTTTTGGTACAAGCTTTTATTGCCGACTGTACTTTTCTGTATACCATCATCAACTGCTCATTGAGACGATTCTACCGAGCCCAAACTCGATGGGGTTAGGTATGTGGTTTTATTACGGAGTTCCTATGGCCACCTTCTGTCTCCATCATCAGATCAGCTCGATGGTACCATAATATTGAATTGTCATCCAAACTATACTTATACCCAAAATTTCAGCTCAATCGGTCACCGGGAAGTGGGTCAAATTTAACTTGCAAGATTTGACGGACAACTTACTTACATACTTTTATACTTACATACGAACAAGTCAAGTTAATATAAAGCTTGTAAAAATACTAGTATTTCACGCAACTTTACTCGTCTGGATATGCTATAGGTATCAGGTTTATTTAAATACTTGCTACGAATGTTTTATCTACTACGAACACTATAAGGGCATTTCTAAAAACCCAATTAGCGTGAATTGTTTTTTTTTTTTAAGTCTGCGTCAGTTTTGTGACGACAATTAAGTATTCAGTTTGTATAAAAATTTAGTTTTTCTTTTCAATATATAAATGACTAGCTTCTGCCCGCGACTCCGCCTCCGTCCGCTTGAAACTCGTTTATATCGTAGCTCCAGAGTAACTTCCACCCTCATTTCACCTCCTTAGGGGATGATTTCCGGGATAACAACCTATGTCCTTCCCCGGGACTCAAACTATCTCTATACCAAATTTCATCTCAATCGGTTCAGCTGTTTAAACGTGAAGAGGTAACAGACAGACACTCTTTCACATTTATAATATTAGAATGGATTACCCTGGTACACATTCGGCCCTCTTTACGTGGGCCATATTCTCAGATAAAGCCTACCGATAACTTTACACATACTAAATTACTTACACAAGGGTGTAACTCACGCGAACTACGTCCTAACTCTGCCTAGATAAGCCTTTTGTCTAACCAGAGAAGGATACCCATGACCTGTGTCACAGTTTAACCAACTTACCCGCTTTTATTCTAATTTGGACCTTATTACCAAGTGATAGAGTCCTTGGAGCACGTGTCGTTGCTTTAGCAGAAGGTCGCCTTATCTATGCACATAGCAAACCTGTCCTACGATAATGTTGAAATATCTTCAAAGAGAAATTTCATTGGAATTTAAATCTTATGCTCCACCGTTTAAGTTGAAATTCCTTTGCCGCGTCGAAACCAGTATCGTAAAATATTTGTACTACTAGTTCCGAACAATTTTGAATTTAGTATGACATTCTTCGCATTGTTCGAGCTAACCGGCTCACCTGTAGTGAGTCAAGCGAGAACATGCCTTATCTTATCGCAATAAGGTCTTATGCAAATTGATCGATTAGTAAAGGTTCAATGCATGGAACGTTTTGCAAATCAAATAACGTATGCGACAATATTTCAAAAGGTTGCATGTAACTCAGTTTGTTTAATTGAAGGAAGACTATAGTGTTTTGAATAAAGTTCAAATTTCAATGCTCATTAAATGATGCATGTGATATAAGTATAAGTAAGTATGTTATGTTTGCATCGCTATGTTGGTCAATAATGTCAATATGCGTTTAATGTAATTTTACATAATTTAGAATTGCATATGTGTTATGGAATAAAGACGGAGAATCTTTTTTTATAGATATTTTTTAGTTAATTACAAGCCTTTTTTTATAAATATTAGGGGGACAATCTTACACAAATCGACCTAGTCCCAAACTAAGCAAAGCTTGTACTATGGGTACTAGACGACGATAAACATACTTATTGAGATCAATAAATACTTAAATACATAGAAAACATCCATGACTCAGGAACAAATATTCGTACTCATCACTCATCACACAAATAAATGCCCTTACCGGGATTCGAACGCGGGACCTCTTGCTTCGTAGGCAGGGTCACTACGAACTAGGCTAAAGGTCGTCAAGTATGTATTAAAGTATGTATATGCTCGTATATATCTCCCCCACGAGACAGGCAATTGCTAGTGTGGGGGTCAGTATTATTGTAATAGATTTAGTATGTTATGAGAAACAAACTTGGAAACAAAGTACACTCGCGGGCAAAGAATACGGGTCATCCTAAATTAAATAACTGCAATAGGTTTTTAAAAATATTTAATACTTTTTTTATTTACATAATATGCTATTTTCTTTACAATACCCAACTAATAAATAAATAAATAAATATTAGGGGACAATCTTACACAAATCGACCTAGTCCCAAACTAAGCAAAGCTTGTACTATGGGTACCAGACGACGATAAACATACTTATATAGATAAATAAATACTTAAATACATAGAAAACATCCATGACTCAGGAACAAATATTCGTGCTCATCACACAAATAAATGCCCTTACCGGGATTCGAACCCAGGACCTCTTGCTTCGTAGGCAGGGTCACTACCAACTAGGCTAAAGCGGTCGTTAACTGTATTAACAATTTCCTGGATCCTATCATAAAGAAATCGATATCCAAAAATCACGATCTTTGCGATATCTCGCTCCTTTAACGTTGTTTTTTTTCATGGGTTTTTACGAGTCCGATTTAAACCTGGTAACGTTATATTTTTTACTGTTGTTAGCAGTTTATATGTAAAATTAAATAAAGATCATGACAGGATTAACTGTACAACCTCTTACGCACTATTTTAGGAAATATGACGGTATTTTAAATTACCGACCCGTATTCTTTGCCCGCGAGTGTAGATTATGCAAGTATGTGCAATAATTTGGTGCCCTGGTGATGGTGCTGGTGAGGGTACCAAATTATTGGCAAATTTACTGTTGTTCCGCTAGAATGCTCGGTAGAACGCTCGCTGGAATGCTCGCTAAATAAAAGCTGCGTCTACGCTAGGCGAGCCGAGCACGAGCGGAGCCACAATTCGTCTAGTGTGGATCGACTTACAAGCCTCGAACGCCACCTGACGCCGCGAACAGTACGCTTACCATGAGTTTGACAATGACGGCTTACGCTAACGAGTGTCGAGTTTTCTATCTGTGCATCCCGCTCGTACTGTCAAAGTGCAATAGAGATGCACAGATACAAAACTCGATTCACGTTAACGAAAAATTGCAATGTCAAACTCATGGTAGCCGTGCAGAACGGCTCCGCTCGTGCTCGGCTCGTGGTCGGGTCGCCTAGCGTAGACCCAGCTTAAAACGCTCGCTTATTTTGCGAGCTCTATATTACTGTAACATTCGCTATAATGATCTTTAAGTTATTTTATTACATTCAGCGAACGAAAAAACCATAGAAGTCTAAGTAGCGCCGTAAAATTGTCCTACAGAATGGGATCCATTGCCATTATGCGGGGTTGGGGGCGGGGTGTCACAACGATGCCAGGCAGCCGTTAAGTTTGAACATGCGCTACCGGGTTTTAGGCACGTGTTTGGGTAGAAATTTTTGAGGAGCTTTCTATGGTTTTTTTCGTTTGATGATTACATGTGAATTGTTGTGTCCGTCGACGTTCAAGTTTATCAGCACCTTAAGGAATGTCTTTTGCTAACCTTTAAGAGTCCGCAGTAAGCTCGGCCCACCTTCCCATACAAACGTAGTTACGGTCTCATTTTAAAACTACGTGTTGGATTGTAACGAAACTTTGCATATACAATGACATGAGGTATATCTGTGTCTGTAATTAGTTTATATGGTTCCAGTTTATAAAACAAACGAAATACAGCAGAAACAAGTTTTGTATGAAAAACTTAAATTCGCTGTATTTTTTTACTTTGGTATCTGAAGCTACATAAACTAATTGCAGACATAGATATGCCTCATGTCATTGTTTCGTTACAATCCAACACATAGTTTTAAAATGAGAGCGTAACTACGTTTCTATGGAGAATCGAGCTTACTGCGGACTCTTAAGTGAGTTAATTATGCATCAGACCAACGGTTGAATTCTTTTTCAAGCCCAAATGAAACTTCGTACAGGCACGGAACATCGCATGTTTTTTAGTTGAAGTGCGTTTTTAGCGACCATGATTAGGTTTAATTATAGATTTGGTCACTTGTTGTGTTTGGTGTGGTTCAACAAGATGGTTACGAATGAGTGGGTAATACTCATTGTAATGTATTTTTTAATTATAGCTTATGGTTTTAAAAAAACCGCGTGAATTAACGAAATCAGAAATTGTTTTTCACAAATTAGTTCAAACGCCAGCACGTTAACTGACCATACGGTATTTATATAGAACCTTATTACAATTCACATAAAGTCCACAGATGGTGCTAGCTGTGTTGTCGACAATACCTGTGAGTGTGTGTTCCCGCCCAATCTATATGGCAGCCACGTTATTTAAATTATTTATTTATTCACACACAAAATTAACACCGCATTACAGTTTGCACCAAGGCACTGGAAAAATCAGATTCAATAACAATATTAGGTAAATTAAGTACAATTTCCATTGTGATAACAAAAAAGGAAAAATCAATACAAGTCTTAGTAATAGGGTCCCGTTTCCCTTTGGGTACGGAACCCTAAAAGCAGCCCTTTTTGCTCCGGGTGTCCAGTGACAATTCTCACTCGCCGCCACTGCTGCTGTGTAAGTGAAGGACCTGCTCAGCACGACTAGACTATCTGTCTCTTTCTAATTAGATCGCTAAGAAACGTATAGTCTATGTCGCCGCGACACAGCTCGCGGGCCGCTGTGAGAGCCGTGCTGCAGTTGTCTCTAGCAACACAACTAATTCTCACATCAATCCAAGAGTCGGCCGAGTGCATGTGATTCTTCTAAAGTCGCAAAAGCGTCAGGCCGTACGCTTATTTGCCACCGTCATAGTATAAAACATCCTATCATTCGTTGCTCTGTGAGCACAAACTCGCGAGTCTGTTTGTCTTTAAAAAAAAATATCTGAATCGACAAAAAAACTATATAATTAAGGAACCTGCTCACAAAACTTCACGAGAATCGGTTGAGAAATGCGACCTGAAGAGGAGAACAGCCGCACATACGAAAGAATTTCGGCCCAAGCAGAAACGGAGGACTTCGTTAGCTTTGCTCGCTCGTTTAATTATATTGATAATAATATCTAAACGGCTAGACTCGGTGGCCAGTCCGCAAACCGGCGCAGGCGAGCCGCGAAAGTGCATTGTTTTCACCTAGAAACCAAACCCGACGCAGATCTAGAATGCAGCGAGATCTGGCCGAATTGTTCCGCGTTTATAACGGGCGAGACGTTTCTAGTTATAGTATACTAGCTGCCCGTGACTCCGTCCGAGTGGAACTCGTTTATATCATAGCCACATACAAACTTTCACCCCCCCCCTTTTATCCCCTTGGGGGATGATTTCCGGAATAAGAACTATCCTATGTCCTTCCCCGAGAGTCAAACTATATCTATACCAAATTTCATCTAAATCGGTTCAGCGGTTTAAGCGTGAAGAGGTAACAGACAGACAGACACACATTTTCGCATTTATAATATTAGTATGGACTAGCTTCTGCCCGGGACTCCGTCGGAGTGGAACTCGTCGTAGCTCCATACAAACTTTCACCCCCCATTTCATCCCCTTAGGGGATGATTTCCGGGATAAGAACTATCCAATGTCCTTCCGCGAGATTCAAACTATATCTACACCAAATTTCATCTAAATCGGTTCAGCCGTTTAAGCGTGAAGAGGTAGCAGACAGACAGATTTTTTTTTGTAAAATATTTGCAGAATAAATGTTTGATTTGGTTTAATTTGATGTGTTATGGCTGTGGTCTCCGATTTGATGGAGATACCTTCGCCCCAAGTAAGGCCGCTCCGAATATGAGCCAGAGTCATACTTCTCTCACAATTATTATACCACTGTTGTATCTCCCAAAGTCGAAACCCACAACCATAAATTCTCTAAGTTATAATAAACTCGTTCAAGTTTCAACTCCATGTACGGTCGACTACAAAGAGATGTATCACCTTCTGGACCCTATTAAAGTGATCCTATTAAAATGTTTATATAAGTCAATTGTAGAATCCATCCGCTGCTATGCCCTTGAGAGCTATGGTCTAACTTTCAAAACTAATATTGAAAAATTAGAAATGTTACAAATCCGCGTACTCCCATCTTAAAGGCCGGCAACGCACCTACAACTCTTCTGGTGTTGTAAGTGTCCATGGGCGTCGATTATCGCTTACCATCAGGTGATTCGACTGCTCGTTTGCCTCCTATATCATAAAAAAAAAAAAAAAAAAAACCGATTTCTGAAATTACTTGTAAATAAGAATACAAAATATCGCTGTAAAAATAACTACCAAAGACTGTTCAAAATATGTAAAATCTTACCGGTAAACTCTAAACTGAAATAATTGTTAGCAGTAAATAACCATGTGAACCTGAAATACTTACACCTACCTAGTCGGTCCCAAAGTTCTGTCACAAATGAAAATAATGATAAAAACAAAAGTAGCAATAAATTTTTAATAAATTATATACCGATTTAAAGTACATTTAATAAAGAATTAAAATTACTCAAAATTATTCAAAATTACCTCCTTTGTTTTTAATACAGGCCCTTAATCGGTGCGGCCAGTCGTCTATCGCAGCACGCACCATTTTCATATCTATCTCAGTGACTGCTTTTCTTAAAGATGACTTTAGGCTCTCCAAATTTTTATGTGGTTTAGCACAGACCTTCCCCTCTAAGACCTGCCAAATTTTATAGTCCAAAGGATTAAGGTCCGGACTAGAGGAAGGCCAATCTTCGTGTCTTATAAAGTCGATTTTTTGACGGTCAAACCAGGCTTGAGTGGTCTTGGCTTTGTGTGCTGGCGCAGAATCCTGCTGGAACACAAAATTATGTCCCGAAAATAGCGTGTTGGGCAGATCTTTGACAACCTTATCCAAAACTGTCTCTTGGTATACTTTCGCACTGATTTTGACACCTTTTTCGCAAAAATGAACCTCAGTTGGCCCGTAATAAGATACACCCAACCAGACCATCACTGATGATGGATGATGCCCATGTTGCACCCGCGGAACTCTTTTTCCTGCTTCTTCAGAGCTCCTAGCGTACACTCTATCATTCTGTTTATTGTACTTCTCTTCAATATCGAAAATCTTTTCGTCTGTAAAGAGGATATCACGGTGTCGATTTTTCGCGTACCGCTTTAACAACTTCCGGGATCTTATAAGCCTTATTGTTTTTAGACGGGCATTAAGTAGGTGCCCACGCTTTTTTTTGTATGCTCGTAGACTAAGATCTTCGTTTAAAACCTTTTTGACGGTTTTTCTACTGACACCCATCTGCAAAGCCATCAATTTCTGTTTTCGGACAGGATTTCTTGCTATGCGCGCCTTGATCGCTTTGATCACTGCTGGTGTTCGTACGGAGCGAGGCCGGCCAATTATTTTCTTGTCCTCAACACTGGAGACTTCATTGTACCTATCAATAGTACGGTACACAAACCTAAGCGTTATTTTTAAATTTTTGAGCAACTTGAAAATCGTACTTGGCGAGTGCCCACAGCGGTGCAATGCTAAAACAGCTATTCGGTTTTCTTTCTATGTCCACTCCATCGTGAGAAATTGCAACGAATGACTGTTTTTTGTTTTAAAATAATTGTCAAACATTCAAAAATCGAATGCAATAAAATTTTCTTAAAATCATCTTCTAAATTTAAAAATAATATGCCAGTGACAGAACTTTGGGACCGACTACGTAGTTCACAAACATAACACAAGGACAAATACCGCGGGCAAGTATGAAGTACCTAGAGTGTCCAATTACTATGGTGATATGACACTAAAGAAACGCATACCTTATATACTGAACACTCTGCCCGCGGACATTGTTCATGAACCTAAAAATGCTAGATTTAAGAACCGATTAAAAAAATACCTTATTGATGTCCTGTAGAAATCTTAATAGTACCTAATATAAAATAATGTTGAGTACCCATACATTGTAGATATTTAAGACACTATTATGTTAAAGAGAAATGAGACAGTAATTTTGACTCCACAGTCAAACTATCGATGTAGTTTTGAGGAGCAATGTATCTTACTATTCATGTCTAATTTTAGTTTTATATAAATAAATAAATAAAATAAATACTACATCTCTTTGTAGTCGACTGTACCAATGAATAAATGAACTTCAGAAATTATTTCGAGCTCGGCACCGTAGCAGAGTAGTGTCGCATATATTATTCCGACCGAAACGGTTACGAGTAGAGCTTTCAATCCCGGGATACCGGGATTCCGGACTCCCACCTTTTTGGGGCATTTTTCAATACCGTTATTAAAAATACATAGATTTATACTCTCGCCTTTATCCTTAAAAGGGGTAGGCAGAGCACATGAAACATGTTCTAGTGCTACTTTTAACATAAATGTGGGAACAAGAATAAAGAGTATAAAAATATTGTTAAAATGTGATATCGCAGTGATAGGTAAACTATATATTAAAAACTAGCGAAATATATGCTATAACTTAATATCACCCATCAAAACGATACATTTTGGTGGCGCCAAGGATGCACATTTGTCTAGATAGACAGTTACACATGTGTCTAGATAGACTTTTACCTTTCATTTATACCTAAGCCTGCAGTTGTCTTTGTATAACTCAACAGCTAGACGTGTCTTCCGAAGTAAGTAAACAATTTGCTTCAAAATGAAATTTTGAATAAAACTTGTTTTTGTATCCAATACCGGAATCCCGGGATCGATGAAGTCAGTTCCGGTATTAATACCGGCTTTGCGAAAGGCCCGGTATTTGGAAGCCCTAGCCACGAGCAAGGCGCCGGAAGCCGCCATCTTGTCCGGAAATACCGTTCCGATCGACGCCTTATTCGGTTCGACATAAGGTGAAGTGCGAGCTTGTATGGTGCTAGTTGCAAACTTAACTTACTGTTTTTATAGCATTCCGTTAGTATTTTGTATGCTTATGACTCCTAGGTGCCGATTAACTGCATTCACATTGTAGCAGAACATCGGACATTCACTTTTTTTTTTTTTTTCGAACTGACCTATGCCGACGAACGAAAAAACCATACAAGTCTAAGTAGCGCTGCAAAATGGCCCCACAGAATTGATGCCATTGCCATCATGCGGGGATGGGGGCGGAGTGTCAAAACGATGCCGGGTAGCGGTTTAGTTCGAACATGCGCATACCGGGTTTTAGGCACGTGTTTGGGTAGAAATTTGTAAGTATTCGCATTCTAGGATTTTTTCGTTCGCTGACCACAGAGCCAAACATCGCTACGAACATGTTCGCCATCATTATGTTCTAGCATAAGATCTAGTAATAGCTGTGCGGTGCGGGCGGAGGGGAACGGAACGGAACAATAACAAAATTGCTCGTCTCGACAAAAAGCTCGAAGCAAATTCGTTCGGCTGGAATGCTCGCTACAACGCTCCTGTTTATTTTGTGAGCTTTATCTGTAACTAGCTTCTGCCCGCTACTCCGTCCGCGCAGAACTCGTTTATATCGTAGCTCGTTACAAAACTTTCATCCCCCATTTCACCCCCTCAGGGGATGATTTCCGGGATAAAAACTATCTTATGTCCTTCCCCGGGATTCAAACTATCTCCATACCAAATTGCATCTCAATCGGTTTAGCGCTTTAAGCGTGAAGAGGTAACAGACAGACAGACAGACACACTTTCGCATTTATAATATTAGTATGGATGTAACATTCGCTAGAATGCTCATTACAAGTGAACGCTCAATTGCATCAACACCTTAAAGTGGCTAGGAGTTGAAGTCACACTCATAGAGCCTCGCTCTGTCTCTCTTCCTACCTGTACAGAGTGTACCAAGAATGGGGTGTGAACCGATCAAGGGCATAACAGGTATCGTGTTATAGAAAGAAAAGACTAAAAGATTTTTCTCTTAGTTTTTTCTTATCAGAACACGATACCTGTTATGCCCTTGATCGGTTCATACCCCATTTTTGTTACACCCTGTATATACCACACGGTCTCGTCTTACTTCTCCACTCTGCTCTGTCATCCATCACACTCATACAGCCTCTGGTGACTTAAGGCTTCAAGAATTGTGTTCGCTCGTTCGCTAAAGCCTCCTCACACATTGAGCCATCATCGCCCATCATACAGGACGCCACTATGCGTTAGGGGGAGAAAGACAAACTCCCATCGCATTCCAACGCATAACTGCGTCCCTGTCCCGCGTCATGATGGCCCATTAGGGTAATGTCAGCTCGATATGCTGCGCTCGGCGCCCACGCACGGAAACAGCCAAAAACCGTTATAAAAAAAGGGTTTATCAAAACAGATCATGACAAAATTAAATAATCTTTATTCTTGTCCCGATAGAGCTGATATTTTGGAAACTTATAGTTTACAACGTAATGTTATTTTTTGGCGTAGCTTTTATAAATCCATAGTCATATAAATCTATAGTTAACATTGTATGTTTTTTTATTTATTTATTTATGCCCTCAAAGCGGACATTTCGTTCGATACCAACACATATCTTCGTAAGTTACTTCTCTCCTAAATATCTCTTCCTGACACCTTCATCGACTTTCTTCACCTACAGCCTTGCATACGCATATGTTAGATGAAGACATATCGGCATTGTGTTCCAAACAATACCTAGCTGCGTTAAAAGCGACTCAACTTCCAGCCACTACTTAGACATTTTGAAACTTACAGCTTTGGGAGAAGATTGGAATTTGCTTACTACATTTAATGAAGTTAATTTTTGCTTTAAGAATACGCGGGGCGTAAGTTGTATGATTTTCAATGGTAGTTAGGTTGTTTTTAAAGAATATAATGTACAATAGATCCGTGCCATATGTCACAGTAGAGGCGTGATTATGTCATTTAGAATAATAATTGAGATGCATATTAATTATTAATATAATAAGTGCGTAAGACTGTCTGTCTGTCTGTAGCCTTGTTAATTTCTAACGAGCTATGAATCTATGGTGGTTGTGTTTATGCTCTATACTAATATTTTAAGAGGATAAATCTGTGTTATTGTAGGTTTGTATGTTTGTTAGTTTGCATGTAATGGTTAAACTCCGGAACCGCTTATCCGATTTCAAAAATGATTTCACCTGCATGTAGGATGGGCTTTCTGGATGGTTATAGGTTATATTTTATCCCGCGAATTTGCCTGCGTTCTTTGCAATATGCGGGTGAAGCCGCGCGGGCAGCTTTTGACTACTAAGATAAGGAATTTTTTGACGTTTGTTTCTATTTGACAAAACGTCAGGGTTAACTTTCCTTTATTAGCTTTTTGGTGCTCGTTGCTATTACGGCGTCTATCGACCCTTTAAAACTATGATTTTATCCATACTAATATTATAAATGCGAAAGTGTGTCTGTCTGTCTGTCTGTTACCTCTTCAAGCTTAAACCGCTGAACCGATTGAGATGAAATTTGGTAGGGGGAATACTCAATGAAACGGACGGGTTATGAAGGCCGATTTCGTCCAATTATGTATCGAGCCCGTCCGCGGTCTTTGAAATAAATAAAATAAATAAATAATAAATATAAGGGGACAATCTTACACAAATCGACCTAGTCCCATAGTAAGCTCAGTAAGGCTTGAAATGTCTTGAATATTAACATTTTTTTTTGATGTGCTAGAACAAATAGATTTTCTTAAAAAAACTGCTTAAATAACATCAATTTCAACAAAATGCAACAGCAATAGTTGCCGGCCAGAAATTGCAGGAAAATGTGTTTAGAAGCCCCATTATATGAAACAATCTGAGTGAAGCCTGCATATGTCTATTTCTCTCAAGAAGTCAAGACACACATTTGACGCAACCGGCAAAAAAAACTGCACCGGTAATATCCGGTAATTACCGACAATTACCGATTCTCGCGGAGAAAATGTCTTCCTCGGAAACGCTAGACGTGGAAAGTTGTGTAATGCGATGACAATATATGTATTTCTTACTATGTTCTGTCATTTTAAAGTAGACTTTATCGGGTGAAAAATAGGGTTGACAAATAAAAGCATGGTTGGGACCGATGTGTCATATATTTACTAACGCAACCGCGTATCTCATCAAACTTGTTATTACAAAAACGACCTTATAATGTAGATTTTAGAGTTCTGATTTAATGTTCTCGTGCGTGATTGATATATGGTTTAGAATGAGAAGTTATCAGATATGCGTTCGATCGCACTCTCGTTCTTGTGTTGCAGAAAAACTGGCCAAGTGCGTGTCGGCTTCCCTTGTAGAGATAGATACACATACATTTCGTGATCCCATTATGTGGCATTGTCATCTGACTTTCATAAGTTTCAAATTTTACATAATGACTGAAACACACAAACACAACCAAAAATTATTGATTAGGTACAGAAAAAATACGTACCTTCTTGATTCGAGGTAAATATTGTTGAGCCAAGAAATTCATTATTAGAATCGTTCTCGAATGAAGCGACTTTATTGGTTCTTTGGAATTATCTTAATTCAGGACGGTATGAGTTTCATTTCTGATTCAAGTTTTCTTTTTAGGGTTTCGTATCAAAAGGGTAAATATGGGACCCTATTACCACAGTATAGGAACAGTAGATAAACTTCGAATAAAGGTACATCGCACGGCTGCACACATGCGCGCGTGTTCGGTACGCACACACACATAGCCTTCGGGAATGATGGAGAATGCTTCAATCGGGGCCGCGCCGTTGCGGTGTTCGCTCGTTGTCACTCGCTACGTCAAAGGAAGCCGCCTCGTAGGTATGAAGACAGCGAGCCGCCAGTGCCACGATATCAAAAGGAGCCGAACAGGCTTGTAACTGAGCACCTACCAACCTAGTGCAGTTTAGCAACTATTATACTTACTAGGAAATATTTTAGGCATAGTATAGTGGTATTTAAATATTCCATGAAGTGGGAAACTAAAAACACATACCCAACTATCTATTATATTATTACTTTGTGTATAAAATATTTTTTATTAAACTGTAACAGAAATACTTTGCATACTTAAAAGCAAAATTAGTATTATAGGTATGCCAAGCCACAAACTTGACACAGCCCTGTGCATCGAGCAAAAGTAGGTAACGAACGTTCCTAAACGGCCTCAGATTACCTACTGTATTATTCTTCTATACTGTGCTATTACTAAGGCTCCGCTGTCCGGCCATCTGGCTGTCCGTCTGTCACCAGGCTGTATCTCATGAACCGTGATAGACAGTTGAAATTTTCACAGATGATGTATTTCTGTTGCCGCTATAACAACAAATACTAAAAAACAGAATAAAATAAATATTTAAGGGGGCTCCCATACAACAAACGTGATTTTCTTGCCGCTTTTATAGATAATGGTACGGAACCCTTCGTGCGCGAGTCCGACTCGCACTTGGCCGGTTTTGTATCTAATCACTAGCTGCCCACGCGGCTTCGCCCGCGTATTACCAAGAACGCAGGCAAACCCGCAGAATAGTATGTCATAATAATTACAATCCTCATTACTGGACATAATATTAATGTAAAAAATTCAGGTTAAGTTTGGGACATGTAAAATTGATATTTTATGAATAAAAGATTGAATTAAATTGAATTGAATAAAATATAGCCTATAACCATCCAGAAAGTCCAATCCATACAAAGGTGATAAAATAATTTTTGAAATCGGATAAGTGGTTCCGGAGATTACCCATTACAAAGCTACAATCTCACAGACATATCCTCTTTATAATATTAGTATAGAGCAGGGGTCGGCAACCGGCGGCCCGCGGGTTGCGGCCCTCGAGCCTCCCTTACTGTTTTGTATATAAAGAGAATTGTGTAATTTGCCTGTTTAAAGTCACAAAATATGAAGAAGTGCAGCCCGCGTCAATTTCGTTAGCGACTTTAGGGCCGTTGGTTGCTAAAAGGTTGCAGACCCCTGGTATAGTTAGATAATGCCTCTTTCTAAATTATTTCCTGATTCAAGTATATTTTTAACCCCCTACGCAAAGAGAGGGGTGTTATAAGTTTAATGTGTATCTGTGTATCTGTCCGTGGTGTCGTAGCTGCCAAACAGATGGACCGATGTGAACGCGGTTTTTTTTTTATTCGAAAGCTGATGTGATCCCGTGTGTTATTAGCCATGTTTCATGAAAATCTGTTTAGCCGTTTTTGAGATATTGGACTTTGAAATTAAAATGTCGGGGGTTTTTCAACTTTTCTAAGTTGTAGTTATTGTATAGTCATTAAAGGTTTGCAAGTGTACCTATACAACAAAACATGCTCCAATTGTGAACCTCCATTCCGCGTCTGAAAGTCATTCAGGCAAGCAGGTCAAAAGTGTAAAAGCTGAGCGACAAAGCAAAACCTCGGAAACAGCTTTAGCGAACATTTCGATTCTTCACAAACAATGGGGAGTGGTAGGCTATTCACGACACTTCATGTTGACGGAAGCAAACCAGCGTAAGGGTGAATAGAGACCAGAGTTACGCGAAGCTGGGTTATTTGTCGCGACAACCAACTTTTTACACCCCCGTTGCAAAGAGAGGGGTGTTATAAGTTTAACGTATCGTAGCTCCCAAACGGATGAACCGATTTTCGTTTAGTTTTTTTTCGTGCCATAGATAATTTTATCCCGAGTGTTCTTAGCCATGTTTCATGAAAATCGGTTCAGCCGTTTTTGAGATATTGATCTTTGAAATGAAAATGTCGGGGGTTTTTCAACTTTTCTAAGTTGTAGTTATTCGTGTTTTTATTCCGTCCCGGTAATGCAATTGACAACAGTGACAGTTTTTTATTTTTTATTAATACAACATATGACATGTCATTGAAACATGCCATTTAAAATCTACGTCTAATGACATCTTACAATGACATTTCATTTTGAGATACCGCTCTATTAGGCTTATGAGGGCAGTATTGGACTCCTATCATGCTATAGGAGATGCCCCACTGTGTAATGGGTTTACCAATATAACAAAAATAAATGTCTAGTGAATTTATTATTATTATTCTCTTTATTTATGTTTTGTCTTCGGCTACGTTTTTACAATAATTATATCAAAAGTAAAATATAAAACATTCCTACAAATCATTATAAAAACCTGACCTACGGTGCCGCCGGCAACGAGGCGGAGGCTAAGCCGCCGGTGGTCAGGGCGACAGAGACAGGAACCTCCTGACTATCCGCGCAGTATCCAGGAGTAGGTACCGCCTTCTGTATCTGACCCTTGAGGTCGAGACTCTTCGCTATTAAACCGTTCGCCGAAACTACTATCGGGACGATGATCGTCGAATCAACATCCCACATGGCGGTTACCTCGTGAGCCAGCTCTAGGTACTATCGACGACACAGCTAACTGACCATCGGTGCACCTTAAGTGCATTGTAATAAGGTTCTATATAAACACAGGATGGTCAGTTAAGAGTGTTGTCGTTTGTACTTGCTGGCTTTGTCCTTCTCGGCCTTCAAGGGGTGCTCGTCATGGGGGATGGTGATGTCGACGAGCACTGCCTGGCGTTTCGATCGATCTGTCAGCACAATATCAGGCCTATTGGTAAGAATAGTCCTGTCCGTGATGACAGGTCGATCCCAATAAAGCGTGACACGACCATGTTCGAGAACTGGCGCAGGTGTGTCCTTATAGTGAGACACTTCGGAGGCCACAAGACCGTATAGAAGAGCAAGTTGCTGGTGAATAATTCTGGCTACAAGGTTATGTCTATGCAAGTACTCGCCGTTAGCAAGATGACCATTATTATTATTATTAGGAGCCTATGGTGTCCTACTCCTGGGCCTCCGTCTCCAGGCATCCCGATACAGAGCAACCTCTGGCCAATCCTTTTCAAAGGAGTCTATCTCGTCCCGTCGCTGGCGAGGTCTGCCGCGTCTCCGTTAGTGAATTTAAAACCCATAAAATCATACTGCTTAAGTTACCCTGGAGATAACCGTGGCAAAGAGCAGCCAAAGATAGTTGATTGGCCCATTTGACACAGCTATCAAGCATGCGAGGTGTCAGTTATATGAAAACATATCTTCTTACATTTCTGGTGGATATTTACCTACCCTAAGTCGGACTTTCGATTACGTTGTTATGAGTATTCTAATATTTTGTCGACCTGTTTAGCCTAGTTGGTGAACTAACGGGCCTAAATTCGAATCTCGTTATTGGCAAACATTTGTTTGATTATCATTAATTCCTTGGACGAGCTCGGGTGAAAATAGAGGAAATACTGAGAAAACGATTTTTCTGAGACATGACACCCAGCTAGATCGATTTTTCGCCCCGTAAAACCCTGTATTCCAAATTTTATTGAAATCGTTAGAGCAGCTCAGTTTTCGAGAACGAGATTTCAAATATGTACACATTGCTCGTTTAATATTATAGGACTAAACTTTCGTGAGACATGTTGAAATAATGCAAATGATTACACGGTTCAACTCGCGTATTAAATCTCACTACGGGCGACGTGTTTCCGCGTCTGAATCACGCGACTCAAGCAACACCGCTCTCATCCTGAAAAAGAACTCCTGAAGAGTTCGAAACATGTCGCCCGTAGAGACATTTAATACGTGAGTTGAACCGTGTAATCATTAACATTAGTATAGGACTCGTTTAATAGTACAGGATATCTATTCGATATATTGTCGTCCCCTGTACGCCTAGTCTAGTAAAACTCGCTGCCAAGTCGCGTCGGGTCGGGTGCGATTCATGTCTCACTCGCACTGTGCTAATTACAAAGAGCCGGGTAGATATTGCTAATAGGCATGGTGACTACATTTTTTCATGATGTCTTTCGAACCAGTTTTTGGAGAGGAATAAATGTTTGTATGGGAGCAACTACAATTAAAGAACATAAATACCCAAAAAATCGAGACAAGATTGACCTAGCTGGTGGCAGCGCAAACGCTTCATACTGATTGACAGATAGGTATGACGTCACAACAACATTAGTTAGTACAAAGTACATGTATATATCGTTGTATGGAAAATCAAATAAATTGTTGTTTAGGTCGCAAAATACTGCGTGTAAGTTGGCATACAATTTTGTTTCTATAAAAGCGTAAGGATTCTATTGGTAACTTTAAATTTACTCTAGGCCAATAAAAAAAATGCATATTTTTTCTAAACTTTCAAGGGTCATATCTTTTTATGATTTTAATTATATTTTATAATTTATACTTTATAACGATAATTTGTTAGTTTACTATCCATTTAGCATCACTACGTTATCAATTTGAACATGAGGCATCATGCATATTCCTCTGGTGAAAAAATTGGATGAACGGTGAGATGATGCGAACCAAGTTTTGAATGCCGGAGTGTTTGAAACAATCACTGGAGCACTGGAGCGCAAACGGACGATAACACAGGTGTACAGTGTCTCTGCCTCTGTGGTATTATATGTTTCTGGTACAGTGGTGTGCATAGTGAATGAGTTTAAACAACGATAATACAGTAGTTGTCCGCGCGGTCGCGTGAACTGAAATCGCTGTGTAATATATATATATATATATATAATATGCTTCTGCCCACGACTCCGTCCGCGTGGAACTCGTTTATATCGGGGCTCGACACAAACTTTCATCCCCCATTTCACCCCCTCAGGGGATGATTTCCGGGATAAAAACTATCCTATGTCCTTCCCCGGGATTCAAACTATCTCCATACTAAATTTCACCTCAATCGGTTCTGCGGTTTAAGCGTGAAGAGGTGACAGACAGACAGACACACTTTCGCTTTTATGATATTAGTATGGATAATTCCTAAGGCACTGCAAAAAAATGAATCTATGTATCTATTTCATCCCGCATCTCCGCCTGCGTTCTCTCTAATATAATAATACGGGGCGTAACCTCGCGGGCAGCAGTAGTAAAGGTCGCATCGAGCTAGTAGAACTAGTTAGCTTCGCACGAGATCTAGCGTGCTGCGCGGGCGCAGGGTGGGCCCTGCACTTTCTCCCGTGTAATTGACTTTCTATTGCCACGTGTGGCCATCGGATACGTTGGATTTATTGTTTAATTGATCACGTTTGATGGATCAAATATATGTACGTACTATTTATTGAACAAGCGAGCGAAGCCACCTGGACGGTTGTCCCGATGTCCGGCTATTCTCCTCTACAGAGGCTCTAGTATAAGTTTTACCGAAACAAAACTTTACGGTCGCGTTTACGTTTTCCCCTCAATTTCTATGGGATTTGACAGCTAAACGCAAACGCGGTCGTAACGTTTTGTTTCTGTAAAACTTATACTAGAGCCTCTGGTCGAATTTCTCAACCGATTCTCGTGATATTTTGTGAGCAGGTTCAATAATTATATAGCTTTTTTTTCGATACAGCTTTAAGAATTAAAAAAAGAAAGACAAAAAGATAGTTTTGAGATATCCACAGCTCACTGAGCCTCTAGTCTTTAGTTATTATTATTACTAGCTGCCAGCGGCAGCGTGGCCACGCCCGCGTATTGCGAAGAACGCAGGCAAACCCGCTGGATAAAATAAAGCCGGTGTCCATCCATACTAATATTATAAATGCAAAAGTGAATACTGTGTGTGTTTGTTTGTCCGTCTTTCACGGCAAAACGGAGCGACGAATTTACGTGTTTTTTAAGTAGAGATAGTTGAAGGGATGGAGAGTGACATAGGCTACTTTTTGACTCTTTCTAGCCCCCCACTTTCCTAAAATGGGGGGTGAAAGTTTGTATGGAGCTACGATATAAACGACTTCCACGCGGACGGAGTCGCGGGCAGAAGCTAGTTCTATATAGAGCTGAAAGAATTTTCCAATTCGGATCAGTGGTTCCATAGATTATTCCAACAAACCTATAACGTCACAGACTTTTCCTCTTTATAATTTTATAGTATAGATTAGTCCGCTGGATGCGGGTGGCGCAGGACCGGTCAGTTTGGCACTCTTTGGGGGAGGCTCTTGTCCAGCAGTGAAGGTCTTTCGGCTGATATGATGATGATGATGACAGATTAGTCCCTAAAGACCAATACAACCCTAACAAGAACGAAGTTTCTGTCGCAGCAATGATGCGAATTAAAAAATTAGACCTATTTAATTTTTCATACAAATAAGTTTCTGTCAAAAATTTAATTTTTGGTACAAGCTTTTATTGCCGACTGTACTTTTCTGTATACCATCACAAACTACTAATTGACACGATTCTAACGAGCCCAAACTCAACGGGGTTACGTCGGTTAAATACTGAATTCCCATGGCCACCTTCTGTCTCCATCATCAGATCAGCTCAACGGTACCATAATATTGAATTGTCATCCAAACTATACTAATAACCAAAATTTCAACTCAATCGGATAACGGCAAGTGACTGAAAAATGGATTGCATGACGGACAACTTACTTACATACATACTTTTATACTTACATACGAACAAGTCAAGTTAATATAAAGCTTGTAAAAATGCCAAATACGAGGTCCGTCTTTTAACTTCAGAATTCAAACTAATGAAATACTTTTTTTATAAGCAGAATAATCAAAGAGTGTCTATTTATTGGACTTCCAAGTCAATGTATGTTCCATTTTATAAATATACTAGTAGCAGAAACGTTCCTGAAGTTGGTTTAATGTTAATTTATGCTTACTCTCTGCCTATTAGACTCCAATACGAGTGAATAACCTGAAAACAGTCTCAGAACTGAACGTAATAACCCCTCGATTCTAAAACGAACTAACTGGTTTGTAAAACCTACTGCGATTCCGCTTTTTTGTAACGGTTCGATAAAAAGTGTAATCACTGTAAATTATTACCGTGTAGTCAAGTCAGCGGACAAGGTCGAGTTATCATTATTGATCTTAAGACATAATTCCGTTGTGATAGGATAGATACATTATATACCTTTTTCAATTATTATTAGTCTCTCATACTCTTTTCGAAATGCCCCACTCTGTACGCATGAACGGGGATAGCTTTTTCAAATGCCGCTCCCAAAGTTTCAAAAATATGTGAGTAATCTTAAGAACAAGGTCGTGTTCATCTTCGTTTCATCACTGGATCCAATGATGTAATATAAAAAAAGAAAGAAGAAAGAAAGGAAAAAATATTCACTTAATCAACCCTTGTTTTACAACACTTTCTTCTGCCGAACTGCAGGACAGTTTGTTGACAGAGTTAGATCCGTTGTCTATATAATACGAAATCCCTGTGAAATGGCCACCACATCTGACAGCTGAGACGCATTTATACGTGTCGATTGACGACGCGAAACCACAGACCATATATCCTATAGGTTTACTGGGGCCGTAGACAAGGTTACAATCGACAAGCGCTAACGCCAATAGAAAATAATAAAATGTACGGGAATGACAGATGCCGACGAAACACTTTTCGTTAACATCTGTCATTCCCATACATTTTATTAGTTTTCTAATGGCGTTAGCGCTTGTCGATTGTAACCTTGTCTAGGCCCCCTGGTCTGTGCGCGAAACTGAGGCAAGTTCGTGCAATTGGCTCAGTTTTAGTGTGGCACTTTTGGAGCGCTCAACCTCAACCTATCTACCTCTTTTTAGGGTTCCGTACCCAAAGGGTAAAAACGGGACCCTATTACTAAGGCTCCGCTGTCTGTCTGTCCGTCTGTAACCAGGCGGTATCTCATGAACCGTGATAGTTGGGCAGTTGAAACTTTCACAGGTGATGTATTTCTGTTGCCGGAATACAAAAAAACCGGCAAATTCGGAGTGGGGCTCCCACACAACTGACATGTTTTTTTGCCATTTTTATAGATAACTAGTTGATATGCCCGCGGCTTCGCCCGCGTGGTTATAGGAAAATGTAAGATATTGAATTTTCCCGTGGGAATGAGATGTTTTCCCGCTGGAAAAAGTAGTCACTCTCCAGCTTCTAAACTATCTCCGTACAAAAAAATTACATCAATACGACGCTCCGTTGCGTCGTGAAAGAAGGACAAACAAACACACACACGCACTTTCGTATTTATAATATTAGTAAAGATAGTACGGAACCCTTCGTGCGCGAGTCCGACTTTTCATTACATCATTGACTTTATCCATACTCATATTTACAAACAGCTATGCTTATTATTTCATTCCATTCTTCGTATAAATTTTCATAAATATTGTTTGAATAACAGCCTTGCTTTTACATTAATTTAGAAGTCAAACATATTAAGTAATAGGACGAATATTCAGCGTTTTTAAGGCGTTTATTTTCTTTATTGTCGTAGATAGCAAATACTATTAAAAGGTATGAGTATCAGAGTCTACTTTTGATTAAGATGTTAGCCAATACCAGTATTAAATATTTTTTGATAAAAGGTTCTGCAGTGTTTTACCTCTGATGAAATAATCTTGAGCCGGCAATGACCTTAAAACCGAGCGGTTCAAACGCTCGGAGATTCGCCCAATTAAGTATTCGTGTACCAAGCGCGTTGCTATTGTATTGTGATTGATTCTAAAATGTACTATAGGTATACGTAATATTTGTATGACACATAGTCTTCTATGTTGGAAGGGTTCACGCCGTGAAACGTACTCTTAATAACTCTGTACCTACTCTATCCATAACTGTCAAAATTTGCTTAAAGTGACGTGTGACATTAAGCTGCGTGCACACGGGCGTCAGGCGAGTTGAGCGAGAGTACGATTCAATTAGTTTTTGTAAGGTTAGACCGAAGATTTTCAGCCGAAACCGATTTGCGATATAGGGAATTACGAATGCATAACCGAAAACTCTAAAATGTGTGGGAGCCAAATATAAAAACGGCTGCAAAAGTATACAATTTTTGATTTTATTTGATGTTCCGATTATAAGCACTAAGTTTTTTAGTAGATTTTGTTGCGTGAAACGTTTGTTTCCACGCCATACGATTAAACCATTTATAAATGCATATATAGCTTTTTCCATTCAGCACCCATAGAAACAAACCTTACTGAGCTTACTATGTTCGAGATCAATTTGACTGAAACTGTCTTCTAATATTTTTCTGCTTAAATCCAGCCGCCTGTGTGTCCACAGCTTTACATATTTCGTCTCGGTGCGATGTTATAGATCGAAATCTCGCGAGCGACAAAAAGCGTGAGATACCTAGTCGTAGAAAGCTACACGTCGCGAATTTCATAGTGTTAGTATGCCTGTCTATCCGCTTTCGTAAGCCGCTATTTTGCTAACCCAATAAAATAATTGTGGTCCAACAAATAGATCTCCTGTCCGTCCGCCAGTGAGCCATTTGATTGGACCTTTTAAAAGCTTTTATTTTATCAATCGAATGGATGAACTTAAGGAGGGGTCATATTTAAATCATCATCCTCCTAGAGTTTTTTCCTGGTTTTTGCCCTAAAGGAACCCAGGGACCGTTTTGGCACCCAGTCCCAAGATCAAGGGTCATATCTCATATTAATACTGAGTCAAAAACTAATTATTTACTTTGGTCAATAGTTTAGGGCTTTCGTGCATATGTAAAATGTTGTTTATCGCATAAAATATATTGAATTAAACTTTCACGATTCTCACACATTATTTATACTAAACGGGACTCAATCACGTATAATTAAATTATTTATTTACCCCACTGAGGTCTCCCGACGTTTAGGATGTGTTGCAACATCCATGGTCACGGGACAACTGGCTTGAGCGGGTATTAACATCTTCTTGCTGCGCGGGTTTTCCGAACTACCCGCATTTGGTCTTTATTAACCACTTGTACACTAGGGTTGTCACCCGGCCGACACGCGATTAAGTCCCGTTTAGTATAAATAATATCGCATAAAATGTTATAAAAACAGTCGCCATTTATGAGAAAAAATCTACATAGTTCAGAGCATTAATCTAATCTACGGACAGTTACCCATATTAAATGTATGTGTAACTGTCCTTACTTACACAATTCGTTACACAATGGAGAAAAGTTAAAGCATAGATTAGATTAGGGCACTTAACTATGTACATTATTTTTTGCAATTCACCCATATGCTGATTAAGATTCCAAAAATTAATCTTTATTGCCCTTAACTTCGGCAATGCAAACGCCTATCTAAACCTCTCTGAGACACCTACATCTTTGTTTTTTCCGTCCCAGTTAATTTCGGGCTGCTATTTAATCCAGAAATCATGCTATTAGTTAAGTATCTGTTCGGCTTAACAATAGCAGATTCAGAGAGAAAGTCTATTCCAAGTTTAACCAATACAAATGTGACGTTAAACCTTAACTCCCCTGTTAAGTGGAATTTGGCCTTTTAGGGAGTGTATAGTTCTACACGAACGAAGTCTCAGACAAAGTTTGTATTTTACATGTATTTAACAAAGACGACCTCTGTAGCCTAGTTGGTAGTGACCCTGCCTACGAAGCCGGAGGTCCCGGGTTCGAATCCCGGTAAGGGCATTTATTTGTGTGATGAGCATCAATATTTGTTCCTGAGTCATGGATGTTTTCCATCTATTGAAGTATTTATTTATCTATATAAGTATGTATATCGTCGTCTAGTACCCATAGTACATTGAGATTGAGAGATTGAGATTGAGATATTTGTTGATAAAATTATAAATAATTTTACATGTCATTTTACATTATTTATGGTTAGATACATTTTATATTTCTTGCTATCTATTGATCAGGTCTAGGAATTAAACCCAAGTTAGTATTTTAAGTTAGTAAAATTTCAAACTCATACTTAACTTCATTATTTAACATTCTTAAGTTTTTCATTCTAATTACATACCTATATATATATATATTATTGTTTAGTAATCAGTCCTCCTAAACATAAATTCTTGTATATTGTAACATGCTAGGTCGATTAACATGTTTTTCAGTTTTTTAGCGAATATAGCGTCGCTTTCGGTGTTAATGACATCATTCAGAAGGGTGTTGTAGATCTTAACACCAATGACACTGAGTGACTTGCGAGCCTTCGCCAGTCGGCGGCGCGGGACAACCAAGAGGTGTTGGCCGCGCGTGTTCCGGCCGTGGCACTGCCCACGGGTCATATATAGCCTCAGATTTGAACGCACATATTTGCAGGCTGTTAGAATATAGACGCAGGGCAGTGTCAGATTTTTTTGTTGCCGGATAATCATAGGGTTTATTTGAGATTATCCTAAGAGCACGTTTCTGTAATCTGAATAGCCTATTGCAGTCCGCTGCAGTGCCCCATAGCTCGACACCTTGAGTTAGTATTGAGTGGAACAGCTACAAGCTTTGCTTAGTTTGGGACTAGGTCGATTTGTGTAAGATTGTCCCCAAATATATATACTTTTTTAAAGATCACAGCCTAGTCCATGAAAACCAAGTGATAGTAGCCAAATGTGAATTCATAGATGTGAAAATAGCATATTAGTGAAGTGCAAAGCCGATTCAGTGATAAAGTGGAGTCCAGCAATATATTGTGATATGAGTGCAATCAACGGAATTCGGATGTGCAGTGTTACGTAAAATGCCAAAATGGCGTACATCGGGCCGAGAAACAGCGTGCCCGTGGTACGGGACAGCCTTCTCACTCCCGCGTACGAGGTAAGATAGAGACAGTCAAACTACTAGACATCGTGCATGGCTGGTGGCCCATGAGGGGTGGGTAGGTACATACTTATTCTCGTAAGGCCCAACATATAAAATTGTTTGGTAAGGTAACTTGAATCTAGTTGTCAACGAACAAAAATAAATGGTGCTATTTGTGTTATGAATTAAAATCCTGTCGAAACTGAGTCTACGTTTTAATGCACATGTGGAAGTTACAAGCCTATAATAGTAGGTCCGGAATCAGGTAGGTACCTACTTTTCGCTCGCACTGTAGTGCCTCGCGAGTGCAAGCGAGAGGTCTGGCGTAATCATTTATCACTCCAACGACATGTTAGCCCTACTGTAGCTTTTATAGGTCCCAAACATGCCGGTGATAAACTGTTTTCATACATTTGCTATGGAGAAAAAGTAAAACTAAAGACTCAAACTTTTACATCCCATTGTATTTTGATTGCAATTATTACTGTGATTTTCATACCGTGTTATGATCCTTCAATGAAACAAGAACTGATTAGCGTGACAGAAAAATGTAAATAAAGTTCACTTTTTCTCCATAGTAAATGTATGAAAACAGTTTTCTTTAATTTCTGGCTTTTTTTACATTACCGAAAGTTGACTCCAAGGAAACTATTGATACTGGATAGAAATGGAATCGATTGACATAAAGAAAATAAATTAAAAAAAAACCTTTTTCTTTTTCATACAAATTGTATGGGGAATGTTTTTCTCGTTTTATGGCTTTTCTGGCCGGAAATTTCTTTTTGGTCCCATACAAGCTTTTGATCCTGGACAGGAATGGGATCGATCGATCAAAAAAAAGGTTGTCAAAATGACCATTTTCTCGCACCCTGTATGTTTTTTCCAAAACCTGTAAACGCCAATCTTCATTAATTTAATATCGAAGGTAGGTCTCCTAAGACCATTTTCGCCCAGCAACACGGGATCTGGTAGCTGCCCTCACTGACCCAAAATCTATTTCCACCCTGTATATCCAATGATTTTTTATGATATATATCAATGCAGAAATAAGTGTAGGTATGACCATTGACTGATTAGAATTTATAAAAAAAGTTTTATGTTTTTGAGTTAATTTATTATGTTTATGTAACACATATGCAAATAGTAGGTATACATATACAGGGCGTCCCAAACTTATGGGACATGAAGGGGAAGTACCTTAAATATCGTAGATAGTGAATTTTGCTCAAAGAAGACTTTATGTTATTTTTAAAAGTTAGTAATTCTACATTCATAGTTTTTTTTTTTTTTTCAAATTTAAGAACAACATTTAAAAATATCACTTCTTTTTAAAATATCTTAAAAAGTATGCATTCAAACAAACGCTGTCATAAAATGTTCCATTTTCAAATTTAACAATTATTTATTTTTGTTTTAAATTTGCCTTCTGTCTAGCTTACAGAGGACGTATTGAAATACTAAGTTTTATCAAATTATCATTTTATCCACACGTGCACTTATAATAAGGAAAACTTATGCCAGTACCTATTTTATGAAGTGGGTACTTATTTACGAATAATCAATGCTATCTTTGGAATGATAATATTGCTACTTTTCGAACGTCGTCTTCGGCAATAAATAACTTTCTTGAAATTTGACTCAATCATTTTATGGTGTTCCTTTATTTTAAAATACTATGTTACTTAAGCTGAGTTATTATTTTTTAGCTGTTCTTTCGATTGGCATCATAAAAAAGGGTGATTTTTTTTTCACATTTTAGTCGGTTCGATTCCCAGACGAAGCAAGTAATTTTTAGAAAATCTATGAATGCAGAATTACTAACTTTTAAAAATAACATAGTCTTCTTTGAGCAAAATTCACTATCTACGATATTTAAGGTACTTCCCCTTCATGTCCCATAAGTTTGGGACGCCCTGTATAATACAATAAAATAATAATATGGCTTTCATACAAAATGGATACATATATCAAACTTGATATATATCGGATATATATTATAAATATCCGATAATTTGATATTTATAATAAATATCGGATATTTTCGAACCCTGAATAAAGTAGAGTTTGTTTTGTTTTAAAATTGAAGGAAAACAAACAAATGCGACTTTGTTCCAATATAGAATGGTATAAAGTTCCATTGCAGGGAATGTGCCTTTTAATAGGCCTTTAGGCGGCTAGACGATACCTATATCATTAGAAGTGGCCCGGAAGAAAATATTTTGTGAGCTTTGCCTACCGTTTTTTGTGGAATTGTCGGTTAAACAATATAAGATTTTAATCGCATAATTATCTCATAATTCACTGCATTTTTGCCCTCCCGTCACACTACCTGATTCTATTAGTACATCAGTATCTTATTTTACATGCCGATTTATTTTCGTACGCTCCTATCTCTCACGACCGCTGCAATTTATACTAGACTTTACAACGTGTGCTCATAGTTCAATTTTCAATGAGACTGTGAAGATCAAAGTGAGGATTTTAAGGTTATGCATTATTCGTTCCATTTGGCATATGGAGCGGTAATACTAATAGGTGCAAATTTTAAAAGATCATAACTTCAGTGTTTTTTTTACGGCGGCAATGTGTTTTCGCGAGGGATATCGGATAGGTAATCGAAAATGGAAATTGTGAACCGGCCTTACCAACTTTATGAATCGCGTGGATGTGAAAAATGCCTTAATCTATATTTCCGCTCAACCTCGCTTTTTAACACTACGACGGTGGTGAACAAGCAAACCTACCCGATGGAAAACGGACACCAGCCCGTGGACGCTTGCGAGTTTAGAGGAGATGAGGAGATCGTTGCCGTAAGCGCGTCTCTTTATTGATTTTAGGATTCGTGTTGTGTAGAGAATTTCCTCTGGAGCTCTGATACTCTGGTACAGTTAGCATCGTATAGTTGGTAGCAGCTAAAGTAGCCAAATATAACAGATCCTTATAAATAAAATGTAAAAAAAGGGAATCCCCCGGTCATGACGGTTTTAGCATTGAGCGCTTCAAGTGTGCTGGTGTTCACTTACCCCGCGTACTCGCCATGTTCCTTACGTTGTGCCTGAACCGCTCATATTTACCAGAAGCGTTTACGAGGACAATACAGGCAAAAAAAAGACCGGGTAGCACTCCGGGAGTGCCGGCCGAAGTGAAAACTTGAATATTTTGACATTTCGAATCGACGAATACCGTAGCGATAGACTAACTAGTTCACTTGCAAATTAGCGCGTGAGAACGTGTCGGCCGAACGGGTAAGCGCCGCGGATTGCATGGCGTTTGCGCCCTTTTCCTCGCTAACTTGAATGACGCAGCCAGTCTCGTACTACGGCATCGGTCCCCCCCGCCACCAAGCCTCGTCCCGGATCTCTCACCATCTTACAGTCACGTGACCTCCTACGTTTCTACATCTGTGGCGAGTTTAACAGTTTTCCGCCATCCCAAAAAGTGCACAGCGCCGCTAAAGAAGTTTTCACTTCGAAAAGCCGGGCATCTGTCAAACAAAGACGGCTATCGGCCAATTTCACCGGCCACAACAGCTGCGAAAATACTTGACCGTATGCTGGACATCATACTGGAAAGGTATCTAAACATATGTGATACGCAGTTCGGTTTCAGAGCTGGACTGCATGTCCACTGAAGAGCCCTTTTATGTCTCAAGGCACTTGTCCCACCACGGGCGAGAAACCCAGCTATCGCTTATTTAATCGCTTAAGAAACGAACAAAACATAGATCCTGTGTCAGTTAAAGAGACGCATATACTTACACACTGCCGGCGAGAACTCTCTATTCACTAGTTTGTCTCAGCAACACGAGCTATCGAAGATTAAACGCGCTCAGCGATGTTCGCTTGGCGCGGCAGCCCCGCTCGAGCGAGTGGAGCGAGTAATCGCTCGTCGCACCCTGTTGAGATAGCAACACACACATTTACTCGATGCTATCGAGTTCCGATGTTAGTGCATACGAATCCTTAGTAGCGCTGCGCTACAAACTCTAGGCTGTCTGTGCCAAGCTGTCAAAAGTAAAGAAAGGTGTTGTACATTTATCTAAATAATTAAATAATAAAAGAAGTATATATGTGAAAAGTGCAGTTTATATCCATCAATTGCACCCATAACCATTTCAATACACCCGAACACTCGCTTATAGGCTAGCGACGAAACTGTCCAAGCTACACACTCGCGTCTCGCCGCTCCCCATCTCGTATCTAAGCTTCTAGCTCTAATCCACCACTAAGACCACAGCCATAATAACACTACTACTTGCTCTGTAGTAGTGTTGTGTTCCTGGAGGTGAGCAAGGTCGCCAGAGCTCCCGAGGATGCGTTGTGTTGAGAGCGAGGGAATTTGTTCCTTCAGCTGTCAACACGGCGAAGCAACGCCCATGTTACTCCTCGACGGCGGTGGGGCAAGTACAGTACCGAAACATTTGGCTGCTACTAACTGCCTGCACTACAGTCAAGTGCAAAAGTGTTCGCCATGAATTTATTTTGAATAAAAAATAACTTACTTAGCGATGGGACATATTTATGAGTAGGTAAGTTGTATGCACCCATATTTTTACACTTTACTGTACATATGAGAAATTCAAAATTCAAAATATATTTATTCGGCAAATAGGCCACGAGGGCATTTTTACAAGTCAAAATAGACTCAAAATAGTATGAGTACCTACATTATTCATAATAGAATTAACTTCATCAGAGTTTACATGTCAAATACAATAAGAGAAAGAAAATACAATCTTATTTCTTAGAGATGTATAAGGTCTCCAAGTGTCAAAATTAAAATAATGACCCCCAGAGGTGTATAAGGTATCTATGTGTCAACAACTAAGTAATAAAATAATAGACTCAAGTGAAGACAAAGTGAAATCTCTCATATCAATTCCGCAGAACAGTGGAATGAAGTTATGCTTATCGTCCTTGCAAACATGAACTGATCGGACTCCACAAACAGCACCCGTTCACGAGATCGAATCAGACCCTAATATATCCCTGAATGCTACATAAATAAGTATCTTATAATCGTATTTCAACCTTATTTCTTTCTACTTTTCCCGTTTTCTTTAAGTAAATATGTTATTCCAGAAAATTATGTATGTATGCAAATTTCTTGGCTCGAGCTACGTAGCGGACGAGGGTATATCCTTACTAATATTATAAATGCGAAAGTGTGTGTGTGTGTTTGTCCTTCTTTCACGTCGCAACGGAGCGTCGTATTGATGTGATTTTTGTATGTAGATAGTTTAGAAGCTGGAGAGTGACATAGGCTACTTTTTTAGCGGGAAAACATCTAATTCCCACGGAAAAATTCAATTTGTTACATCTTCCTCTAACCACGCGGGCGAAGCCGCGGGCATCAGCTAGTAGTTAATATTGAGTACCCAATTTTTAATATATCAGATTCAGATATCATTTATTGTCAAAACTGTGTACATAAGATCGACTGTGTATATGTTAATTTTGGCTAACCCCACGACGATGAACACATCGAAGCATACAGCCAGCCTAATGGTAAGAAGACACCGCCTATGGATGTTGCGAATCCAGAGGAGTCACATACGCGTTGCCGACTCTTTATTTATTAGGGGATTGGTTGTGCCCATTAGTTATATAATAGTCTTATAATAGTTTAAAGCAGGGGTCCGCAACCTTTTAGCAACGAACGGCCATATAGTCGCTAACGAAATTGACGCGGGCCGCACTTCTTCATATTTTGCGACTTTAACGGGCAATTTCAAAATTCTGAATATAACTATCTTTACATACAAAACAGCTAGGGAGGCTCGCGAGCCGCAAGTAGGGGTTTATAACCGCTGATTTAAAGAACCGTAGTTCTACAAATAGCGATTCGGAGGGCTATATCGGTTACCTTGGTTCTGCTGCGGATAGCCTCATTTCTGATGCGATCGCGCAGAGAAACTCCCAACATAGCCCTCTCCATTGCCCTTTGGGTGACTTTGAGCCTTCTTATGAGGCCCATAGCGAATCGCTAAACTTACGTGGCAGTGGGCGGGGCACATTGCACGTAGAACCGATGGCCGTTGGGGCGCAAAGGTTCTCGAGTGGCGACCACGTACCGGAAGGCGCAGCGTGGGTAGGCCCCCCACAAGGTGGACTGATGACCTGGTAAAGGTCGCGGGAGTCCGCTGGATGCGGGTGGCGCAGGACCGGTCATTGTGGCACTCTTTGGGGGAGGCCTATGTCCAGCAGTGGACGTCTTTCGGCTGATATGATGATGATGATGAGTTCTACAAATCGCACAATGGTTCTAGAAAACTTTAAAAAACATATTATATCATTTCATACGTTGACCACCAGATTGGTAATTTGTAAATGAGCCTCAGCCCACACCAATTGGGGCATGACTGCACTGTATGACCTCACGCCATCAAAATAAATGCCTTTCCGTCTTACTCGATGACACATGTTTAAGTCGGGCACAATTGCTTTAGCATTGACAGGTCCCATTGGCCCTGATTGTATGTTTAACGGGTTAACCCCAGATGATGTATGACATAAGTCCGTACTAATATTATAAATGCAAAAGAAATTTAAATTAAATTAAAATTTTATTGATAGCAATTGTTACAGGTCTTTTTGTAAGACGTTATGCTCTAATTTATACTTCTATCCATAATAATATTATAAATGCGAAAGTGTGTGTCTGTCTGTCTGTTACCTCTTCACGCTTAAACCGCTGAACCGATTGAGATGAAAATTGGTATGCAGATAGTTTGAGACATTGGGTGGGACATAGGATAGTTTTTATCCCAGAAATCATCCCTAAAAGGGGTAAAAGTGCAAGTTTGTATGGGACAGCGATAATTGATGCTGCGCCTGTGCACATTTTTGCTATTGGGTTTTACCAGACGTAGCGTTAATCTCTAATCGCCTAAGCGGTCTCGACGGTGCATCAGCCATGTGTGCCAGGAGCGCTGGTCTGAAAAGGTCTTAGGAACTAGTTGAGGTATCTCAATGCTATGCTTATAGCTAAAATATTTGAACGAGCGAGCGAAGCGAATTAAGTTCTAGGAGCCTACTGGAACAATCCTGCGTTTGTATTTATTAATGTTTATTCACATTTATTTACTAGCTTCTCTTCTTTAACTCGTTTATATCGTATCTCGACACAAACTTTCATCACCCATTTCACCCCCTCAGGGGATGATTTCCGGGATAAAAACTATCCTATGTCCTTCCCCGGGATTCAAACTCTCTCCATACCAAATTTCATCTCAATCGGTTCAACGGTTTAAGCGTGAAGAGGTAACAGACAGACATACACACTTTCACATTTATAATATTAGTATGGATTTATTTTATTATATTCGGCCATCTGTTCTACGTGCTATGTGCCCCGCCCACTGCCACTTAAGTTTAGCGATGCGGAGGGCTATATCGGTGATCTTAGTTCTGATGCGCTCGCGCAGATGACCTGGTAAAGGTCGCGGGAGTCCGCTGGATGCGGCTGGCGCAGGACTGGTCATTGCGACACTCTTTGGGGGAGGCCTGTGTCCAGCAGTGGACGTCTTTTAGCTGATATCATCAGCTGATATGATCAATTGAGTATCGTTGGTCGAAACGTCGTGAAATTTGGTAGGCGAATTGATGAAATATAAATATTTTTTGAGTTCAAACATATTATATTATGTGCCAAATCGGTCAAGTGGTGGCCGAAATACGAGGGTTCGTTGGGAGGGGTGTTTCTTTAGTAATTTCAATAAACTGTAATTGTCTTAACAATGTTGATTCTATCTGTTATTATTACAGAAAGTCAAACAATTCTACCTCCAACGCTCAGTTTTAATCATCCCAGAGATTACGAGTATTAATGAATCTAAACTATTACACAACAGAAGATTATTTCCACACAGACAAAATTATACTCTAAATCCTAAATGAACAGAGTTCAATATTCTATGTATCTACGACTATAGACAGAAGACAGCTTGATAATACAAACGAATATGAACTTAAGGTTATGGGGATATGGTTGGAAGTTGAGTGTAGGTATATCGATGGGTGATTTAATCTGACCTTAATGATGACAGAAGTGCGAATCATGATGGTAATAACACTAATAATGTTCAAATAATGAATGTACATATGATATAATGGGTCTAAGATGTTGTATAATGGGATTAAACTACCTATATCTATAAGTACATTGCTATAAAATACATACCTACAGACATCAGGCCCCTATTTCACCAACTCGACAATTGTCACCTGACAACGACAATTCTCCGTACATTGCTGGATCCACAAGTGACCTAGCAACCACCTTGACTTCTAGAACAAGCAATGCATGGCGAATTGTCAGTGTAAGGTGACAATTGTCAAGTTGATGAAATAGAGGCCAGAAGTATCTACGGGGGTGTAGAGGTGAAAAATGCGTGTTGATCATTTTGACCTCTTAGTGCGGAACTTCAATTTTCTTTTTTATTGAAACTAAAATTAAGACATTAATAGTAAAATACATTGCTCCACAAAACGAAATCGATCAGTCTGGCTGTGGTGGAGTCATATTTACAGTCTCATTTCTCTTTAACATTATATAGTAGCGTCTTAAATATCTACAATGCATAGGCACTCTACATTATTTTACTATTACCTACTTCATCATACCTGTGAGTAGGGTATCGCAAGAATGTTCTATAAAAAAAAAAGTGAAATATTTCTAACAGGACCATCCATGAAGTATTTTTAAAATCGATACTTAATAGTACATTACTTACCAAGAGCTGTAAAAGAAAGAAAGCCCGATGCGGCGAGGGTTGTAAATATGCGATAGAGCGCTTTCTTTTTTACTGCCCGTGGTGAGTACACAATTTTACGCCTTCACCTGGCCACAATGCGAGTTTTACCGTACGGGGCAGGTGTGACGTAAAGTAATATTATTTCACGCTGTATAAGGTCATGCGTTTATTTAGTGTCTTGTCCCCATACATATACATATGCTCGAAAAGCCCCTCTTCTGATCCAGTCGGGTAAAAATATTAATACCGAATGTTTTTTTCTAGTTTTTGTCGCAAACCCTATACTATAACTGCACGCATTCACGTATAAAAATGCCTGACTAGGCATATTAGATACCTAAGTTCCGTACAGTCATAATAGGCCCATGTAGTGTTTCACGCAACTGTACCCTTTTCTGTCATACGCGTACAGCCTAAAATCGCATACAATTTGGGCGTTTATAGCTCCTAGCGGTAATTTTTTTATGGCAGTGTTGAGGCTCGCGATATATTATTAATATAGACTGTTTTTTGTTTGATATATTACTAATATGGACCTTCGCACCGAACGCGCGAGTTTAGCGTTCTTGTCACGCTTTTTAACCGACTTTAAAAAAAGGAGGAGGTTCTCAATTCGGTTGTTTTTTTTTTTTTTTTTTTTCAATGTTTGTTACCTCAGAACTCCGTCATTGAAAGGCCGATTCGTAAAATTTTTTTTCGTTTGTAACTATATGCTTCCAGGTGGGTCCCATTTTTTTCAAATATTGAATTGGATGATGGGATCCATGAGGAATTGAGGGAACTCCTCAATTATATTAGGCACGCGTGTAGTGATTTTGGTATTTTCTATTATAACTCGTGTATTTACATCTGGAAATCATAAATTTGGTGGAGTGGAATTGATGACTTATGGAATTCCTCAATTATGTACTTAAAAGTACAAAAGTATATCACAGATTCTGATAAGATTCCGTTGAAATAGCAACTAATGAAGTGCCAAAGGTGATCCTTGTGCAATCGACGGAAGTCCTCAAATATTATCGGCTCACATACAGCGATTGGGTTTTTTTCTCTAATAATCAACGCATTTGTTTTCGGAAAGCAGTTCATGTGGTAAATTGGATAAGAAATGTGGAAATGTTCTCGTGGCTTGACGGAGTACTAAATTGAAGTCGGTTAAAACTTTGTTTTTAAAGTAAATTATTACAATTATTTATTATGAACGAAGTATTTTTTTATGAGATGAGCTTTTATTGCTGCTAAAGGTACTTTTCCTCATAACATACGTAATCTTTGTGGCTGAACATTTCTAGAATAGTTTTTACCAATTAAGTATGACAAGAAAGTTTTAACTAAATCGAATCGATCGAACCAGGATCGATTCGATTTAGTACGAGAAGACATTCAAACAACTGAGAAGATTCGAGTCTGCTGCATGTCATTGTGTTATCCCCACTTTCAACGACACAGAAGTGATATCTTAGGGACGTCCGCTTCTGTAAATTAAGCGGTCAAGGAACTAGACTTCGGAATAACAATAAAAAACCATGTAATTGCTACAGGCTAAAAAGCTAGAGGTAAAAACAGGCAAAGTCTATGTAAATAATTTCCGAATTAGAATACTGTTACATCGTCTTGCAACAGCACATTTACCTATTACATCGTTACATAAGCTGAATAATTAAAGCAAATACACGCTTCGGGCGAAATGGTAATTACCTCGCCGTTTGTTTGACTAATAAATAGTACGGCTTTTGAAGTGCTGTGTGGCATGTCTGATAAGTCTGTCAGTTCAGAATGGTCCCAAAGATTGACACTTCATGCTCGACTAACAATGGTCCTGTTAAAACGTTAGCCATGCAGGGCTGTTATTCGCTACGCGCTAATGCGGGTCACCCCACCGGTCACCCGTCACGAAACTAGAACTCTACCTACGCTTAGTTACTACGCATCGCGGTGTCAAGATATATTTGTGGGTGAGCGTTGAGGTGAGCTTAAAACAAGTTACAGAATAGGGGGGCAGGTCGCAGACGAAGTCGCGGGCACATATTTTCTATATACAAAAGATTCATTCACACAAAATGCAACAGACACCACATTTTACGTCGGAAGAGAAGGTTACAAAGACGAAATCCAGTTTCATAATAGCCTCACGCAAGGATGCGGAGACGGCCTTGGTAAGGTCGCGCAAGGCCGTCCACCTGTTTGGCGGGTCCTTAGCGTAGTACGGAAGTAACTCGCATACGTAGGTATAGTATTGCGAATTTCGCTTTGTAAATCCTTTTTTTTCAAGTTCAAGCCTTCGTCTGCGTGGACCTGAGATAAAAAATATCCTATATTTTAATCGTACTAATATTATAAATGCGAATGTTTGGATATTTAGATGTTTGTAACCCAGTCACGCTTAAACGGCTGAACCGAATAGGATAAAATTTTGCACGAAGATAGTAGTAAAATTTCATCCAAATTGGTTGTCGGAGCCAGACGAGTGGCTTTTTAGGGTACGGAACCCTAAAAAGCCACTCGTGAACAAGGAACAGTACATAATAATGAATTTAAACAGTACATAAAAACTATCACGGCTAAGTAGGCATAACTAGTTACCGAGTAATTAAATAGTGGAATACAGACAGGCAACTACGGAACCCTACACTGCGTGTGGCAGGACACGCACTTGGCCGGTTTTTATTTTTAAAACCCCGCGTCATAACCCCCAGACCTTCAGCAAAAAAGGCGCAACGTCCGTCACAGATCCAAATGTGCACCGATATGGCAATGGTATCTGCGTGGGCGCATGACGGTTATGCAAGGTGTATTACCATACTGACACTTCATTCGCATTCCATTTAATAGCAAATGTGTTTTACAGACTTTGAAGAAGAACGTTGTAAGGAAATCTGTATGTATCTGCGAAGTAATTCGAACACACTTTATCTAAGACAAAAACGGTCATCCGGTTTCGGCCACGGCAAATGCTTCAACTCTGCAAGGAATTGTAAGGAACTCCTCAAGTAAGCGTTTGAATAGCCTGGACGCGGGTGGAGAGGACTGGGCCATTCGGTCGGGTCTATCACGGTAATTTCAACACTCTTTGGGAGAGGCTTATGTCTAGCAGTAGGCGTTTTTCAACTGACATAATGATAATGATCATTCAATATCATGATGGCTTTATTATTTGTATTCTAAATTGACTCGTGAATCTACCCGAATCTGATCATTCAAAGTTAGCCATAAACTTGTAATTTATTGATTATAAAACATTTATTACTTCTTTCTGATGTTACATCAAGCATTGGCAAAGATTCATTCATGATTTAGAATGAAGTCAATGAACTAGATACAACATCATCGAAAACATATAAAACCTTTTATAAAAAAGACCAAACGCCATAACGTTGGGCAAATACCGAGGGCAATAGACATAATAATATTAGGACAAGTCTATAAAATGTATCGGACTTCATTCATGCGAGCTGCGATTCGACTTGTTTTGACGACAGATTGTGATTTTGCGTCTTTATGGTCACCGTAGACCGGTCCCTCTAGCCGTTTCTCTCTCCCACATCATCACCCCCCTAGGGTCCACTTGGACACCTAATCAGCTGATCCCAAAATTTGGCCTTGTCACTAGTTTTACGAAAGCGACTGCTCGACGCCGCGACAGACCAAAAAGCGATGGCTGTGAAGGTCGACTTGAGCAAAAACGGACTCGCGAAAGAGGACGCACAGGATCGTACAAAGTAAAGAAAAGCGACTAGGAAAACGGGCCATGTCAGACCGAGAGCTCAGATAATGTCAGGTGGACAGATAAGACGTTTTAATCCTCACCATGCTGGCCAAGCGGCCCGCCCACACGACATCAGCTGAACCACATTCGACCGACTTTACTACAGCCTATTCATAAAACTTATTTCTAATGCCTCTTTACGACGCGCTAGCTGGCTGGTGAGAATCTATTGACATTCGCAATTCAATTTTCGGTGAAGGAAAGTATCGTTAGGAAACCGGTCTTATACCCAGAAAGTCTTAATTTTACCTCTGGGTTGGAAGGTCAGTTACTTCCGTAAAACTAGTATGTATATCCTTTACTTAAGCTTTAATCTGTTAATTATAAACACCATTGTTAAAGCATACGTTTTCATTAAAAACTAAATTAACATAAATGTTATCACATCACTTAAAATAATCATCTCAAACTTTGTAGTCTCAAAGATAAAGTCCAAATTGCAACATTTTAATAGAGTTGTGATAAAAAATAACTTTCTAACGGTTAAAATTAATAATCTAAACGATCCAGTATCGATTCGTTTTCGCTTTCACCCGTGATCGAGTGGTCGAAATATCCAGTAATTAGAACTGTCGGTCAATTTGTTTTCACTCTCGACGAACAGTTAGCGGATATGTCACGGATATTAGTATTTTTCTCTGAACTAGACATAACGCTTGTTATGTTCACATTTATCGTTGACATCGTCCTATAGCGTTTTTTCCGGTGATCTTTAAGCTATGAATTGGCCAGAATAGGCTTGCCTGCCTTTCAATAGTCTTTTGACGTCTTCATTTGCGTAGCTACTTTTGATTTTGACTGTACAAGACGGGGTTCGAACCTAAGACATCCAGATAGAAAGTCGCGCGCCTTACCGCTCGGCTACAGTGGTTTCTCATTTGTCGGCGTAGGGTCCGATGTCCGATAACAACATCGAATGTATGGAGCGGTCTCCGATATCGGATCGGGCAATGGGAACGATCGGTGTCGGATGCTTCACCGATACATGTGAACGCCTCAGGTAAACGCAAAATTGGCGGACAGCACTTGCGGTACAGGGTTTCTGCAACCGGCATATCCCGTGAGTCTTGGGAGCCGCTTGCCACACGGAGATCGGACTTGTGTCAACATTGCACGCAGAACCGATGACCGATGGGCGGAAAGGTGAGTCTTGGGAGACGCTTGCCACACGGAGATCGGACTTGTGTCAACATTGCACGCAGAACCGATGACCGATGGGCGGAAAGGTCGCGGGAGTCCGCTGGCGGGTAGCGCAGGATCGGTCATTGTGGTACATTTTGGGGGAGGCCCATGTCCGAAAGTGATGGACGTCTTTCGGCTGATATGATGATGATGAATTCGTATCTCTCCATTTCTGTTGCTCGAGCATGATAAGTGCGAGCATCTTATCTTTCCAAAAGTATATTTGGTATTGAATTCCCATAAAAGTCGTGTAGTATTTATTCCCTTGCGTCCAGTTAGAAACGTTCTGGATGTAATAAATATGTCAATGTGCCCTTTTAGATAAATTGAGGCCTATAATTTTACTGTTTCTTTGAAGGTCGTGGCTTGTACGAATGTTTTCAAGCCACTCCCTATAGCAAGAGCCGTTTGAATTGCTCAGAAAAAAACAATTACACAGATAAAGAGACTGTAATTAAATCAAATAAAGCCAGCGACATCGCCAGCAACGTCAGACGAAATTTGCCTTTAACGATACCCAAGGGAAAAAAGTGAAAATATTATATCGATAGTGTCATGTAATGTAAATACCGAAACTGGTCTGGTTACGTGTCAACAAAAAGTGAATGAATGGAAATTATATGCGTTTTCGCACTTGTGCGAGTAATCAATCTTGTTGTGTGATGTAATCATTAGATATTTATAAGGCACCTGACAGATTGGATAGCTGCATAGGTATATTATGTATTGATTAATGCCGTTATATCTTAAGAGTCCGCAGTAAGCTCGATTTTATTGCTAAGAAAGAAAGAAAGAAAGATATATTTATTCACAAACACACAGGACACACAAGAGCCCGCAATAAGCTCGGCCGAATTTCACCTTCCCATACAAACGTAGTTACGCTCTCATTTTAAAACTACGTTTTGGAGTGTAACGAAACTTTGCATGTACAATGACATGAGGTATATCTATGTCTGTAATTAGTTTATGTAGCTTCAGATACCATAGTAAAAAAAATACAGCAAATTTAAGTTTTCCATACAAAACTTCTTTTTGCTGTATTTTGTTTGTTTTATAAACTGGAACCGTATAAACTAATTACAGACATAGATATACCTCATGTCATTGTATATGCAAAGTTTCGTCACAATTCAACACGTAGTTTTAAAATGAGAGCATAACTACGTTTGTATGGGAAGGTGAACTTCGGCCGAGCTTACTGCAGACTCTTAAATTCAATTACAACATACCGACATTCCATGTTTGATCTATATCTGTGTTTTTTTCTGTTTCTTCTTATTAATACAGTATATAATTAAAATATCGCTCTTAACTTTTAAAGCCACTTGCCACTTGGAATATAGACACACTTAGCTACCGCCCGCGACTTCGTCTGCGTGGACCCGGGACAAAAACTATCCTATTTTCGTCCGGGATATGAACTATCTTCGTACAAAATTTCATCCAGATCGGTTGGGAAGATTGGGCGTAATTTAACAAACATCCAAACATCCAAACTTTCTTATTTATAATAATAGTTGGATAGTAGGATAAGATCACGATCTTATGGGATTTAATTTTAAATGCCACTTCTAACGCAGGTTTAAAGATGGATTATTGGATGAGACTATTCATATGTTTATTTATTTAAGTATATAAACTTAATTGCACATTTTAAATGCCACTTCTAACGCAGGTTTAAAGATGGACTATTGGATTGGACTATTCATATGTTTATTTATTTAAGTATATAAACTTAATTGCACAAAAGAAAAACTTATCGTACAAAAGGCGGATGGCGGCGGAGTCATAGGTAAAGCGGTCAAAGGCAAAGCGGTTGTATGTTCTGTTGCTTTCATAATTAATAAAAATAATAAACATTTTAATGTTATCAGATGTTATTGTCATGCTAGAAAGAATGTAAAAGTTAAGTTACTATACAATACAAACAGTAGGTACATATAAGGCCCTTTCCATATGTTAGTGATCTCCATATTAATATTTAAGTAAAACACTCATTAAAATATTTCACATAACCTCACTCTCTTTGCCACCTTGAGCCAAACTTATCATTATTAGTTAATAACCTAGTAAATATTTAAATAGAGAGGCCTTGTCGCTATCTTTAGTAATGTTTACTTTGGAAACTAGCTTATTAAGGTCTTCCAAAATAATGTGCTCATGGTGTTATAATTATTCAATGCTCACGAGAAGACCATAGGTACATGTGATAAATAATCATGCATAAGTAGAAAATTATCTTTTTATACTCGTCGGCTTAATGTTCGAATTAAGACTTTGGTGTACGAAGTACTTACTGTAATAAATGATTATACAACTGTTTAGACAATTATAATGAATTTGACCAATAGAACGTCGCCTTGGTCATTGAACGAAACACGTCAACGAAACGCCGAACCGTGGCCTGTGAGAATTTGAGTGAGATGGAATAAGATAATGGTCTTATTTCAAAAAACAGGTTAGATGGCAGTCGCATTCGTAAGATTGTGCCTATGTCAAATCATGGAATTTGGTGCCCAAGGGTACCGTGGGCTCCTTTAGGAAGACGATTCTTTTGTAATACTTGCACGCCATCAGCCGGCAGAATTGTGCTCAACTGTAAAACTCAAATGACATCTGTAATGACCACGACTCGAGCAATTAAACGATCTATCTAGGATACAGCCGGGAAAATGCTACGAGGATAATGCTGATATTGATGATGTCGAACTAACATGTTGTTCTCATTGTCCACAGATCAAGTTGGAGAGCGTGCTCGGGCTTACAGTCGGTTCCAACGCCGCGCTCGACTGCGATCCCAACACCGAGCTGGTCGCGTATCCTGCTGGGTGAGTTGCTCGGTCTATCATTCCTTTAGAGCACATTGCAGTGTGGCCACTAGACGCGAACACCCTGTTACCCAAGTTTGCGTCTCTGAAGTTAGCCACAAGTGGCCTCCCGTACACCTGGCGAACTCATCTTGTCATCTTGCGAGTTTTGCCACGCTACTATAGGTAGACCGTTTGACTGTGTCCTCGCCCGCTTGCGCGCGGGTGCAGGGGTGTGACGATAATGGGGCGAGCAGGCGAGGGCTGAGTTAAGCTGTCGACCTACAGTAGCTAACATCAGAGACTCAAACTTGTGTGGTGTGTATTGTAAGCTACGAGTGACCCGCCACTAGTTTACTATCCATATAGCATCACTGCGTTATCAATTTGAACATGAGGCATCATGCCTATTATATGGCAAGACATAATATTAATAATGTTTGGCGATAGCCTCTCGTCGTGCATACTAAACCATTGTTATGTCACATTGACATCATATGTTTGCGGTCATCGACACTAAACATGGCTAACAATACAAACGAAATACGGGATGGTTCGTAGAGTATTACTTAAAGCCCGACCAGGAAAATAAAAAACCTGCTCGTGGGGCGCTAAATGAGCAATAATTATGGCAACACTAAAAAATTACTGTATGATTACCTACCAGTCATATTGGCAACATGGTCGGTGATGTTATTTAGAGGATAGAGTCCAATCCTTCAGACTTTCTCTCCTAGAAATATTTAGTCATATTTGCAAATCACTTTTCCTAAGTCACATTTAATCGTTTTTGGCATTTTAACGCAACACAACACGTACCAACGACACCTCACTTTGACGGCAATTGACAGATGGCATTAATGACGTCTTCAAAGTTACTGTTGCAAGTTGAAGAAATAGTTCCAATATTTTTCCGCAATATGGCGAAGTTGTTTATTTTCCTGGTCGGACTTTACATAAATACATATAATCACGCCTAATTCCCGGTGGAGTAGGCAGGGATCACGAATTTCCGCTTGCCACGATCTTGACAAACCTTACTTGCTTCATTCACTTTCATGACGTTCTTCATACATGCTCGTCGGTTAAGGGTACTCTTGACCTCACCTTTCTGTATAGGATAGTTAGGTCTTTCTTGCGTAGAGTATTCCAGTGTTTAAACCGCCCCGCGTGGTCATGCCTGAGGTTTCCCCTGGATTTTCCCCAGCACGGCTAGCATGCGACGGCGCGCAAGCTCTCTCGATTTTTCTCGCACCATCCGTCTCTTTCTTATTAGAACACTTAGAACAAGAGATATAGTGCGATAAAAATCGAGAGTATGTCGCGGCCTTCGCATGCTAGACGTGCAGGCTACTCTCCAGCCACGCAGTTCCATCGCTCTATTGGGTTCGTCCTATTAAGCAACAGTATGGGATAAAAAATCATAGATTCATACGTAGACTCATGCCTTTATTCCCAATAGGGGTAGGCAGAGCACATGAAACTTATGTTCCAATGCCAGTTTTAGCATAAATGTGGTTATATAATATCGACTAAATGTGATATAGGCAGTGATAGGTTGCTAGCCCATCGCCTACAACACACTTTAACCCTGTTCCTTTAGTTCGACTCTTACGACACCCACAGGAAGAAAGGGGGTGGTGCTATTCTAACCCGAAACCGCACGGTATAAAAGAAACAAAAATCTAGATGGTTTACAGTCGAGTTCTCCAATTTCTATACGGACAACCTTTCAAAAATATCTATACACAACACACTGTAGATATGTATATTTGAAAGGTTGTCTGTATACATAGATATTGGAGAACTACTGTGCGAGGGTGTACTTTTTTCTGTCAATAAATGTCATTGGGTCACTTTTTAAGGGGGTGCATTGGGAATTATCGCGTGCTTTGAATCGCCGTTCTGACTAGGTTAAGAAACAATAAGGTCTGATTTTCAGATATATGATTCTTGACTATATGGTTGTATATCTGATTTAATCGACACATGATTGCCTAAAAACTGCATAAAATATTTTATCTCATCTAAAAATCTCACTCAATGAAAATTAAATAAAACTTCACTAAGTTAGGTATTTATCAAAATTTGACCAATAAAGCCATTCCCGAAGAGTGTTGCATCTCTTTTTCTCGTGCGCGGAAGGCATAAGCGTGTCTCTGTCAAGGGGGCGTGGTCGACTCGAATCAAGGCATACCCTTAAGACGAAGAACATGCTTTTGTAGGTAAAAAAGAACGACCCTGCTATGTTTTCACACAAGCTGACTAATCCTAGTTAGTAGGTAGCTTAGCCGGTAGAAAACCAATTTAAACCGACATATAATAGCAAGCCCCAATTTAAAACGACTCCCCATACACTCACTATCGATTAAAGGTGCGGCCACACCGCTCCCTCAGCCGCGCTCGCGCTGCACCTTAAATAGGTCGTTCACCTTTACCCGTGACATGCACGACTTTATGCAAATGCGGAAAATGTAAATTACACCTTAAAGAGTAATGTTTATCTTTAGTGACTGTGGCATGCACGTCTCGTGCAAATGCCGAAGTAAATGGGACCTTAATGGTTGATGTTTAGGGTATAGGTTTGGATGTTTATATATAAAAGGGGTTGATTGATTGTTTACAATGAATATATCATTCTAGTATATAAAGGGTGGATATAGTAAGTGGGTCAGTAAGGCCTGGTAAATTAGTAATCCTTCGGCACAAGTCACACAAGCAGGCGAAAGGGAACCATGTGTCAATGTCTCTAAGACTGTCGTGGTCACAGTAAGATTCATATTTTGTAGGAACCTTATCGTGAGTATATCCAAGATTAAGGATAACCGAACTTATCTGAGCCTAGAAAATTTCAGCTCAATCGGTTGATGATAACTGCTCCGATTTTCAGTTGCGAGGATTGACCGGAACATACTACTAAAGCGTAAATTACACATGCAAGAAATTGCATGCAAGTTTAAGTACATTGCGCGGTTTGATAGATAAAACGCAGTATAAATACCTCAGTAACCCGCAATGTAATGAAACTTGCATGCAACAAGTAAATTTAAAGCTAGTGATAAATATGATTCTTACACGAATCGATATAGTAACACATTAAGCTGAAAAGCTTGCGTTGTGGGTACTATACTAGACGACGATATACATAATGTACATTCATTGTATTTTTAAAGCAGACGGTGAATCTTAAAACTATTAAACAAGCAATTTTTATACCTATATACACTTTTGTAATCCCGTTCTCGAAAACGTCCCTAACGATTTCCTTGAAATTTTCATTTACTGGCGCGAAATACCCAGCAGTTATAAAATAGATCTTTGCAATAGGTTAACCGGGCGGGAAGCTACGAAGGACAGTGCAAAAGTGTATACAAATCTTGGTCGGCTGTACACGCTGTCATTTGCACAGCAATATTAGCAAGTGTTAACGGCTCATCCGAACGTATATAAGAATAAGAACACAGTATAGAAGAATAATACAGTAGGTAATCTGAGGCCGTTTAGGAGCGTTCCTTACCTACTTTCGCTCGATGCGCAGGACTGTGTCAAGTTTGTGGCTTGGCATACCTATAAAACTACATACATACATTCACGCCTTTATTCCCAAAAGGGGTAGGCAGAGCACATGAAACGTATATTCCAGCGCCACTTTTAGCATACATGTGGGTATAAAAGATCGAAAAAATGTGATATTGCAGTGATAGGTTGCTAGCCCATCGCCCACAACACACTTCAACCCTGGTCCCTTAGTCGACTTTTACGACACCCACGGGAAGAAAGGGGGTGGTGAAATTCTAACCCGACACCACAATTTACTTTTTGCTTTTAATACTTTTTTGCTTATTTTACCTAGATGACGGTACACTTACGGTACGGTACCCCGGAGGAAGTGAAGCAGGATCTGCTCACGCCCCTTCCTCGCTTCCGGGAACTAGGTTTAGAGCTCAACACTAGTAAATTCGAGCTTTTCCCATGCGGCACTTATTTCGATTCTTCATTTGCTTTGGTCAGTGCCGTGCTTCCCGGGCTCAAAGAGTTAACAACCCACTCCTTCAACCTCTTGGGTTCCCCCATTTTCCCTGAAGCTATCCCTGAAGCCTTCGAGGCGAGAAGGCAACTAGTCCTGTCTGCTAGGGAGAGGTTGAAGTTGCTGTCAGCGCACGTTGCTCTTATTTTACTACTTGTCTGTTTCGCTGTTCCTAAGCTCACATATTTTTTACGCACAGTCCCGACTTGGCTTCACCCGGTGCCCACTGACTCCTTTGATTGTGTGTTGAAGGAGGTATTGGAGTGCCTATTGAATGTCTCCCTCAATTCGGACCAATGGAACCAAGCTTCCTTACCCATACGGAACGGTGGATTGGGAGTAAGGCGCGCACGTGATGTGAGTCTTCCGGCTTTCCTGGCGGAAGGGGTCTTGGACCTTGTCACTCAGATTCTTCCCTTAGATGGTGACAAGGCAACCATACCTTATGCGGTCCATGCTTTGGCGGCCTGGACGACACTTAACTCAGGTGCGCCTGTGCCTGAAAATTTGGACCGCCAACGGTTGTGGGATGACGTAGGGACGAAGCGGACTTTAGACGACCTGATGGAGAGCGCGGCAGGTGTAGACAGGGCAAGACTCATGGCGGTATCAAGACCGGAGTCTGGGGCGTGGCTACACGCTCTCCCTTCTCCGCATTTGGGTACTCTCCTGGACAATGCCTCGCTGCGGGTGGCCGTGGCTCTTCGCCTGGGCTGTAACGTATGTGAACCTCACATATGCGTCTGCGGCGCGACGGTGGGGAGTAGCGGTCATCACGCATTGAGTTGTTGTCGTTGCGCGGGAAGGTTTCCACGTCACCATGCCCTTAACGACATTGTTCGGAGGGCGCTCGTGTCAGCGAATGTGCCATGTATGTTGGAGCCCCCAGGGGTTTGTCGGTCTGACGGTAAAAGGACCGACGGCCTGACCTTGGTGCCCTGGCAAAAAGGCAAATGTCTCCTCTGGGACGCTACATGTGTCAGCACTTTTGCTGCTTCGCATATTAGTCGCACCATGCGGGCGCCCGGAGCTGCGGCTGAGCTGGCGGCAGTGCGGAAGAGGGACAAGTACTCGTTCCTCCCAAATTATTTATTCGTTACTCTTGCGGTGGAGGTTACTGGGTGTTGGTGCTCGGAGACTTTTTATTGGGGAAGTGGGACGTCGCTTACAAGAGAGAGTTCTCGATCCTCGCTCTGGGTCATTTCTGGTGCAGAGGTTGGCCATAGCAATTCAGCGCGGCAATGCGGCTAGTGTTATGGGTACCTTTGCACCTGGAGTGACGCGGGGCGGGCTTTTCCATACTTAGTTACCATTTGACTTTGTTTGTGTATTTAATTTTAGGTTTTATTTTATTTTTAGTTTAATTGTAATTTTTATATATACCTATATAATAAACATACAGAGATTTTAGTCCATTTTGCTTTTAAGTATGCAAAGTATTTCTGTTACAGTTTAATAGACAATAATGTATACACAAATTAATAATATTATATATAGTTGGGTATGTGTTTTTAGTTTCCCACTTCATGGAATATTTGAATACCACTATACTATGCCTAAAATATTTCCTAGTAAGTATAATAGTTGCTAAACTGCACTAGGTTGGTAGGTGCTTAGTTACAAGCCTATTCGGCTCCTTTTGATATCGTGGCACTGGCGGCTCGCTGTCTTCATACCTACGAGGCGGCTTCCTTTGACGTAGCGAGTGAGAACGAGCGAACACCGCAACGGCGCGGCACCGATTGAAACATTCTCCATCATTCCCGAAGGCTATGTGTGTGTGCGTACCGAACACGCGCGCATGTGTGCAGCCGTGCGATGTACCTTTGTTCGAAGTTTATCTACTGTTCCTATACTGTGTATATATGCTTCCCATCGGCGCGCACGCAGCGGGAATAGTGATCGATGCCTCCGCCGTGTCGGTATGGAGGCTATGGAGTAGCGCGCACGGTGACGCTAATGGCGATTTTCAACCGCTCGCTCCTAAGCGATTTGCCTCGTCTTTCTTAATGCAAACAGTATGTCTGGCATAACTTGCTCCTCAGTCGATTCGCGCGCGACTGAACGACTACCGTGTCACTCGCATCGTTCAAATTAGAAAGAGGAGGGTAGATTTTGACGACCTCTGTAGCTTAGTTGCTATTGACTCTGCCTACGAAGCTTGAGGTCCCGGGTTCGAATCCCGGTAAGGGCATTTATTTGTGTGATGAGCACGAATACTTGGTCCTGAGTGATGGATGTTTCCTATGTATTTAGGTATCTATTTATCTATATAAATTTGGTCGTCTAGTTCCCATAGTACCTACAGGCTTTGCTTAGTTTGGGACTAGGTCGATTTGTGTAAGATTGTCCCCAAAATATTTATATATATTTATAATTTGTTTTATTTATTAGATCTTTCTCGACTCGCGTTGCGGCGCGGCGTCAGTCGTGCTCCGCTGCTAAGGAATGGAAGTCGCTCCCGTTTGTATTTCATGACAATTAAGATCTGGTCACCTTCAAAACAAGAATGAATAGGCTATTACTGAACCAGTGAGCTTAGGCTCTGTCGTCGCTTACCATCAAGTGAGACTACAGTCAATCAGCCCCCCTATTCTGTAACTTGTTTTAAGATCATCCCATTGCTCACCCACAAATATATCTTGACACCGCGATGCGTAGAAACTAAGCGTATGTAGAGGTCTAGTTTCGTGACAGGTGACCGGCGGGGTGAGCCGCATCAGCGCCATAACAGCCCAGTGTTCAGTTTTTTATATAAAATAACTCTTTATTTGAGATTGAGAAACGCGATCACTCTGGCGCACATACTAAACGCGGCCACTGGTTCGGACGCCTGGTGTGCGCCGATGCTATACAAAATGAATGAAAGAACTTTGGCGCCTACCAGTGTGGGGTGGCTCTAAAGTTTCTAAAGCTTGTAAAACCGCTCCGCTCGTGTGCAAGCCCGCGCCCTATCCGCGTCTGTATGACGGACGCGGTGTCCTCTCTCACGGTCGACACACACGGCACATGTTAACACTTGTATGTCAAATACTCCATACATGCCCCCGCTTTGTAGGTACCGTTACGTTTCCCTAATTTACTGACGAAAATCACGTTACGATGCGAGCGTTTTATACCAAACAAGTGAAATTAAAAGAAGAAAAAACCGACTATTCTTTTACTAATTATGTCATTCCCATTTCGAAGGGAAATCTAACAACACCTAACATGTTAAAACCATCATGCCAATGAAATAGAATCATCTATACTAATCTATATCTAAATTTATAATCGTAAAAGTCCCGACTGATTGACTCACTCACTTAAATCAACGCTCAGCCCAAACCGTTGAACCTAGAAAGCTGTTTTTTTCACAATAGGTAGGTTATAAGTATAACGCAGGTACCCACTAAGAAGGGATTTTTGAAAATTCCACCCTCAGGGGGTAAAAAGGGGTTTGAAAGTTTGTATGAGGATGGAGTCAAATTTTAAGTGAGAGACGTGAAACTTTGTGTATGGACTCCTTATTACAATACAAGAAAAGTAATTTTAGGGTTTTAGAAAAACCCACCCCTAAGCGGGTTAAATAGGGGTGCAAATTTGGTATATAGTATACCAAATTTATAGATAAAAGCGGAAAATGTTAAAATTATTCGCCACGAGCGGGAATAATTTTTAAATTTTCCACTCTCATAGTAATTCAGAATTTTGTTAGCTGACGTTTCTGCTTGCTAATATATATACTAATAATATTCGTTATTCTGTCTCAACTACTTATCAGTTGCAACCAAATCTAATACGCTATGACAGACTGACCTACATTAAAATGCAGTTGGCAGGCATGCCCGCGACGTCGCAGGTGGATCATCTCATCTCGGTGGCTGCGGCAGAGTAATGCGCCGCGCCGCGACGTGGTCTAGACCCGGGTCCGGTCGCAGATTGCTAATGTCGTACGATACCCAATACTCATGCAGATCCATTGAAATTAAGCTCAATACAAGCTTCTGTCAAAAATTTAATTTTTGGTACAAGCTTTTATTGCCGACTGTACTTTTTTGTATACCACCACAACTACTCATTGAGACGATTCTAACGAGCCCAAACTCAACAGGATTACGTCGGCTAAGTACTGAATTCCCATGGCCACCTTCTGTCTCCGTCATCAGAACAGCTCGATGATACCATAATATTGAATTGTCATCCAAACTATACTTATACCCAAAATTTCAGCTCAATCGGTCACCGGGAAGTGGGTCAAATTTAACTTGCAAGATTTGATTACAGACCGACAGACAGACAGACAACGGGACAGGTGAAAGTAAATAAATGCTTGTAAAAACGGCGTACACTGTCAGTGTCACACAAAACACGGCAAACTTAACTGGACGAAAGATGCATGTGCTGTGCGATAGAGCGGGATGGCATGATTTAAATCATGTTTTCTAGTTAACGAACATAGCTTTTGTTAGATAGAGGACCTTCGTACTATTAGTTATTATCTGCCTAAACCACTTATCGGTTGAAACAAAATTTTAAACGATGTGGCAGAATCACCTACATTAAAAAATGAAATGGACCCGGAGACCCGGGTCGCAGATTGACAATGCTTTAGCAATCTGCGACACCTAAGTGTCAACCGAAACTTATGCAAATCCATTGGACTTAAGCTCAGCGCAACATGGCTTAAGGTGCGTAAATATCTACCCCAAATAATCGTATACAAAACTATAAAGCTCTCAAATGAGATATGTCTTCAGAATTAGCGCACATTGGATTCTTGTTTTGTATGTTACAATAAAGTAGTTATATACATACGGGCTTAGCGGTTTTTAGGTGGGACTGGGACTCTAAACTAATTAACGTACATGAAATCCCATGTGGATAGGAGATAATGTTGTTAGAGGTATAATTAAGCTTTAATGAGTGGGGCAGTCGGGGAACAGGAGACCTAGCTTGATTAATATTTCATGTTGTAATCAACTGTTACAGACTGTAACTTATGAGGTTAGCTGGAAGAGATCACATAAAGGGCCAAGTTCGCCTTTGTACAAATGTTTGTATATTGTATTTATTATTATTATTGTGTGTGTGCGCCTTTATATGCCGCTTCAACCAGCAAGTGATCTATTGTGGCAGCCCTTGGTTTAGGAAATTCCAGATTCTTTGGGCGGTGATATGTTCTATCCCTTTTGGGTGCACGATGTGCCGCCCTAGGGAGATACTTCTTTTGTGCATGAGTGTTCCGCAGGAGCAGACAATATATTGTATTTTCTATTGAGGTCTTGTTTGTGTAATAAATTTTTGACTACTACATTATTTCTTCAGCTACTCCTCGATTTTTATGGAAATCTGACGAATACAATTTTTGAATAGGCTTCGTAATAATATTATTTAATTCGTTGCAAATGATTGTCTTAGGTTTATTTTGCTTTGTTTTTTTTTGTGTTTTGTTTGTTTGTTTAGTATTATTGTTTGTTATTCTCATATACCTACTCCGACTTACTTTTTGTGAATCCATGCTATTTTATTTGTCAGTCTATGAAATAACATGTAAATTGTGAAAAGGAAATTAATAAATCTAATCTAATGAGGCTTTTGTATGCACAAATGTTATCTCGAACGCTTGTAAAAATCACATCAAAGAGATTTCTTATCAAATATTCCAAACTTAACTTTCTGCAATAAAACATAATAAAATCGTTCACACAACACATAGGTACATAACATACGTAAGGAATCTTCGTCTTGTAGATCACTTTCCTAATATCTTACGAGGTATTAATAATTACACGGTTCAACTCACGTCTTAAATGTCACTACAGGCGACACCTTTTCTTGTATCAAGCGACACCGCCGCGAAAACACTCATCCTGAAGAAGAACTGCCGAAGAGTTCGAAACATGTCGCCTGTAGTGACATTTAATACGTGAGTTGAACCGTGCAATTATTAGCATTATTTCAACATGTCTCACGACAGTTTAAATTCGAGGTGTTTATTCTCGTCATCGGATGCTGTACTATCCTAAGCAGCGTGCCAGCGAATTTGATATGGATTATACGAAATTGAAATACAAATTGCTAGACGGGCTTCAGGGCGTTCCGCTTTACTTATTCGAGGGTGAACTTTCAGGAAATAAATATGTATTTAGGCAGGTATACCATAATTTATTCGAATTTACGTGGAACCTCTAAATAAAAATACTTCCCGCAAATTCTGCAAGAGCGATGCTTACGCTGGTTTGCGATCGTAACTAACTTAAGTTACGTAATTTTTTGTATTAAACGCTGTCAACACCAAAATGCCCTTGAGGATTTGGGATAGCGCGCACACTGTCTATTTGTATCGGAGTAAACGAGAACGAGTGCTACTGGGCGGCCCGGTTTTTGAATATAATAGTAAATAGATTAGATTAGATTATTTTATTTCATTTTGAAAATTTACATGTCATTTCATAAAATTTAAATAGCAAGGATTCACAAAAAGATCGTCAGTGTATAAGAATAAAAAAAAACAATAATGAATAATATTCAATAAAAACCCAATTTTAAATGGAAACAAACACGAGAAACATATTGAAATAAAAAAAGTGTGGATTATTTGTGAAATATGACTCGTTAGCGGTTTAGGTATGAATATGTTAACTTCATGTTTTTAATTGCAGACCCATAAGTCAAAAAAATAAAGACAGAATCGGTTATTGTTGATTTTAAGACCAATCTTTGCAATTATTTTCTATCGAGCCGATTTCGTCCAATTATGTATAGAGCCCGTCCACGGTCTTTGAAATATGGAGAATATCAACATATTTCTTTTTGCGTGCTAGAGCAAATAGTTTATCTTAAAAAAAGTGCTTAAATAACATCAATTTCAACAAAATTAGGTCTTGTCAGCCTCTTAAGCAGAAACACCGGCTATCTCAATTTTTTGGTTGTCGGCTTGATTCGAAAAAGCAGTCACTCTCAACCAACTGAATTATCCGAAACTGTTGGTCGGTTCAACTTTCAACTAATTCCCTCTTATTTCGCCCTAGTCTCTGGCCGCCTGAAGGCCTAAAACAGGTACCCATCCATTTAATGAAATATATATCATTCTAAATTGCAACGAGTTGTATTTGTTTTGTTTCGTTTCATTTCAAAACAAAACTAACTATACTTTTGCGTTAGATGTCCCCTAATATTTTTTTATATTACCCATACCAATATCACTATCACTACATAGTATAAAACAAAGTCGCTTCCCGCTGTCTGTCCCTAATTTATGCTTAGATCTTTAAAACTACGCAACGGATTTTGATGCGGTTTTTTTAAATAGATAGTGATTCAAGTGGAAGATTTATATGTATAATATAGTGCCCGTGCGAAGCCGGGGCGGGTCGCTAGTTAGATATAAACGCGAAAGAGACTCTGTCTGTCTGTCTGTTCCCTTTTCACGCTAAACCGCAGAACCGATTGAGCTGAAATTTGGAATTCCGGGGAAGGGCATATGACTTGTATGGTCAAGGGAGGCGTGTAGCGACTATCGACATCTCAGAAGACTCAGCTGCTTTTAATTTAAAATATTTGACTTTTGCTGTGTTACGTACTATATTATTTAGACTTACTGAAGAGGTGATCTAATTCCAATCTTTCATCTATTCCAGATGCACTGTGGTGCTGTACAATGTACGCAAGAATCGACAGAGCCACGTGCTAAACGCTTCTAGGAAGAGTGTGACATGCGTCGCGTTCAGTCCAGATGGGAGGTACCTCGCCACCGGGGAGTGCGGGCACGCGCCCGCCGTGCGGGTTTGGGACCTACAGGTAAGCACTGTAACAGCACACAGTTAGAGTTTGAATTTATATAGGTGAAAATAGGCAATGAAATATTGACGTTGTGTTCTTCATAATGGGCTTCGAAGTATCACGTTTCGGGCGCAGCGAGACGAGAGATTGGATGCCTAGGCCTGCAAGATGGTCTTTTTTAATTTCCATTCCACAATTTGTGGCATAGGCGTTCGGCCATGAAAATTAAAGTTTGATATCTTTGAGTTTTTTTTAATTTATTTCATTGCATGTTTGAGATAAGCACTATACATATCTCGGCGTGAAAAGGGGTTGCCTGCCTCATAACTATCTATATGTACTCGGCCAGCAACATTTTACTTCCCGGCCTCTGTAGAAATGTACTATTAATGAATAACAATTATTTCCAGGACCCGACGGCGTCAGGTGCAGTGCAAATCGGGGAGTTTCCCGGCCACACGCATGGCGTCAATTGCGTTGTAAGTATATTGTTAACTCCCGACTATAATGCGAGATGTTATAAGTTAAACATGTGTGCATGCGTATCCGACTCCATCGTTCTGTTAACTGACCCCATGGAGGCTCTGCAGACAGTTAAGGGGCTACCTGAGGTTTTCATCGATTTTTGACAAGTTTTGAATCGTATCTAGTACTTTTGCACTACAGATAGAATTATAAATCAAACGGCTATCGGTTCTTCAATCTTTTATCTCCATTTTTGTCTACCGGATTTTGAAAGAAATGAATACTTCATTTTGTATGATTTTTTTAAACATTGTCTAAAAAAAACACTTATTTCGTACCTCTATTGACGTGAAATATCTAACATATACGAAATCTACATACATGGGTTCGTCTTTGACGTCTCTAAAAAAGTGTCTAGGTTTTCATTTTAAACTAATTAACACAAAAGTTAAAACCAGAAAACCAGTTATTTGGCCTAAAATTGTTCAACTTTGATGCCAAATAACTCGAAAACAATTAACTTTGAAGTAATTATGGGATACTATATTGCTTAAAGCCGTTGTTTTTAATATAATAAGATAAAAAAAAAACATTAGGTAACTAAGGGATTCAGATCGAAGGTCATTGGGGCAAGGGATCCCCTTAAGAGTCCCAGCTGAAGCCTCCAGGGTGCTGGTTAATATCGCACAACAAGAAAGTGTATTCAGATACTGTTAGAATAAAAGAGGTTACGCCTTACGTATTTTAACAGGCTGGATACAGTCTATGATATTCTTTGTAATTTCAAATCTATATGTCTATTGTGTCACTATTGTTGTCATGTCATGTTTTATCTGATGTCGAATAAAGATTAATTCTATCTAATTAATCCTTTATTATCAGTCATCTTCATATACCCACTGTGCCAAAATGTGTTATTAGTGATATAGAGTTGTACACTAATAGGGGGAGGGAAAAAAGAGATACAAGGCTCGTCTCGTGGCTCGAGGTTTTAGTCAGAGATACGGAGTTGACTATGACGAGACCTTCTCCCCGGTCGTAAGACACAGTTCCCTGAGGACGCTTTTAGCACTGGCAGCGGCTTATCATCTCAAAATCGATCAGATGGACGTGAAAACGGCGTTCCTTAACGGAGACTTATCAGAGACTGTATATATGAAACAACCAGAAGGGTTTGAGGAAAAGGGAACTGACTATGTTTGTTTGCTGAAACGCTCGCTCTATGGATTAAAGCAAGCTCCTAGAGCATGGAACACCAAGTTGAACAGCGAGTTGTTACAGCTAGGATTCACGAGGTCCAATAATGAACCTTGTGTTTATAAGAAATCTAATGGAAAGACGGTCATTGTACTCGCGGTTTACGTTGATGACATTATTATTCTATGGAATGACGAAGAAGAACTACGTAGTCTCAAAAGAGGTTTAATGAGAAAATTTGAGATGAAGGATCTCGGTCGAGCAAAATTTATTCTAGGAATTCGCATTACCCAAAGCGAGACTGCAATCAAAATCGACCAGGAAAGCTATCTGGATAAGGTTTTGAAGAATTTTAGTATGGTTGACTGCAAGGTTGCGTCAACGCCATCTGTACCTGGACAAAAATTGGAAAAACCAGGATCATCGCACATACCGGATGCTGACACACCGTACCAAAATCTAATTTGTTCGCTAATGTATTTATCTGTCTGCACGAGGCCGGACATAGCACATACAGTGAATCATCTGAGCCAGTTTAACACCTGCTTTACTGATGATCATTGGACAGCTGCGAAACGAGTGCTCAGATTTATAAAGGGCACTAAAAGTCGCGGACTCATGTACAGGAAAAAAGACAGAAAGGAGTTAGTGGGCTATGCAGATGCGAGTCATGCTACATCATATGACAGTAAGTCATACACCGGATTGGCTTTCCTGTGGAAAGGAGGAGCATTTGCTGGGAAAGCAAAAAGCAGAAAACTGTAGCACTCTCAACTGCAGAAGCTGAATATGTTGCCATCTCAGAAGCAGCCAGAGAGGCAATATTCTTAAAACGGTTTATTGCTGAGATCACCGGAGAACCGGAGAGGCAACTGACTATCTACAGTGACAGTCAGTCAGCAATTGCCATTGCGCAGAACCCTGTGCACCACCAACGCACAAAACATATCGATGTGCGCCACCACTTTATTCGGGAATCTGTTGAGCATGGGCATGTTCGTTTATAGTATGTACCTAGTCGGTCCCAAAGTTCTGTCACAAATGAAAATAATGATAAAAACAAAAGTAGCAATCAATTTTTAATAAATTATATACCGATTTAAAGTACATTTAATAAAGAATTAAAATTACTCAAAATTATTCAAAATTACCTCCTTTGTTTTTAATACAGGCCCTTAATCGGTGCGGCCAGTCGTCTATCGCAGCACGCACCATTTTCATATCTATCTCAGTGACTGCTTTTCTTAAAGATGACTTTAGGCTCTCCAAATTTTTATGTGGTTTAGCACAGACCTTCCCCTCTAAGACCTGCTAAATTTTATAGTCCAAAGGATTAAGGTCCGGACTAGAGGAAGGCCAATCTTCGTGTCTTATAAAGTCGATTTTTTGACGGTCAAACCAGGCTTGAGTGGTCTTGGCTTTGTGTGCTGGCGCAGAATCCTGCTGGAACACAAAATTATGTCCCGAAAATAGCGTGTTGGGCAGATCTTTGACAACCTTATCCAAAACTGTCTCTTGGTATACTTTCGCACTGATTTTGACACCTTTTTCGCAAAAATGAACCTCAGTTGGCCCGTAATAAGATACACCCAACCAGACCATCACTGATGATGGATGATGCCCATGTTGCACCCGCGGAACTCTTTTTCCTGCTTCTTCAGAGCTTCTAGCGTACACTCTATCATTCTGTTTATTGTACTTCTCTTCAATATCGAAAATCTTTTCGTCTGTAAAGAGGATATCACGGTGTCGATTTTTCGCGTACCGCTTTAACAACTTCCGGGATCTTTTAAGCCTTATTGTTTTTAGACGGGCATTAAGTAAGTGCCCACGCTTTTTTTTGTATGCTCGTAGACTAAGATCTTCGTTTAAAACCTTTTTGACGGTTTTTCTACTGACACCCATCTGCAAAGCCATCAATTTCTGTTTTCGGACAGGATTTCTTGCTATGCGCGCCTTGATCGCTTTGATCACTGCTGGTGTTCGTACGGAGCGAGGCCGGCCAATTATTTTCTTGTCCTCAACACTGGAGACTTCATTGTACCTATCAATAGTACGGTACACAAACCTAAGCGTTATTTTTAAATTTTTGAGCAACTTGAAAATCGTACTTGGCGAGTGCCCACAGCGGTGCAATGCTAAAACAGCTATTCGGTTTTCTTTCAATGTCCACTCCACCGTGAGAAATTGCAACGAATGACTGTTTTTTGTTTTAAAATAATTGTCAAACATTCAAAAATGGAATGCAATAAAATTTTCTTAAAATCATCTTCTAAATGTAAAAATAATATGCCAGTGACAGAACTTTGGGACCGACTACGTAGTGACTGAGCGAATGGTGGCGGATGTACTTACGAAACCCCTGCTAAAGGGTAAGTTTACGTTGTGTGCGAGAGGTATGGGACTAGAGGAATGAAATTAAGGAGGAGTGTTAGAATAAAAGAGGTTACGCCTTACGTATTTTAACAGGCTGAATACAGTCTATGATATTCTTTGTAATTTCAAATCTATATGTCTATTGTGTCACTATTGTTGTCATGTCATGTTTTATCTGATGTCGAATAAAGGTTAATTCTATCTAATTAATCCTTTATTATCAGTCATCTTCATATACCCACTGTGCCAAAATGTGTTATTAGTGATATAGAGTTGTACACTAATAGGGGGAGGGAAAAAAGAGATACAAGGCTCGTCTCGTGGCTCGAGGTTTTAGTCAGAGATACGGAGTTGACTATGACGAGACCTTCTCCCCGGTCGTAAGACACAGTTCCCTGAGGACGCTTTTAGCACTGGCAGCGGCTTATCATCTCAAAATCGATCAGATGGACGTGAAAACGGCGTTCCTTAACGGAGACTTATCAGAGACTGTATATATGAAACAACCAGAAGGGTTTGAGGAAAAGGGAACTGACTATGTTTGTTTGCTGAAACGCTCGCTCTATGGATTAAAGCAAGCTCCTAGAGCATGGAACACCAAGTTGAACAGCGAGTTGTTACAGCTAGGATTCACGAGGTCCAATAATGAACCTTGTGTTTATAAGAAATCTAATGGAAAGACGGTCATTGTACTCGCGGTTTACGTTGATGACATTATTATTCTATGGAATGACGAAGAAGAACTACGTAGTCTCAAAAGAGGTTTAATGAGAAAATTTGAGATGAAGGATCTCGGTCGAGCAAAATTTATTCTAGGAATTCGCATTACCCAAAGCGAGACTGCAATCAAAATCGACCAGGAAAGCTATCTGGATAAGGTTTTGAAGAATTTTAGTATGGTTGACTGCAAGGTTGCGTCAACGCCATCTGTACCTGGACAAAAATTGGAAAAACCAGGATCATCGCACATACCGGATGCTGACACACCGTACCAAAATCTAATTTGTTCGCTAATGTATTTATCTGTCTGCACGAGGCCGGACATAGCACATACAGTGAATCATCTGAGCCAGTTTAACACCTGCTTTACTGATGATCATTGGACAGCTGCGAAACGAGTGCTCAGATTTATAAAGGGCACTAAAAGTCGCGGACTCATGTACAGGAAAAAAGACAGAAAGGAGTTAGTGGGCTATGCAGATGCGAGTCATGCTACATCATATGACAGTAAGTCATACACCGGATTGGCTTTCCTGTGGAAAGGAGGAGCATTTGCTGGGAAAGCAAAAAGCAGAAAACTGTAGCACTCTCAACTGCAGAAGCTGAATATGTTGCCATCTCAGAAGCAGCCAGAGAGGCAATATTCTTAAAACGGTTTATTGCTGAGATCACCGGAGAACCGGAGAGGCAACTGACTATCTACAGTGACAGTCAGTCAGCAATTGCCATTGCGCAGAACCCTGTGCACCACCAACGCACAAAACATATCGATGTGCGCCACCACTTTATTCGGGAATCTGTTGAGCATGGGCATGTTCGTTTATAGTATGTACCTAGTCGGTCCCAAAGTTCTGTCACAAATGAAAATAATGATAAAAACAAAAGTAGCAATCAATTTTTAATAAATTATATACCGATTTAAAGTACATTTAATAAAGAATTAAAATTACTCAAAATTATTCAAAATTACCTCCTTTGTTTTTAATACAGGCCCTTAATCGGTGCGGCCAGTCGTCTATCGCAGCACGCACCATTTTCATATCTATCTCAGTGACTGCTTTTCTTAAAGATGACTTTAGGCTCTCCAAATTTTTATGTGGTTTAGCACAGACCTTCCCCTCTAAGACCTGCTAAATTTTATAGTCCAAAGGATTAAGGTCCGGACTAGAGGAAGGCCAATCTTCGTGTCTTATAAAGTCGATTTTTTGACGGTCAAACCAGGCTTGAGTGGTCTTGGCTTTGTGTGCTGGCGCAGAATCCTGCTGGAACACAAAATTATGTCCCGAAAATAGCGTGTTGGGCAGATCTTTGACAACCTTATCCAAAACTGTCTCTTGGTATACTTTCGCACTGATTTTGACACCTTTTTCGCAAAAATGAACCTCAGTTGGCCCGTAATAAGATACACCCAACCAGACCATCACTGATGATGGATGATGCCCATGTTGCACCCGCGGAACTCTTTTTCCTGCTTCTTCAGAGCTTCTAGCGTACACTCTATCATTCTGTTTATTGTACTTCTCTTCAATATCGAAAATCTTTTCGTCTGTAAAGAGGATATCACGGTGTCGATTTTTCGCGTACCGCTTTAACAACTTCCGGGATCTTTTAAGCCTTATTGTTTTTAGACGGGCATTAAGTAAGTGCCCACGCTTTTTTTTGTATGCTCGTAGACTAAGATCTTCGTTTAAAACCTTTTTGACGGTTTTTCTACTGACACCCATCTGCAAAGCCATCAATTTCTGTTTTCGGACAGGATTTCTTGCTATGCGCGCCTTGATCGCTTTGATCACTGCTGGTGTTCGTACGGAGCGAGGCCGGCCAATTATTTTCTTGTCCTCAACACTGGAGACTTCATTGTACCTATCAATAGTACGGTACACAAACCTAAGCGTTATTTTTAAATTTTTGAGCAACTTGAAAATCGTACTTGGCGAGTGCCCACAGCGGTGCAATGCTAAAACAGCTATTCGGTTTTCTTTCAATGTCCACTCCACCGTGAGAAATTGCAACGAATGACTGTTTTTTGTTTTAAAATAATTGTCAAACATTCAAAAATGGAATGCAATAAAATTTTCTTAAAATCATCTTCTAAATGTAAAAATAATATGCCAGTGACAGAACTTTGGGACCGACTACGTAGTGACTGAGCGAATGGTGGCGGATGTACTTACGAAACCCCTGCTAAAGGGTAAGTTTACGTTGTGTGCGAGAGGTATGGGACTAGAGGAATGAAATTAAGGAGGAGTGTTAGAATAAAAGAGGTTACGCCTTACGTATTTTAACAGGCTGAATACAGTCTATGATATTCTTTGTAATTTCAAATCTATATGTCTATTGTGTCACTATTGTTGTCATGTCATGTTTTATCTGATGTCGAATAAAGATTAATTCTATCTAATTAATCCTTTATTATCAGTTATCTTCATATACCCACTGTGCCAAAATGTGTTATTAGTGATATAGAGTTGTACACTAATAGATACACTTAAAGTCAGCATTGGCACCGTGGATCGCAAACGAATTAACCGGTATGAGCTTTTATTTAGTTTCACCTGTCCCGTTGTCTGTCTGTCCGTCTGTAATCAAATCTTGAAAGTTAAATCTGACCCACTTCCCGGTGATCGATTGAGCTGAAATTTTGGGTAAAAGTATAGTTTGGATGACAATTCAATATTATGGTACCATCGAGCTGATCTCATGATGGAGACGGAAGGTGGCCATGGGAATTCAGTACTTAACCGACGTAAACCCGTTGAGTTTGGGCTCGTTAGAATCGTCTCAATGAGCAGTTGATGATGGTATACAGAAAAGTACAGTCGGCAATAAAAGCTTGTACCAAGAATGAAATTTTTGACAGAAACTTGTTTAAAATTGAAAGTCTTGTCTGTTTTTAATATGTATAATAATTTACGTCTTCATATGGCCACAATGCGAGTATTACCGTACGCGCAGCGTGCAGTAAAACTCGCATTATGGCCAGGTTTGACGTAAAAAACTGAATTGCAATAATTTACCCCTTTAGTGATTTCCACTCACCAGAAGATGGCGCTAACTGAACTTTCTGTCACAGGCGTTCTCGACGTCATCGAAGTACCTCGTGTCGGTGGGATCGCAACACGACATGATCGTCAACGTGTGGGACTGGCGCGCCAATTTGAAACTGGCTAGTAACAAGGTAAAAACGAAAAGCTACTTTATAAGTGATGGTGGAGAGTTCAAAATGGCGTATTTCGACAGCAAGTGACATACAGTCTGTGTGCTCATGTAATTTGATCGGCATTGGCATAAGAACGTACATGAGTAAGTTGAGAGAGAAGAACAGAGCGGGCATCGCGAATATGCTAGAGCGACAGAGATAAAGATCGGTCTTCGCGGTAGCGAGCGTCTGAGCGACCCGAATTATATTATTGTAATACAGGACATTGAGAGTTTAATTACAGCGCCATCTCTTGACTAGTGCAGTTGTACGCTTTTAAAACTCACTTGCAGATGGCGTTGTAGTCAAACTCTAACTGCGGATGTTGCTGCGGCATCCGCCAACCTGCTCGGTTGACGTGAAAGATATGTTTACACTTTTGCACCTCATTCGCTTGTAACAAGGCAAAAATGTTTACATTTGTTTGACGTCGACGGTATCATATATACTCAACCAACTGTAATATCCTCCGACAGGTCTCGTCTCGCGTCAAAGCGGTCAGCTTCGCGGAAAATGGGAACTATTTCGTCACGGTCGGCTTCAGACACGTCAAATTCTGGTACCTCGAGTATTCCAGGAACGCTAAGGTGAGTTCATTAATTTGTTCAGTCGAACGCAATACTAACTGACGGTACAAGGTGCTCATAAATATCAGACACACCATTGGTTGAACCGTTAGTCTATCGATTGTTACCTATCAAAATCACCAAAATTAATTTGCGAACTGTATCGTTTGTTCGAATATTCAGTTCGGCAAAAAGCCGTTTATAGCACGAATACTGTTAGTTAACCACTGACAGATTGATTGCCTTCATTTAATTTTCAACTTTAATGTTATACAAATAAAATAGTTATTACTAAATCCGTAGATGTGGGTGACAGTATTCTGAAAAATGCTTTATCTGTATGAAATTAAAGTTGAAAATTAAATGAAGGCAATCCATCTGTCAGGTCTTAACTAACAGTAATCGTACTGTAACAATGTTTACAAATATCTGTGAAATAACCTATATGGCGCGCAACAGTTTTTTTTTGTCAAGTTTGCGCAGTGCGCGCGCATTAGATGAAATCTAAACAGCCAATACAAAATAAAATAAAGATATTCGTTTTAAAATGTTATCTTTATTAATTAATGTAAAATGTTATCAAAAGCGAATAGTTTTACTAAATTAACCGTTTCTATATCACACCCAAAAAGAAATAGTCAATTAATTAACAAAAAGGATTTAATTTGTTTAGTCGAGTAAGAATCCATTTGCCGAGAATTTTAAAAAAAGCTATACTGTACTCTGGATTATTATGAAATAAACCTTTTTTTTTGACGCTGCAGGAATATGTTACACATACCCCCCGGCCCGGGGAAGGCCATAGTGGGGGATTATGTGGGGATCTCCTCCCGTAACCCCACAAGGCGGAGAGAGGGGAGGAGCCTACCCACTAAAACTCCAGCGGCGTCACCCTAACCTGCCGTTAAGATTATGAAACAAACCTAATCTAACCTTTGGGTTCCACGCGATAAAATTGTATAAAAAACCAAACACAGTCTTCGAGAAAACTGGCCTCCTGCCTAAATGAACATTCGTACAAACGATACAGTTGCGAAATGGAGTGTGGGAATTGGTTCAAAATGGTCTAGGTTATCACGTCCCAAACGAGGTTATAAAACATGCGGCTCTTTCTATTAATCGGCGTACGAAAGAGACCAATGCTTATCTCGTCGGTGTCACGCAATCATCATCATAAACTCACCGAACGCGTTTTTAACCCCCGACGCAAAGAGAGGGTGTTATAAGTTTTACGTGTCTCTGTGTCTGTGTATCTGTGTATCTGTCTGTGGTATCGTAGCTCCGAAACGGATGGACCGATTTGAATGCGGTTCTTTTTATTCGAAAGCTGATGTGATCCCGAGTGTTCTTAGCTATGTTTCATGAAAATCTGTTTAGCCGTTTTTGAGATATTGGACTTTGACATGAAAATGTCGGGGGTTTTTCAACTTTTCTAAGTTGTTTATCTTTTCAGATCAAGGAACCTGTACCCCTAATGGGCCGCTCCGCGATACTAGGCGAGCAGAAAGACAACGAGTTCTGCGACGTGGTGTGCGGGCGAGGCGAGGCGGCCGACAGCACATACGCCATCACGAGAAGCGGGCTACTGTGCGAGTTCAACAGCAGGAGACTACTCGACAAATGGGTGGAGTTGAGGGTGAGTGACATCTAGCGGGAGTTTGGGGAAGGTTAATAAAATAGGATTTTCTCTGGATATTAACGGGCGCTAGAAGCAGAAAGACACGACGTACAGAGACAGACGGAAAGTCAAATACTGGCTGAAAATGACACAGACAGACAGTGAAAATGACTTCTCAAGTAGACCAAAATGAAATAAAAGCGAGCTTCCTGGTGGTCAGTAGCTTACTTATTAAAATTGGCATGACGGTACTAGGCGTCTGTTGCGACAGACTGAAGCAGCTTCAAGTCATAATGCGGAGGGAGATAGAATGAGAGAGCGTGTCAATAAGAGATAGTATGAAAGGCTTTGCTAGTCATCAAAGCTGCGGTGAGTAGTTGTAATTACACGGAGGAACAACGGTACTAGGCGAGCAGAAAGCCATGGAACACACGGCAGGACGGGCGTAAAATGCTGTATTACGCCCGTCCCGCCCACTTCCCTGCTCACTTCGGCTGAATGTAAATCAGCCATCAGGAACGTCCGCTCCGCAGGGTCACTAGGCTGTTTAACCGGCGGGTCGCCAATCTAACAACTCACCAAGTTACTCTGACATTTTTGCTTTTAATTTCCATCTGCATGAATCCCTTTCATTTTCCAGACGACATCAGCGAACTGCATGTCCATCGGCGCTGGCTACATCTTCGTGGGTTGCGCTGAGGGCCTGGTCCGGTGTTTCGCGCCGGACTCGCTTCGATACGTCACTACGCTGCCGAGGACGCACTATTTGGGGGTCGATGTGTCACAGGGATTGAATATCAGGTGAGTAATATTAACATTTTCACTGCCAGGAACCCTACGGCGTAGTCACTTTCCGCTACGTACGAGGAAAACCACGGGATCGGCTACGAGCGTAGCGCGTAGCGATTCTTGGCAGTGAATGTGTTAACCTTTCGATACCAGGTGGCCCCCAGGAAGCCACTAGTCCAAACTGGAAATAATCGAATTTTGTCAGCAGTCAGGTCTTAAAACTCGTCGGCTAAAAGCCACCGACAGAAGGTTAACTTCTCTGTCTTTTCTTATTTAAGAGCTTGCAGGCGCTCCATCTACTCCGATCCAATAGTATCTAGGTCTTCCTCTTCCTCGGTTCCCCTCTATCTTTCCTTCAATTATATTGATTTTGAAGTTGTCATGTCGCCTGAGGAGCCCTATCAGATTAACTTATTAAATCTGTTAAATATCAAATTAATGTTATTACGAAGTTATTTTTGAAATACCCAATAGTACGAGTGGGGGTTCGAACCCACGGCGTCCAGGTCCAAGCTCTTTGTCCAAAGTGTATCTGCGTCTCACATTTTACTTAAAGAGTCAGTGAGACGCAATACACATTGGACAAAGATCTTAACGCGGTGCATTGGAAATTATCGCGTGCTTTGAAACGCCGTTCTGACTAGATTAAGAAACAATAAGGTCTGATTTTCAGATATATGATTCTTGACTACATGATTGTTTTTCTGATTTTACCGATACATGATTGCTTAAAATTTCCTCGTAAGAAAAAAATTCCAAAGTTGGGTCTGTATTTTCCTTTTTTTACTCAGCCTACTCAAACGATACATTATTTTACGATACAATCAAGTTAATACCATAGTATTTTATCTCATCTACAATCTCACTTTATGATATTTAAATAAAACTTCTCTAAGTTCGGTATTTATCGAAATTTGACCAAAAAAGCCATTCCCGAAGAGCGTTGCATCTCTTTTTCTCGTGCGCGGGAGGCATACGCGTGTCTTTGTCTAGGGGGCGTGTTCGACTCGAATCAAGGCATCCCCTTAAGTGGAATACCACCCTTACCGCTGGCTCGCAGTAGATCTCATGATTAGATTAGATTACTTTAGATTTATTTATTACACGATAAAAATTACAATATAAATTTGCATAAATGTCAAGATTACAAGAATTTCTACCATGAACATAGTTGCTATATTTTTTTTTTTTGTTTACAGTCACATGTTCACCGTACCGCCGACCGCGCGGTATCCGGACGCGGTCGCGCTGACATACGATGACAGGAACCACAAGTTAACGTGCGTCTATAACGACCACAGCCTCTACGTGTGGGACGTTCGGGACATCAAGCGGGTTGGTATTGCTTGTATATGAACCAATGCAATTAATTTGTTTTATAATACTGCGGTAGAAACAAAAAAACTGTTTACGACTTAGTTTCCACCCTGTATATTGTGAAATATTTGTTGAAATCGCATGAGCAGCCCCGGAGATCACCCCCTACTCACAATCTGATAACGTTACAAACTTACAACATCACTGTTCCTCTTATTGATTGGAATAGACGACAACGAACGAAATAGACGATTCTCAAATACATTTCCTCTCAGGTGGGCAAGTCGCACTCGGCCCTCTACCACTCGGCCTGCATCTGGGGCGTGGACATGGCGCCCGCGGCCGGCGGCCTGCCCGCCGGGAGCTTCATCACGTGCTCCAGCGACGACACCGTTCGGATGTGGACCTTGCAGGGCAGGAACGGACCTAATATCTACAGTAACGTGAGTAGTTTGTGCTTAAGGACTCTTCACCTCGCTCTGGATCCAACATATGACCCTCGCTGTACAGATTCACCTTATACCATAATGCATACCTAACCTACGGTAAGAATTAGAGGTGGGTTGACTACGGACTTTGCCGACCGGCATGTCGCCGACTATAAATCTGGCCGGATTCCGGACAAGTCGGTACATCACTACTAAGCACCCCTCGCTCCGCTTTAAATTTAAACTCGCATCCTCACTGTAAAGGTTTCGCTTATCGCATAAATCTACCTGAGAACCTCTCGTTCCGCTCTGAATTCAAACTCCTCATACCACGATTTCGACGCGGGTTTCACCGGCCGTGGTTTCTGATGTCATCTGGGACCCCGGTGCGACTCGTAGACCCGTTAAAACCCGTGCAAAGTAATCATTTATTTATTAAACCATGTAAAAATGACATTACAGTATAACAAATGCGTCATGAAACGACATATACAAAAGACAAAAAATAAACACATATAATTACATTGGTACAGTTGAATTTAATTTTGTATTAAGCAGTAACGCTGCTAACGAAATTATAAATTTAAATTAAAGGAAAAATTGAAAAATTTAATGCTCCGAGCCGGATTCGAACCGGCGGCCACAGGCATTCATGGCCCGTCGCTACTAACCAACTGAGCTATCGGAACAATCTGTCTCGGTCTTCTGGCAGATGTCGCTACACGCCTCCCTAAGGCGTTGTAGGAAAGAACTGATTGAAGGATTTAGTGGCCGAGACAGATTGTTCCGATAGCTCAGTTGGTTAGTAGCGATGGGCCATGAATGCCTGTGGTCGCCGGTTCGAATCCGGCTCGGAGCATTCAATTTTTCAATTTTTCCTTTAATTTAAATTTATTGGTACAGCTGATAGCCTGTCATCCATCTTCTCACAGAAGCTCAGACATTCACCGCACACATACATCCATCGCCACGCAATTAAGTCGCACTTTACGCTGAGGCCAAGAGCGCATCGAGTCGTGAGAGAGCGCGGACCAGCGGCGAGTTCCTGCGTGAAACAGTGCGAGCTGCCGGCACCGCCAATAAATCGCGTCGTCGTGCCCTGAGACTTATCATCATACTACCCTCTTACTTTCAGGAGCTGAACAAGGTCGTCTACATCGACCCAGAGCATAAGTTCCTGAAGGACGCAGACCTAAGTGCGGCGGATAAAGATAAGGCCAAGTCCTATGACGACAAAACTGGAGTCCGGTGAGTGTTATTCCTATTCGAGGTTTAAGTTATAAAATGTAAATTCTGATTTGGATACGGTTCTAAAATTTCTTGATGGGAACGTTTAACGAACTTTGTGTTAAGAGTCCGCAGTAAGCTCGATTCTCCATATAAACGTATTCACGCTCTCATTTTAAAACTACGCGTTGGAGTGTAACGAAACTTTGCATGTACAAACGACAACACTGACACAACTGACCATCCTGTGTTTATATAGAACCTTATTATAATGGACTTAAGGTGCACCGATGGTCAAATAGCTGTGTTGTCGATAGTACAATGACATGAGGTATATCTATGTCTGTAATTAGTTTATGTAGCTTCAGATACCATAGTAAAAAAAATACAGCTAATTTAAGTTTTTCATACAAAACTTGTTTTGGCTGTATTTCGTTTGTTTCATAAACTGGAACCATATAAAATAATTACAGACATAGATATACCTCATGTCATTGTATATGCAAAGTTTCGTCACAATCCAACACGTAGTTTCAAAATGAGATCGTAACTAAGTTTGTATGGGAAGGTGAAATTCGGCCGAGCTTACTGCGGACTCTTAATCTTGTCTTCAGAACGATTTTATCGCTTATATTATTTAGGAAATTTCCAGTTCTTTGTTTAATTGACCTACATACATACGTAGATTCACGCTTTTATTCCCAAAAGGGATGCAGAGCACATGAAACTTGTGTTACAGTGTCATTTTTAAACTAAAGTATCAAATTTATTCGAAAAAGGGTGCAGCTGGCGAAGATATTGGTACACAAAACACTCCGTATTAATTTTGGTTCATAGGTTTGATGGACGTTTATGAATAACAGCATTCGTGTGTAAATAAAAGTACAGCTATAGGTACCTTAACTGTGAGTAAAATGATTAGTCCAAGTTAACAACATACTATTTAATTGGGGTCCCACATATATATATATATATATAGTTCAATACTAACACTAGACGCAGGCACACGCGAACGAAAGTCACAAGCACAAGAACAGAAGAGGAGTCACAGGATAAATATATAGTTTATAGCGAAAGCAAAGCGTAGCGTAGGCACTAGTTTTAGCAAGCAAGAGAGACGTAGTTTCGCCGTCGCGATTGATAGCTGACTAGTGTCGTGTGCAGCCGGCCGCTCGCAAGTTTCACTTTCCGACTTTGGCGAGGGAGGTTAATGAGTTTTATTTTTGCCGAAATGTGTACCGTAGTCGCTACACGGCTATAAAAACCAATAGTGACCAAAATTAAAATGTTGACTGGAAATTCTCAATTTTTAACCCCCGACGCAAAGAGAGGGGTGTTATAAGTTTAACGTGTCTGTGTGTCTGTCTGTGGTATCGTATCTCCGCGGTTCGAAAGCTGATGTGATCCCGAGTGTTCTTGGCCAGGTTTCATGAAAATCTGTTCAGCCGTTTTTTTCTAATATTATACGGGGTGTGTGAATGTACATGTTATTTTCAGATGCGTGCGAATAAGTCCGGATGGCGAGCACATAGCGTCTGGCGACCGCGCAGGGAATGTATGGGTCCATTCAGCCACCGGCTCGTTGTTGCACAGGTAAATTATACCACGTGTTTTTGACAATTTCCGTTAATTGAATGGGGCATAATTTAGATCATCTTCATATCAGCCGAAAGACGTCCACTGCTGGACATAGGCCTCCCCCAAAGAGTGCCAAAGTGACCGGTCCTGCGCCACCCGCATCCAGCGGACTCCAGCAACCTTTACCAGGTCATCAGTCCACCTTGTGGAGGTTAATTTAGATCAAATAAATTTGCTTTCTCCGAGACAGCAGTATCTTAACTCTTACTGCTATCAAGATCAGTTTTGCAGATTTAACCAGTGTAAATGGCTTGTAACTGTGACGTCATAACAGCTTTTTAAATTTTGGGGTTCCTGGGAACACCGTGTGTATATTTTCTTCTTCAGCATAATTGCGTCCACTGTTGGACATATGCCTCTTGCATGGATTTCCAAAATGAGCTGGACGCAGCTGCCATGGTCTAGTTCGGCCCTGCTGCCTTTTTAGAGTTCCGTACCCAAAGGGTAAAACGGGACCCTATTATTAAGACTCCGCTGACCGTCCGTCCGTCTGTCTGTCTGCCTGTCCGTCTGTCCGTCTGTCATCAGGCTGTATCTCATGAACCGTGATAGTTAGACAGTTGAAATTTTCACAGATGATTTATATCTGTTGTCTTGATTTTTTGCCATTTTTATAGATAATGGCGCGGAACCCTTCGCGCGCGAGTCCGACTCGCATTCGGCCGGTTTTTTAACACATTTCACTTTGACTACAGGCTCGAAGCTCACGACGCTGAGGTGTTGTGTCTGGAATACGCGGCCAAACCTCGACTGTTGGCCTCAGCTTCGAGGGACCGGCTCATTCACGTGTTTATGGTCGATCGGGTAAGTTCATATTGTTTTACTAGCTTTCGCCCGCGACTTCGTCCGCGTGGATCCGGGATAAAAACTATTCTATATTTTAATCCAGGCTATAAACTATCTTTGTGCAAAATTTCATCCAAATCGGTTGAGCCGTTTAAGCGTGATTGAGTAACAAACATCCAAACATTGAAACATCCAGACTTTCGTATTAGTAGGATGTTGATCACTAGCTTCCGCCTGCGACTTCGTCTGCGTGGACTCAGGATAAAAACTATCCTTTATTTTAACTATCTTCGTGCAAAATTTCATTCAATACGCTTCAGCCGTTCAAGCGTGATTGAGTAACAAACATCCAAACATCTAAACTTTCGCATTTATAATATTAGTAGGATTGCCTGCGACCCCCTTTAATAAGCTTGGCGGCCCCCCTGGGGGTCGTGACCCACAGCTTGAACAACACTGTTCTAAGTAAACCAGAGCTTCTGCGAAATGAAAAAGGAGGTCGCTCATGTATCTCTGCCAGTCGGTTGCTCATACGAGATTTGACAGAGAAATGGAATTCATTTTCGTTTAGCACTTTCACTGCCAGGAACCCGCCTACGCCGTAGTCGCTTTCCGCTACATACGAGGAAAACCACAGGATCGGCTAGGAGCGTAGCGCGTAGCGATTCTTGGCAGCGAATCCTACTAATATTATCAATGCGAAAGTTTGGATGTTTATGTTTGTTACACAATCACGCTTAAACGGGTCCACCGATTTGGATGAATTTTTGCACGGATAGATTATAGCTTTATTAAAATATAGGATAGTCTTTACCCCAGGAAGCTAGTGTGTTAATAAAAGCACCCACGCACCTAAGAGATTTGAGGCTCCCAGTAATACATAGATGAATATAATTAGTTAGAACAAAAGTTTAGTAAATAATCTTAAATAATAAAGATTTTACTAGTAACCCACCATTTCACTGAATTCTAGCTAAAAATAAACAGCATTTTTAAAAAATCCAATGAAACATTTTCATCTCCGCAGGGCTACCAGATCCTGCAGACGCTGGACGAGCACTCGTCCAGCATCACGGCGGTCCGGCTGCTCCCGGCCGCGGCGCCGGCCGGCCTGCAGCTGGTCTCGTGCGGCGCCGACAAGACCGTGCTGTTCCGCCATCTCGTACAGGTGACTTGAAACTATATAGTGCCTAAGGTAATGCGAGGAATTAGGTAGTGAACCTCGGCGTTCCCCCTCATGGGCCCCCATGCATCCAAATGGTGGCCCATCACCCCTCGGTGAAGATATGTTTTAGAGTTCAGACTAGCAAAGAATGGTATGTATGCTTGTTTGCTACCATCGTGACATAAAGGAACTTTCAAGTGTCTAGACTAATGTGAAATGACTATAAAACGTGTATAAATCAACACTACAGCAGAGTTCAGTGATACGCTAGATGTTTCGTGGTCTGTTTATTTTCAGCAAGTGACAATACAAAGGAACGTAAACAAACGGTTTCTAAGTATATTTAAATCGTGACAGGCATGTCGTAATAACGATTACTTATGGCCTCCAATATAGACTTCCAGAGACTATAGTAACATTTAACATATCAAGTGGTCTGTGTACTGGCCTTTGCCGCCATCATGGTTTAAAGGATGTATCAAGCGTCTAAACGATACGGTAATATCTAACCAAGTGGTGTGCATGTTATGTTATGTCTTTATTTGTATTAATCATACATTTTCAATTACATAAAACGATTAATTTAAATAAATAACTAAATTCCTGGGTTAGAATGTCCTAAGAATAAAATTAAAATAATATGACACAATTCAAATGCTTGTTTGCCACCATCGTGGTGTATAGTATTTTAAAGGATGAAGTTGCAAGTGTTTAGAGGCTACGGTAACATATCACTGATAAAGTATAACGGCGCCCGTGACCCACCAGCTGGTCTCGTGCGGCGCTGACACGACCCTGCTGTTCCGGCACCTCGTACCGGTGAGTAAAACTGGTGCCTGCGCACATGCGCGAAGTTAGCGGACCGCGGATACATGGTGGTCCATGAGGAGTGGGTATGTAGTATGTAGTGTAGTAGGCACATAGAGAACTAAACCAAACTTTTTATATATTTCAGACAGCGGACGGTAGCTACAAGTTCGAGCGCGGTCAGAACGTGTCCGGTCGGACCACATTATACGACATGGAAGTGGATGCTGGCGGCCGCCACGTGTTGACAGCGTGTCAGGTAAATAAGAGTCCTTCACTACGCTCTATTTCAATAACCTCTACTCGCCCAAAGACCTGTTATGAGACATTCTCCTCTGGAATTTATACCATGCTAAATTGGAAGATAATTGCATTTGTTTTGTTTCATTCGGGATTAAAACAAAACAAAATCTACTGTATTCCTAATGTGGTTGACTCAAATTTTGGTGGTTGGTGCCATTAAAAAAAAATGAATTCTATCATAGGTGAATAGAGTTCTTTAGTATGCGGTGGCCAGTTACTGGCAATTTACCATATGGTGGATGTCACACTGCCCCGTATCTCCGTGCGGAGATGCGTTTCTCGTTGTATGCAAGTGCCTCAGTTTGTATATTCCGTGTGGTACGACACCCTGCACCGCGCTCCGTCCGGCGCCACTTGTGTGCAGCTCCGCAGCTCCGCAGCTCCGTCCGGCGCCACTTGTGTGCAGCTCCGCAGCTCCGTCCGGCGCCACTTGTGTGCAGCTCCGCAGCTCCGTCCGGCGCCACTTGTGTGCAGCTCCGCAGCTCCGCAGCTCCGTCCGGCGCCACTTGTGTGCAGCTCCGCAGCTCCGTCCGGCGCCACTTGTGTGCAGCTCCGCAGCTCCGTCCGGCGCCACTTGTGTGCAGCTCCGCAGCTCCGTCCGGCGCCACTTGTGTGCAGCTCCGCAGCACCGTCCGGCGACCCTTGTGTGCAGCTCCGCAGCTCCGTCCGGCGACCCTTGTGTGCAGCTCCGCAGCTCCGCAGCTCCGTCCGGCGACCCTTGTGTGCAGCTCCGCAGCTCCGTCCGGCGACCCTTGTGTGCAGCTCCGCAGCTCCGCAGCTCCGTCCGGCGCCACTTGTGTGCAGCTCCGCAGCTCCGTCCGGCGACCCTTGTGTGCAGCTCCGCAGCTCCGCAGCTCCGTCCGGCGCCACTTGTGTGCAGCTCCGCAGCTCCGTCCGGCGACCCTTGTGTGCAGCTCCGCAGCTCCGCAGCTCCGTCCGGCGACCCTTGTGTGCAGCTCCGCAGCTCCGCAGCTCCGTCCGGCGCCACTTGTGTGCAGCTCCGCAGCTCCGTCCGGCGACCCTTGTGTGCAGCTCCGCAGCTCCGCAGCTCCGTCCGGCGACCCTTGTGTGCAGCTCCGCAGCTCCGCAGCTCCGTCCGGCGCCACTTGTGTGCAGCTCCGCAGCTCCGTCCGGCGACCCTTGTGTGCAGCTCCGCAGCTCCGCAGCTCCGTCCGGCGCCACTTGTGTGCAGCTCCGCAGCTCCGTCCGGCGACCCTTGTGTGCAGCTCCGCAGCTCCGTCCGGCGACCCTTGTGTGCAGCTCCGCAGCTCCGCAGCTCCGTCCGGCGACCCTTGTGTGCAGCTCCGCAGCTCCGCAGCTCCGTCCGGCGACCCTTGTGTGCAGCTCCGCAGCTCCGCAGCTCCGTCCGGCGACCCTTGTGTGCAGCTCCGCAGCTCCGCAGCTCCGTCCGGCGACCCTTGTGTGCAGCTCCGCAGCTCCGTCCGGCGACCCTTGTGTGCAGCTCCGCAGCTCCGTCCGGCGACCCTTGTGTGCAGCTCCGCAGCTCCGCAGCTCCGTCCGGTGACCCTTGTGTGCAGCTCCGCAGCTCCGTCCGGCGACCCTTGTGTGCAGCTCCGCAGCTCCGCAGCTCCGTCCGGCGACCCTTGTGTGCAGCTCCGCAGCTCCGTCCGGCGACCCTTGTGTGCAGCTCCGCAGCTCCGTCCGGCGACCCTTGTGTGCAGCTCCGCAGCTCCGTCCGGCGACCCTTGTGTGCAGCTCCGCAGCTCCGCAGCTCCGTCCGGCGACCCTTGTGTGCAGCTCCGCAGCTCCGCAGCTCCGTCCGGCGACCCTTGTGTGCAGCTCCGCAGCTCCGTCCGGCGACCCTTGTGTGCAGCTCCGCAGCTCCGCAGCTCCGTCCGGCGACCCTTGTGTGCAGCTCCGCAGCTCCATCCGGCGACCCTTGTGTGCAGCTCCGGAGCTCCGCAGCTCCGTCCGGCGACCCTTGTGTGCAGCTCCGCAGCTCCGCAGCTCCGTCCGGCGACCCTTGTGTGCAGCTCCGCAGCTCCGCAGCTCCGTCCGGCGACCCTTGTGTGCAGCTCCGCAACTCCGCAGCTCCGGCCGGCGACCCTTGTGTGCAGCTCCGCAGCTCCGCAGCTCCGTCCGGCGACCCTTGTGTGCAGCTCCGCAACTCCGCAGCTCCGGCCGGCGACCCTTGTGTGCAGCTCCGCAGCTCCGCAGCTCCGGCCGGAGACGCGGCGCAATGTGACATCCGCCTATGTTAAAATTTAAGATGTCTTTCAAAATTTGCAAACCATTTTTCAGGATCGCAATGTGAGAGTATACAGCGCTTCCAACGGACGGCATACGAAGACCTTCAGGGGTACCACGGCTGACGACGGAACCCTCATAAAGGTGAGTACAGTCCGCATCAGAAGTAGCTAAGCAAAATAACACGCTCAAAATGACCTACAGAGATCATTATTCCCTTGACATTAGAGTTCGTGTCTAGATTATTTTGAGCACTAGAACTGCTTAGCAACTTCTGCTGCTGAATGTACACCATGTACCCCCATTTGACAGTCTTATATTATTACCTCCGATGGCCGTTGTGGCGGAAAGGTTCTCGAGTGGCGACTACGAACCGGAAGGCGCGGCGCGGGTAGGCCCCCCGCAAGGTGGACTGATGACCTGGTAAAGGTTGCTGGAGTCCGCTGGATGCGGGCGGCGCAGGACCAGTCACTTTGGCACTCTTTGGGGGAGGCCTATGTCCAGCAGTGGACGTCTTTTGGCTGATATGATGATGATGGATATTATTGCCTGAAAAAAAAACCGGAATATTTTGTCATGTCCAATTCGTTTACCATTCGAATCGCTCGCCTCTGGAACGGTCTACCCGTTAAAATCCGACAGTCTTCGACCAGATTCGCGTTCAAAAGATCGTTACGCAAGTTGTTTGCTAGCAGAGCCGTAGATTCTTACCCCCTTATTCATAAAACTTAAAATGCCTCTGCTAAATAAAATGTCCTTTGTCCCTTTCTTACGAACACAAATGTCAAAGTGACAGATAAGGACAAACGAATTTTAACGGCATTTTAGTTAAAACAGGCTTGTAGGACGTTTATGAATACGGCCGGAGGTGTTTCTGTTCTCTATTTTCGTCTGTATTAGTACATTACGTACCTAGGGCGGTGAATTCGTGAATGGCCCAGATCGCAGGTGGTTGCGGCCCGAACCGAAGGTGAGGGCCATAAATATGCGATCTGGGGCTTTACGAATTACCGCCTGTGGTAAGTACACAATGCGAGTTTTACCGTGCGCGCAGCGTGCAGTAAAACTCGCATTATGGCCAGGTGTGACGTAAATATATATATATGTAGGTATTTTTATTTATTTGTCTATTGTTGTCATTTATTATAAATGTTTAATGTGTGTTTTTATATCTGTAGTTGCACTCACCGCCCACAAATTGTCTGCTTTGCCCAAAGGTTGACTGGTAGAGAATGCTTACGGCATTAAGTCCGCCTTTTGTACGATGAGTTGTTCTTTTGTACAATAAAGATTAAATAAATAAATAAATAAAGAAATGTTTCTTGGTTTCTGAAAAAAAAAATCTTCACACGTTTCACACTGAAATTATACAGTAAGCTCATTGAGATCGTCAAGCTCAATTATACAGTAAAAAAGATATCTAAAACATCACCATTTTCAATATCTGACACGTCTCTGTTTCTATGGCCGTTTGGGAGTGCCAGGAATGTTTTCCCGCTTTGTTATGGCAGATAATTATTAATGCTAGTGACTGTATGTTTCTCGGTTTGTCTGAATGGTATAATAGGAAGAAAATAAAAAAAAAACATCTTTTTACAAGCTTTATATTAACTTGACCTGTTCGTATGTAAGTATATATATATAAGTATGTAAGTTGTCCGTCAAAATTTGCAATCCATTTTTCAGTCACTTGCCGTTATCCGATTGAGCTGAAATTTTGAGTATTAGTATAGTTTGGATGACAATTCAATATTATGGTACCATCGAGCTGATCTGATGATGGAGACAGAAGGTGACCATGGGAATTCAGTACTTAACCGACGTAACCCCGTTGAGTTTGGGCTCGTTAGAATCGTCTCAATGAGTAGGTGATGAACAGCAAAGTACATTCAGCAATAAAAGCTTGTACCAAAATGATTTTTTTGTCAGAAACTTATTTTTTTATTGTCTACTAGCTTCTGCCCGCGACTCCGTCCGCGTGGAACTCGTTAATATCTTAGGTCGATACAAACTTTCATCCCCCATTTCACCCCCTCAGGGGATGATTTCCGGGATAAAAACTATCCTATGTTCTTCCCCGGGATTCAAACTATCTCCATACCAAATCTCATCTTAATCGGTGCAGCGGTTCAAGCGTGAAGAGGTAACAGACAGACAGACACACTTTCACATTTATAATATTAGTATGGATGTTTTCAGGTGGCTTTGGACAGCAGCGGCATCTACCTCGCGACCTCGTGCACTGACAAAGTGCTGAGCGTCTACGATTACTACTCCGGGGAATGTATGGCGACCATGTACGGACATTCGGAGATCGTCACCGGACTCAGGTGTGTGGGATTGTTACTTTATGATCAGGGCTCGGACAAGTCATCGCAAAACAATCGCAAGACGGCAATAGAACACGATCAATAGAATCGCATTATGTACAATATTATTTAATTATATTTTTCCTTGACATTTTCCTGATAACAGAGCTCGAGGTAGTCCTTAATCCACTTATTAATTGTATTTATTTGCACCATATTTAAAATATTTAGAAATAACCATAATTAAGCAAATAATTGTATTTGTTTAAATTGTCACCAAAAAACTGTTTCAAGCATGCCACTTTGACAAATCCATGACAGATATGCGACTAAAAAGGTCAAATGTTAAATTATAAATTACGATAATAATATATCAGCTTTAGATAATAATAATCTTAAGTCGCGACTCTATAATAGTCTTGTACTATGTCCATATCAGTTTCTGCGATGACTTGTCCGAGCCCTGTTTATGATGGTGGTATGGTGCTGGCTGGCAGATGATGAAGGAACGATCGAGTGCGGTTTGAATACGGGGGTAGACTCAAAATGTATTATAACTCCAAAAGAAAGAAGGAAAAAAATATGCCTAGTGACGAAAATCCCATTCAAACGTCTCTAAAAATTACGAAGCTGCAACCGTTTTAATATTGCTTGTGAGAGAGAGAAAACGATTGTCATAGTAAATGACATTATAAGTGTCTAACGAGTCCAAACCATCCTCTGTCTCGGATGGCCATCTTCTATCTCTTTCTTCAGGCCAGATTTTGATATCCGATTAACATGATAGGGGTTGCAGATTAAAAAAATAGTATTACTTCAAAAGAAAGGATGCAACAAATATGCCTAATGACGAAAATCCCATTTTAATTTTCCTTTTTAGAGAGAGAAAACGTAAGCAGACCGTAACGTCACGAATTCACGATCCTCGAGCGTCATAGTAAATGGCAATCATTTCACATGAAGGTGCTTTCTGCGGAAAAGGGACAGAACATTCCTTCTTAAAATTTTTGGACACTTATTACTTCGTGATTATTTAACCTCTTGCGTTGCTTTTTCTACATTGACCACATTGTTTTTCAAAAAAAAAAACCTTATTAATTATATTATTTAGTATCTACAACACCCGTATTGTACAAAATTTCAGTACGATTGGACTTAGAGCTACTAAAGGACTGATAAAATAAGGCACCTTATAAAGCTTGTTAAATGAGTAAAAGAGACGCTTGTATATTTCTAATTTCCATTGACAGGTTCACACCGGACTGTCAGCATCTGATATCCGCTTCCGGCGATGGCTGCGTGTTCGTGTGGCGCGTCCCACATGACATGGTGGTCACTATGCGAGCTAGGTTGGCTCAGCAAGCCATCAGACAGGGCAAGTGAGTATCTAAATCACCATGTCGGCTGAAAGAAGTCCGCCGCTGGGCATAGGCCTCACCCAAAGAGTGCCACAGTGACCGGTCCTGCGCCACCCGCGTCCAGCGGACTCCCGCGACCGGGGTCCTGTCTCTTGACCAAACAACTTTCAGCCAAATGTATCATTTGACAAATGTTTCGTTTGACCTAATGCATTTTTCGTCAAAACAGTGGTATTTTCGGGTATTCTTTTAATATCACCAAATAGAAGTCATTAGGTTAGGTTAGGTTTGTTTTGTAATAATCCTATAAAGCTTTCTATTTAAGAAAAAAATGCATGAGGTCAAATGAAACTTTTGTCAAATTAAACATTTGGCCAAAAGTTGTTTGGTCTAACATTAGTGAACCCCCGCGACCTTTACCAGGTCATCAATCCACCTTGTCTAAACGAGACTTAAAATAAATAATAAAATATTAGGGGCAATCTTACACAAATCGACCTAGTGTTAAACTAAGCAAAGCTTATACTTTGGGTACTAGACGTCGATAAACATACTTATATAGATAAATAAATACTTAAATACATAGAAAACATCCATGGCTCAGGAACAAATATTATTAAAAGGAGTCTTTTTTTTCCAGTAAGTTTCCCGGGGGGCACAGTTTAGTGATCTTTTTATGCTAAATATATATATATATATTTAATACGAAACTACAAAAATGACTAAAATTAGCTTAACCTATGGGGCCTACACTATGTTTACATATATCCCTATATTTGTATTTAGGCTTGTTTATAAAGTTTAGACTATATAATATTCCTTATTTCCAGACGAGTGCCACCCTCTAACGGCGTAAGCGGAGTGGAGAGCGAAACTGACTCGCATTTCGGTTCGCCCCCTCGCGAGCTGCTCGAAGACAAGTTCACCACACCCGTTGTGCCGGACTATACGTGAGTAGGGGGTGAAAAATTTGAAAAGAGGTAAAACATAGAATGACTTAGCTCGCAGGAATTTGACATCAGAGCCAGCTGTCTAACATGGAATGACTTAGCTCGCAGGTATTTGATGTCAAAGCCAGCTGTCTAACATAGAATGACTTAGCTCGCAGGTATTTGATGTCAAAGCCAGCTGTCTAACATAGAATGACTTAGCTCGCAGGTATTTGATGTCAAAGCCAGCTGTCTAACATAGAATGACTTAGCTCGCAGGTATTTGATGTCAAAGCCAGCTGTCTAACATAGAATGACTTAGCTCGCAGGTATTTGACGTCAGAGCCAGCTGTCTAACATAGAATGACTTAGCTCGCAGGTATTTGATGTCAAAGCCAGCTATCTAACATAGAATGACTTAGCTCGCAGGTATTTGATGTCAAAGCCAGCTGTCTAACATAGAATGACTTAGCTCGCAGGTATTTGACGTCAGAGCCAGCTGTCTAACATAGAATGACTTAGCTCGCAGGAATTTGATGTCAGAGCGAGCTCTCTAACATAGAATGACTTAGCTCGCAGGTATTTGATGTCAAAGCCAGCTGTCTAACATAGAATGACTTAGCTCGCAGGTATTTGACGTCAGAGCCAGCTGTCTAACATAGAATGACTTAGCTCGCAGGAATTTGATGTCAGAGCGAGCTCTCTAACATAGAATGACTTAGCTCGCAGGATTTTGATGTCAGAGCGAGCTCTCTAACATAGTATGACTTAGCTCGCAGGAATTTGATGTCAGAGCGAGCTCTCTAACATAGAATGACTTAGCTCGCAGGAATTTGATGTCAGAGCGAGCTCTCTAACATAGAATGACTTAGCTCGCAGGAATTTGATGTCAGAGCGAGTTCTCTAACATGGAATGACTTAGCTCGCAGGTATTTGATGTCAAAGCCAGCTGTCTAACATAGAATGACTTAGCTCGCAGGTATTTGACGTCAGAGCCAGCTGTCTAACATAGAATGACTTAGCTCGCAGGAATTTGATGTCAGAGCGAGCTCTCTAACATAGAATGACTTAGCTCGCAGGTATTTGATGTCAAAGCCAGCTGTCTAACATAGAATGACTTAGCTCGCAGGTATTTGACGTCAGAGCCAGCTGTCTAACATAGAATGACTTAGCTCGCAGGAATTTGATGTCAGAGCGAGCTCTCTAACATAGAATGACTTAGCTCGCAGGAATTTGACGTCAGAGCCAGCTGTCTAACATAGAATGACTTAGCTCGCAGGTATTTGATGTCAAAGCCAGCTGTCTAACATAGAATGACTTAGCTCGCAGGTATTTGACGTCAGAGCCAGCTGTCTAACATAGAATGACTTAGCTCGCAGGTATTTGACGTCAGAGCCAGCTGTCTAACATAGAATGTCTTAGCTCGCAGGAATTAGACGTAAGAGCGAGCCTAGTGGAAATGATCGCCTGCTACGCGTTAGAAAAATACTACTTCCTCGCCAGGATGAGATTTAATATTGTACTTGCTGTGGGTGGTACTAAAGAAAGACTCAGATCGCATATTTACCGTTGAGTTGGGCTTGGGCGTCAAATACCTGCGATTTCAGACAGTCTTTGTTTTACCGTCCTAGGTGTAATGTTTCTTCTTTTCACCTAGGGTGGCAAGACAATAATGAGTTTTTACCTATCGATTTTCTATTATGTTTTATCATATCATGTGTTGTACATAATTAAGTAATCTTTTATCTCGGCGTATTGGTTCGCTGCAGAGTTGGGCACTCAAGAATAAAATCATTATATGAATAAGAATACGCATGAATAAAATCATGTTGATTTTATTCCCGTAAAAGTTATTCAAATAATTTCGCCGTGAATAATTCTTATGTGAGAAAATTGAAGGAAGTTAACTTATTCTTATTCAAATAAATCTAATCATGATTTTTTATTTTAACTAATATACCATGAATATGAAATTATGAATGCAGTTCGGTCAGATACTCGGCCGGGGGTAAACAGACGCATTTGGTAGTTTTGGTATCGGTATAGTAGAGGCACTTAGTAGACTCTTGAATGTAGTGTAATTTATACCTATTGCATATGTCTGTGGATAGTGGAACTCCTCAATGGGTACTTGTATAGCCCTCGAGTTTGGGTTCGTTGGTTTGTTTGGACGAGTCCTATACATTATTCTTGGTGACGATGAGATGAGATCAGACGATGATGGAGTCAGGAGGTGGATAGTGGAACTCCTCAATGGCCCCCGAGTTTAGGTTTATTTGTAAAAAAAATGTTCTATACATTACACTTGGTGATGATGATCTGACGATTTATCCAGAATGTAGCGAAACTGTTCAACATAGTACACAAGTATACAAGTAGCCGTTGAGGAGTTCCACTATCCACCTCCTGGCTCCATCATCAAACCATCGTCACCAAGTGTAATAATGTACAAAACTCGTCAAAACAAACCAAGTAAACCCAAACGTCCCAAACTTATCATAGAATCCATTGTGTGAAAATCAACTTACAAAATTTTACCGACGATACCACAAAATTAACTTTATTTATTTATATTATTTATTTATTTATTAAGAAAGAAACGATAATACAACATAAACAAGTAGAGCGTCCCACAAAACCGCTCAACCGCGCGGTTGAATAACTTTTTATTTAAATAAAATGTTAGTTAGAATAACCCCATTTGAGGAATAATTATTCCGTATTATATTCCTTATTCAAAATAAAAGTAGCATGATTTATTCACCTCCATGTTATTTTAAATAACGGACGCAAGAATTATTCTTATTCAAATGATTTGAATAAGAACAAAAATTCTGTTTTTATTCTTATTCTTATTCAAAGAAATTTTTGCCCAACTCTGGTACGCTGTAATGCCGTGTAAACAAATTAAATAATCCTACTCATATTATGAATGCAAAAGTTTGGATGTTTAGATGTTTGTTACTCAATTATGCTTTAATGGCTCAACCGAATTGGATGAAATTTTGTACGAAGATAATTTATACCCTGGATTAAAATATAGGATAGTGTGCATGTGTTATGTTATGTTATGTTATGTTGTGTTGTGTCCAGGTTACGCATCGGGCGACTGCCGTCGTGGGCGAAGAAGAGTCTGGGCGACGAGTTGGCGGGCGAGGCGGCCGCGCCCGCGCCGCCCGCGCGCGGCAAGTGGGCGCGCCGGGCGCCGCCCGCCGGTATGTAACCGCGGCAGCCGGTCGTGTGCCGGGGACATAGTACAAACTATGCTATATTATACTTGTCTTCTACATCGCGGCTTGAATGTGTGCGCCGTAGTATCTAAGCGTCGCCGCACGCACACTCAAACTAAATGTCGACCCGTTTCTCAGTGCGCCAGTCGAGATTTCCTTTGAGTGTGCGTGCGGCGACGCATCTAGATACTATGGCGCACACATACAAGCCGCGCGCCGTACGTTTGTATGAAGATAACCTACTTTCCACTCTTTCTACTATGCCGGGGAGCATGCCCGGGAACGGCACGTCGCTAGTAGCACCAACGCAATAGAATAGCCGACAACTTGGGGCTTGTCCACAAATCATGTCATCGTGATTTGCTTACTATTACACAGCGTTGCCGATCCTTCATTGATTTCAGGATCGGTTGTGTTGATAGCTAGAGATGAATGCGGGTCTCACTCTCAACACACCGCATCCACGGGAGCTCTGAATAATATTAGTTATATTTTCCTTAGTTTTAAGCAAATATTGTACACCCGAAATGGATAACCGTTGGGGCCTTGTAATATTTTATACCATCTATGTAACATGGTTAAACAATAAAATTATATTCTATTCTATTCTAAAACAATATACAGGGTGTGGCCTGCAATAGGAGCAGAAAATGAAACGGTAGACTATTGAGCTTGTGAGCAATCATTTCCAGGTGGTTTTTTTATCTTTATTTTTCTTTAAAGTATGTTTAAAACAAAAAAAACAAAAATATATTTTAAAAATAAAAATGCAAAAACTATTATTACTCATTACATGATGTTACCTCAAAATCTACATTGATTGCAGTGCTATGATCTCGTGGTGCCAACATACATTACTTGAAGGCCATAACTTTAGATCAACATTACTCCGAATTTAAAAAAAAACTTGGACACAAGAGGTTACTACAGATGCCCTAAGGAAGCGTCCTTTTAAATATTTGCCCCTGTTACAGGCCACACCCTGTATATTGTGGCACTTTGGGGAAGGTCGATGTCTATCAGTGGACGTCTCTCGGCTGATATGGTGATGATTAAACGTGGACTTAATGAAGAAATAGTAGATTGTACAACAAGTGCATAAAACGCACCATTTTACGCTAGACGATGGCGAGCTTGCGAACGAGGATGGATATAAAATCGAGTGTAAAATGGTTTTTATGGACAAATTGTACACTCTACTTATCACTTCGATTGCGAGGAAATGATGAAAATTAAAAACTAAGTTTATTTCATCAAGTTTTATTGTGTACTTTGGCTGTTGGTATCCTTGCCTTGGTCTTAGAATACTAACGAAACATAAAAAAATAAAAATAAAGAGTTGGTTCTATGAAGTTAAAGTTGCGCGTGTGGCTATTGGACCGCGATTGCCTTGGTCTTCGACGAAGATTTTACTTTAGGCTCTGGAACATAAAAAGCGACTTTATGTCGCCTACGCACAGCACAAAGAGAAACTTTTAGAGCATGAGAAGTGAAAAGTAAATATTATATTGACAGACAAACGCGGCGACTCGGACGGCTCCAAAGACAGCTCGCTCGACAGCGGCACCGACACGCGCGGCGACAAGCGGCGCGACCTCGCCGGCAAACAGGTGGGCTTCCGTTACACACCCACACACACACACACACACACACGGACACACACACACACACACACACACACGTGCACGTACGGTCAGCAGCTAAAGTGGCTACGCGGGTCAACTGCTCTAAATGACCTCATCATCATATCAGCCGAAAGACGTCCGCTGCTGGACATAGGCCTCCCCCAAAGAGTGCCACAGTGACCGGTCCGGCGCACGCATCCAGCGGACTCCCGCGACCTTTGCCAGGTCATCAGTCCACATTGTGGGGGGGCCTACCCATGCCGCGCCTTCCGGTACCTAAATGACCTACACGAGTCTAACGCCAACAGTGGAAGGACTGTCTAGATCATTTTGAGCGTGTTATTTTGCGTAGCTACTTCTGCTGCTGACCGTACTACTTGCTTTATACCTGTGGCTATCACGAGGTTTTGTTACAAGTCTAAATTTCGAGCGATTTCTATGTTTGGGCCGCCGCTAGTCGGCCCGCTGCCCGCTGGCTTCCAAACCGCCTTACTCTTCTCTTGTATTCGGATGGGCACCAGAGCCTTGACATTTAAAGCTCATATACACTAATAACATAAATAAATTACTGTACAGTAATTATTAAAAATGAACTTTCCAAATAATACTTAAATTGTTTACGTATCGCACCGAATCTTGTCCCTATGACAACTGTCATCTCCGTACAATTTATATAACCTTAAAATGGATTGTACTGAGATGACAGCTGTCATATGAATCAAGATTCGCCGCGATACTATAATTAATGCATGAAACCAACTCACTTTTTTATTTTTCTCACTCACTGAATTGAGGTGAAGGTTATTTTTTGCCTATTTCTAATATTATTTTGGATTATGGTTTTTATTTTTTTTTCCTTTGAGCGGGTTGTTTTTGACCAGTGTATAAAAAATATGACAAATGAATTAATAGTTAACACATTCGCTGCTCCATACTACCGTATTTTTACAGTGTCGATATAAAAACGTCCTCGAAGCTGTATAATAACTGTTTAAAAGTATGGTAAACCCATATGGGTGTTGGAAACAGTGGGTTAATGTTGGAAAACATGTGTGCGTGTTGGCAGTAAAATTTATGTGGAAATAGTCAGTTAATGTTGGAAAAACACGTGTGCGCATAGGGGGCCATTCATAAAATACGTCATCGTTTTTGATGATTTTTGACCCCACCCCCTATCATGATTCTGTTATTCCTTGAAATGGACCCTCCCCGCCTAATAAAATGACTATCGTCATCCAATGGCCCGACATCCCCCCCCCCCCCCCTCCATTTTGAAATGACGTAATTTATGAATGGCCGCTAGGCAGTAAAAGCATACGTGTTCCTGGGTTCCGGACGAATAATGTAATTGCGTCGTTTTTTTATTTATTTATCAGAAACCATGGGGACAACAGTAATAGATTTTTATTAAGAAAAATACTTATGTCGTATGTTCATTATTAGTATCCATATCAAACACCGTTTTTTTATGTTTTTGAATTTAAAATATCCTAAAAATAGTAAAATAAAGTTGAAACGTTTCCCGAATATTTACGCGAGTTTTAGTTGTTGGTAATGTAAGTTTTTTTTACGCTGTATTCCAACATAAATACTTCCTTGGTACATTATTAACTTTAAAAATGTTAGATTCATTAAAACTTTCACGATTCTAAAACATAATTTATACTAAATGGGACTAAATTGCTTATAAACAGGGCCCGTAATTTTCATGCCGATGACATCAATTTGACGTCACGCTCCATATAGGGTGATCCCAAATAGTTTTATTGTAAATCATTAGTCGTCAATCATTTAATCATGTACAAATGACTTAGAAAAGTAGTCTATTTACACGTGAAATAAATAACACTTACCTGATACGTGAAACGTAAATAAAACTATTTGATTTTTTTTATACATACATTTTATTAAGTAGTATTGTTAACACATTTCCATAATTACGTAGAAAACAGAATTCCTCTCTAACGTAAAGCACGCCATCCTTCTTGCATTAATTCCCATGCAAAGAAAATCTAAGTCATCTTCGCGTTCATACGTAATACGTAAGTAAGTATTATTTATTCCACGTGTAAATAGACTACTTTTCCAAGTCATTTGTACATTATTAAAATGATTGACGACTAATGATTAATAATTTATAATAAAACTATTTGGGATCACCCTATATGGAGCGTGACGTCAAATTGATGTCATCGGCATGAAAATTACGGGCCCTGTTTATCAGAAACCATGGGGTGAACAGTAATAGATTTTTGTTGAGAAAAATACTTATGTCTTATTTTCATTATTAGTATCCATATCAAACACCGTTTTTTATGTTTTTGAATTTAAAAATATCCTGAAAATAGGGAAATAAAGTTGAAACGTTTCCGGAATATTTACGCGAGTTTTAGTTGTTGATAATGTACGTTTTTTTTACGCTGTATTCCAACATAAATACTTCCTTGGTGCATTATTAACTTTAAAAATGTTAGATTCATTAAAACTTTCACGATTCTCAAACATAATTTATACTAAACGGGACTAAATTGCTTATATAATATAAGTATTATTTATTCCACGTGTAAATAGATTACTTTTCTAAGTCAAATTTCTACATGACTAAAATGATTGACGATTAATGATTAATAATTTACAATAAAACTATATGGAGCGTGACGTCAAATTGATGTCATCGGCATGAAAAAGTCAACAGATGGCGACAAACTACGAAAGAGCTTAATAAGGCCTATTATCAAATAAACATCCAGTTTGAAATTTGTCCTGGACTTGGGTACACGTTGTAAACACATGATATTCGGTAAAAATACACCGCACATAGCGTTTAAGGCAGACTTAAACGACCCGCTCTAATGGTGCGTGCACACTGATCAAACGAAACGCCAACGAACGCAAAGCATTTAGGTAATACAGAGTTAAAAAAACGGTCGTTTTCCTGTGGTCAATAGTTGATATTTAGTTAAGTTATGATTTAAACACTGCTTTTTATTTGAGACGCTGTTTATGCGGATTACATGTCCAACCAAAAATTTGACGCTATACTTTGATATAACTAAGCTGGGACAGTCTAGAGGTCGTGGATTCGAACACAGGCTCCGAAAACTGGGTTTTGAAGAATGCTTATGTACGAAATACCATTTGATAGTTAATTATATCATCGCGAGGAAACCGGTCTTATCCTAACAAGATCTAGTTCTCCGTTTGGGTTGGAAGGTGAATTTCGTGAAACCAGTGTCTTTGTTAGATCTAGTGATTTGGCGGCAAAGCGCTCCCCGGATTCCTATAGGATACAACCGGGAAAAAGGCTAGGAACACGATGATAATAGTCCTTTGCTTTAGCTATGACCTCAAGAAAGACGAATTTATATCGATGTATATCCCATTTATATGGTAGTTATCAGAGCGAGACAGGCATTCGTTTGTTCGGTACGCACTGGTTCTCGGTTCACGCGGTTATGGTCTCTATCCCCTGCACATTAGAGGCCGAAATCGCTCAACTTGACGCAGCTGCCGCGCGTCGAGGCGCTGTTCCGCAACTTCGACGCCACTATGCGTACGACATACGAGATATTGGCTATTTCGCCGAGGGTTGACAAGGTTTATATTTGTTTTGGCGGCATTTTGTTTTTGCGCTTTGTTATGCTTTATTATGCTTTATCATATCGACTACCGTAGGCTCAAAGGGCGTAAGGGACAAATGGAAATTTTTCAGGAGAGCCAAAAAACTGTTTTGATTCGAGAAAAAAATCTAACTTTTTTGTTCCTTTACACAATAATATGCTGTGATTTATTTACAGCTTTTTAAGCTCTTTTAGATCATGTAACTGGATTTAGGGCACGGTTCTTAATTACAAAATTGTGCGTCCCTTACGACAAAAAAAAAACCGTTTTGGATTACACCTGTCCCTTACTTCATAATGTTTCCTTTAAACCAATATGACAGAAGGTCGTATCGTACAAAAAATATTATTCTAAATGACAATTTGACGTAAACATAGCCATGTCTCAGCTATGTAACTAAGTGACTTGCACAGGGGATTTGCTGATATTGCATTGAGGATTACAGGAAGTTTGTATGGATAAGTGAAAATGCGACAAAATGCATCAATGATGGTATATGTGCAAAATGCTGTAACGTACATCAAGTGAGAGTTACGTCAAAATGTGCCACATATATTTTTTATTTTAGTGGATACAGCAAAATGTATTGCAAAAACGGGTTCTAATTTAAACTTTTTTCATTGTCGTAACGGACACTTTTTTAAAGCTATCAAGGCGTTATTTACACCAATAAATAGAGAAAAAAATACTGAATATAACTGCTTTCATAACTCATTTTCGCCAATTTGTCTCTTACGCCCTTTGAGCCTACGGTAGTCGATATCATGGTTCAAGGAATGTCATGTGGTATTCATATTTATTTGTCTTGAAACCAGTACATACATGGTATGAAATGTCATACCGCCCATTTCGACTTATATAATGAGCGTTGAATTTGTTTGCTATGTTATCATATCATTGTGCATGGTATGTCGCCATGCGGTATTCATATTTGTCTTGTGACATGGTTTTTATTTATACAAGGTGTAACAAAAATTACGCAAAACCGTCTAAGGGCATAACAGGTGTCGTGTAAGAAAAAACTGAAAGATTTTTTTGACGTGTTTTTTTTTACATTTGTATGGCCCCAATCAGCCAACGCTCCATACAAATGTAAAAAAAAACGCGTCCAAAAAATTTCCCCCTCACTTTTTTCTTATCAGAACACGATACCTTATAAACCCTTAAACGGTTTTGCGTTACTTTTGTTACACGTTGTATTGGCGTTATTTTATTTTAGAGACGACTTTGGCTTGTTGCACAACAAATGGTCATCCCATCATTGTATCAGTTATATTGTGTTTTGTTTTTTTTTACTAAATTTTATATTGTAAAAAGTACTAAGTATATTTTATTGTGATTGTATTGTCGCCTCAAGCTTATTTTTGTTGCTTTTATACTTGTTTATTTTTTTCATACAAATACTTTCATACAAAGAAGAAGAAGGAAGTATTTTTATATAATTGTTCTAAAGGAGAGACGCTACGTTCATTAACATTTGCATACATTATGCATGGAAAATGTAATTTATTTTTTAAAAGGCCTACTATCATGTTGCATGTATATCTCCCGGCAGAAATTAATGAAAAATAAAAAGTTTGATTAGATTTTTTCAATCTACTTCCAAAGAGGGAGGTAGTAGTATTCCGACATATGTCGAATGATGTCGTGTTTTCTTTTTTAGTGTTTGAAGGCTGAATCCTCCTGAATCTGACGATAAGATTATAATACCGGATCCGGAAGTCAATAACCGAACGCATTAGGCCTTCTTCATGTAAAACTATTAGCTGATAATATTAGCCCTTTTGGGGTGTGAATCCACCAAAACTGTGCAAGGTAGTGGAGGAACACTCAGCCTTAAACTTTTGATCTTATCTTATCTTATCTAGATGAGGGCCCTTTCGGATGCACTCCGACCCAGCGGGATCTTTTGTGCATTTGCCCTCTCCTTTATGCCTACTCCCAAGCTCGCTCCACCATTTCCACAAAGCGGATGATGCAGCTCAGCGGGAGCACCTTGAACACCTTGGTTGCGGATAGTCGCTACCAAAGTAATTCATTCTTTGTCTGGCAAGGGCATGACATTCACACAATATGTGTTCCATGGTCTCGTCCTCCTCGCCACACATTCTACAGTCTAAACTATCCGACAGTCCCATCTTGGCCAAGAGATCCTTGACCCCGAAGTGACCCCAGATATGATTCTGAGTTGCTTCCTACTGGATTTCCAGACCTTGTTAGTCCAGCCCGAGTCCACTCCTTCTATGAAGAGCTTAGAGTGCCTTAAGCCCGCCTCATTCTTCCACTCGTGTTGGTGTTTGGTTTTGGCATAGGCTTTAAAGGCCGAAGTTATGGTTCTCTGCGAGAGTCCCACAAATGGGATTTGATCTTGATATAATTAACTTTAAAGTCTACCACATATAGAAATGGCTATTTGAAATTTTGGTGTACATCAAGTTGGCATGTCTAGGTGTCGCTGCAACTTCCACCGCCGACGGCGCGGACGCGACATCTCACCGACGATTCGTCGCTCGGCAGTTTCAAATATGAGGTTTTTTTTATTTATTTTTTGTTTAGTTTCTATACAGTGTGTCTCTTGAAATAGGGATCGTAATAAAAACAATTATGAACAAGTTTCTTTCAAAAAATGGTACAAACTATTGTTTTTGACTGTACTGCGGATTCTAGTGTAAAATTGACTTCGCCACCTTTATAAGGAACAAATAAAATATGGTGGCTTGTAAGTGTATTTCGGACCATCCCTTAAGGAAGATTTTCTTTAAACTAAGAATTGTATTTGCCTCTTTTATTTGATCCATTGTTTCTGGGACAACCTGTATGATACCTGGAGTAATATTTAATATTGTTGAATTAACAATATACAGCAAAAACAAGTTTTGTATGAAAAACTTAAATTCTCTGTATTTTTTTACTATGGTATCTGAAGCTACATAAAGGTACAGACCTGGATATACCTCATGTCATTGTATATGCAAAGTTTCGTTACAATCCAAAACGTAGTTTTGAAATGAGAGCGTAACTACGTTTGTATGGAGAATCGAGCTTACTGCGGACTTAAACTCATGGGTCCCGTTTAAAATGGTCTTTGTTTTAGGAGCAGGAGTCAACGGAGCACGACGGTGATGTAGAAGACATATCGGACGGGGAGCGAACGTCGTCATCGGAGAGGAATCGGCCGACTTACTATCCGGGGAATAATGACGAAGATACGCCTGGGTATGTTCGGCAACATTAATATCTTTCGATGTTATCTAAGGGTGGTATACCACTTGTCCAAGATATTTGTCCAATGTGCCTTCGATCAAAGATATTGTGAATTCATCAACTAGAAACACTGTAATTTGATCAAATTTTACGAATGACATACACACATACATTCACGCCGTTATTCCCAAAAGAGGTAGGCAGAGCACATGAAACGTATGTTCCAGCGCCACATTTAGCATAAATGTGGGTATAAAAGATCGACAAAATGTGATATTGCAGTGATAGGTTGCTAGCCCATCGCCCACAACACACTTCAACCCTGCTCCCTTAGTCGACTTTTACGACACCCACGGGAAGAAAGGGGGTGGTGAAATTCTAACCCGACACCACACGGGGACATTTAATTCAAAATGGCTACGCAAATAGTATAAAACTTGAACCAAGATATTGGATAAGTGGAAGGGGCCTCCGTCAAAGAATTTGATTAAATATTGGATACAAATTGGACAAAGATCTTGGACATTTGGTCAAAGAAATTGGATGATTTCATTGGAGATATTCCACGTGTCACATTTTGCTTTAAAAAAAATGTGAGACGCAACGCGCATTGTACCAAGATCTTGGACAAGTGAAATGGGCATACATCAAAGAATATTGATCAAATATTTGACCAAAATTGGACAAAGATATAATAATATGAACTTTATTTCGGGCAAATAATATTTGCATAATATCCATAGAGCGTTAGTAACATTTCTTAATAGTTAATTCGAAGCGATGCTGTCGTACTTTAATGTAAAACTTCTATTATAATAAAATTTATGTTGTCTAAATAAAACGCTACTATTATTAATTAATTATCGTATTTATGTTACAGAGAGTTCATGGTGAACGCAATGGACGCCGAGGAACTAAGGCAATCGATGCGGAGGTCGAAGCAATGGTCCGGAGACAGATTGGCGCCTCCCGCGACAGGGGCCTCTCTCAGTGGCTCGGGACATGAAGAAGACGAGGATGAGGTCAGTATATCTATGTCTCTCTCGTAATCTTATCGTTTTTTTTAAGTAGGCCAGTGGTAGCTCGATGCCGTGAGTACTGCTAGGGTCTTATGGTAGCCTGGTATTTTTAGGCGCGGGTGATAGTAAACTCTTCCAACCGATTGTACATATTTGGACCAGCCTAACTGAGGAAGTACTTCCACCTAACGGAAGACCTCAGTTATACAATACTCGCCTGGAGGTATTGTTGTGATTGTCAGTATGGTCGCGAGTGTTGCAACCATGCTGAAAATCATACTTGTGTGAGAATGCACTGTGTTGGGGAGAGGATCTGTATTTTTTTTCGCTGTTGTGCTTTCCCTCTAATGAACAAAGATTCGGCAACGCGCATGTGATACTTCTGGAGCTGCTGGCATCCCATAGTGACCGCTTACCTTCAGGTGGGCCGTAAAATTGTTTTCAACACAATTGCTCGTAATGTACCTCTTATTGTGTCGCTTTTAGGCTCATAATCCTGGATATTAAACACGCGTGTTTAATAACATTACGATACTTGTGTGTTATGGTTATATCCCGATTAAGTCACGTTGGCACCTTGCAGCAAGATGTATGCATGCACACGGTGCATTCTTAAACTAACCGGGTTGTACAGAATGTACAGCTTTTTTTTTAATTCTCGGCAAATGGATTCTTACCCGACTAAACAAATTAAATCCTTTTTGTTAATTAATTGACTATTTCCTTTTGGATATAATATAGAAACGGTTAATTTAGTAAAACTATTCACTTTTGAGAACATTTTACATGAATTAATAAAGATAACATTTTAAAACGAAATTATTTATTTTATTTTGTATTGGCTGTTTAGAGATTTCATCTAATGCGCGCGCACTGCGCAAACCACAAAAAAAATTGATGCGCGCCATTATAGGTTATTTCACAGATATTTGTAAACATTGTTAATGCGTATTGGGTTATTAACAAAAATGTTGATTCGTGGTGACTAGAAAAGTGATAAAAAGAATGGACGCCACTAGAAATTCTTGACGATGTATACAACATGTGAGTAAAAACCTGTTGACATCAATAAGTAAAGAAAATAACTTGACAGGCCTATCAAATTTTCGTCTTATGAAAAGGATTTTTTCCTCGCAAAATGTGTTGAAAAACGTCGTATGAAACGCGTGAGCTTTGATAATTACAATCCTCGGCTATCTTATCACGCTCACCTGCGGTTCGCGTGATAATTACGCCTCTGATGTAATTATCAACATACCTCATTTGTATCACAAAGTACTATTGCCACCTTGTTGCATCCTGGTATTAAATACACAGGTAGCAAAGAAGGGTGCGGTCTCTCATCAACTAAGGGTTGACATAATCGTTTCAGATAGCCGGATCAGACGCCTTGACACGGAATTGCGAATGTGTCTAAAAAGCTACTTGTCACTACACGCGGCTCTGACGCCCTGGCACCTGAACCGTGTCAGGACCTAGACGCGTGCGTTGAGACTTAAAAACCGGATCGATTCTTTATTGAATCTCAAACGTCATATGAAAAAAAACTTGCATTATTTACTTATTAACTTATGTCCAGGTGTCAACGCCCTCTGGTGACAACGCCGAGCGCAATCCTCTCTCTGGGTCCTGTGAGAGCATAGACACAGCTGTGAGGCGGGAGAAGTACCTTAAGTCCGCCTTTGACAGTCTGAGTGGAGCCGAGCTAGAGACCAGTCCAGGAGGTGAGTTGTACTTTTATCTTCTGTTTTTCTATGGGAGCCTGGTACCTTAAATTCAGACCGGTAGTTGTGTTGCTGCCTAATTAACCCTTTCGAGGCCGTGCTAGGGTACGTGTGCTATGCCGTAGCTAGTAGCAGCATTTTCCACTATGTAGCGAAATCGTTCGTAGAAATTAGACATATATGAGTGTGGCCTTGACTGGGTTAGGGTGGGTTGCAACAGATCGATCGGTTTTTGATTTTAATCGCTACTGTCCAGTGGGACAATAGGGGGACAATAGACAATAAATAAAATAATCGTGTGCGGCGCCGCCGTCGACGCGGCAGCCTCGCAGATTGTGACGTCACTAATAGACGGCAACGTGCGCACACTGTTTGCGTTTTCTCTCTCTAACAAGTAATATTAAAACGGTTGTAGCTTCGTAATTCTTTGAGATATCTGAATGGGATTTTCGTCATTAGGTATAATTTTTTTTGCCTTCTTTCTTTTGGATTAATAATAAATTTTTTCGAGTCCTTATTATGCTAGCGGCGTCAAGGTTGGAAGCTACACGAAAGTTTTGAAAAAACTGTCCGAAAGGTGTAGATTTGATCAGTTGAAAGATCTAAAACAAAAGACAACACAATGTTACATTTAGCTTATTTTATTTTAATTGGAAAATTTGACTAGAGTCTTTGTATTTGACATGACAGCCGCGGGCTCCATATTTAACGATTTTAGTGCGGTTAATGACACTGGTTGCCAAACTAAAAACCGTGTGTAACGTATCTCCGCACAGGCCACACATCCCTGTCGGCGCAGCACCTGTCCCGCGCGGCGCGGCCAGCGCCCGCGCCCGTGCCCGCGCTCGCGCCCGCGCCCGCGCCCGCGCCCGCTCCCGCGCCCACGCCCGCGCCGCGCACGCCCGCCCGCCCCGCCCGCCCCGCCGACCCCGAGGCGGCGCGCCGCCGCGAGGAGCTCAACCGCAGGATCCTGGAGACGCGGCGGCAGCTCGAGAGCGTGAGTGCTGCTATTTTATGGGAGCCTGGTACTTTTAGGCGCAGAGCGGTGGGCACATTTCTGGACTTTTCTCATATTTTCTGGAAATTTCAAGGAATCCAACAATACAACACTGATGTGTACTGTAAGTACTTCATTGTCATAATACCCTGGTGCCTCAGAATTATAGATGCATTGGGATAGCTGCAGCTCTTTCTGCAAGCAGTATGAAGTACACCTCCCATGTTGCTATGGGAGCCTAGTACTTTCAGGCACAGACAAGTAAAAAAATTTAGGTATAAAAAAAAACAATAATGGTTCATGAAACTGGAGAGTTTCTTTCAAAGCTCAGGAGCCTGTGTACTACTGAGGTTTTATGGTAGCCTGGTACTTTTAGGTGCGGGGTGATAGACAGATACTTACTAGAACCGTCTACATTGTTATTCTACCGTGGTATAGTCGAAGAGCCTCTTTCCTCTTAACGTAGAAAACGTGCAGCAAGCAGCGGGAAGAAATCTCTTGTATTGTTCTGGGAGCCTGATACTTTTAGACACCTTAATAGTAAAAAAAAAGCAAAAACTTCGGGTTTTTGGAGAATTTCTAGGCCGCTGGACAGCATCCTAATCCCAGTCACTGCCTCCTCATCCACATCCTATCTTACGAAGCGTGAGTACTATATGTCATTAGCATCTGATGCTTGCCAATTCATCTAACCAGAGCTGTAAGGTCACAGAGGCTGAGGCGGCGCGCCGGCGCGAGGAGCCCAACCGCAGCATACGCCGCTATCATTCATGATAGACACGGCGGCAGTTTGAGAGCATGAGTATTGCTAGGGTCTTATGGTAGCCTGGTACTTTTAGGTAGGTGATGGAAAGATTAGAAAAACCTCCTGGAAATTCAGCAGCAAAGGTTATACGTACGAATACTCCTACATTGTCATTATGCCCTGGTACCGCAGAAGAAGCATTCATTGTGACAGCATGATACCCCGTCAATATAATTAACCTCTCGTATCGCGCTTTAGGCGCAGAGCGGTAGGCGGGTTTTTGGATTCTGGTTCTTATTCAGGAAATTTTCAAGGTTGATTATATGATGTGACTACTTGTCATTATACCCTATTCCCTAGTAACACCTGAAATAGACGCATTGGGATAAGGTGCTACTTTCGCTACAAACAGTATGAAGCCTTCCACGTTGCCTAGTACTATCAGACACAAACAGAGGCTCTAGTATAAGTTTTACCGAAACAAAACTTTACGATCGCGTTTGCGTTTTACCCTCAATTTGTATGGGATTTGACAGCTAAACGCAAACGCGGTCGTAACGTTTTGTTCCGGTAAAACTTATACTAGAGCCTCTGGAGGGAACATTACCAAATTCGGTCTTCTTGAAATTCAATGTCAGTTTGTGAATTTTTATTTTATTTTATTGATTATTAAAGGAATTCGTGCGAAATTATTTCCTAACCATTCCAAAATATCAAAAATGCACAACGTTAATATTCAAGTTTTCACTTCTGTCGGCACTCCCGGAGTATGCAACCCGGTATTTTAAAGATTCTATTTATTCTGTCTACCAGGTGGCGTTCCGATCCAACCTCAAATCCAGCCAATCCACGACAGACCTGTCCTACATCCCTGAAAAGGACAGCACCCGCCGCGGCCGACCCGTCTCTATGGCGGTGCCGAGCAATTCCCGACCATACGGTAAGCTGGTTAAGGTTTAGTGTTAAATGACAATATGCAGTCAGATATGAGCTAAGGTTAACTTAGTCTACTGACTGTGCGGCTTAAGTAAGAATAATTATATGATAAAGGCAATGTCATCTCCTCCAGATAAAAAAAAATAATTCTTAGAAAATATAAATAGTATAGTGTTTATCTTCACGATTAATAAGAATCTTATTAGTAATTTTGGATTATAAAACGTAACAGTAGTATTCAATGGTTATTTCAAATTAAATGATTTCAAATACCCATATTTGAAATACCCATATAATAGCCCATTATTGTTGATAATAATTGCTCCTGTTCTAGTATATATTTTTGACTGCCAAAATATACGTATGGTTTTATAACATCTTAAAATAGAAATATGTGAAAGCTCGCATCCTATGTGAATAAAATCACAACGATGTATTTTTAATGTAAAAAACCATACATATCTTCTCTCCATTACTACGAACTACGTCACTTTAAAAATTGTGACATTATGTTGGACTTATGTATGAGCAATAAGTAATAAATTTTAATATTACTAGTTTGAATTATTATTATAATGTTGATTGATTGAACGAGTGAATGAACCATCTCTGAATAAACTTGTTAAATCAAAAAGAAACAACAGAGGCTCTAGTATAAGTTTCACCGAAACAAAACGTTACGATCGCGTTTGCGTTTTACCCTCAATTTGTATGGGATTTGACAGCTAAACGCAAACGCTGTTTCGGTAAAACTTATACTAGAGCCTCTGTACTGTTATAGTCATTCAGGTTTATAGAAAATCTCGAGCCAAAATATTGCCTTTTAACATTACTTATTGCTCTAATACTGCGTTTCGACAATTTTATTAACATACGTTTACAAACATTAAATTAAGTTTGCAAACGACTGTTGAACAAATATATCAGATATATTTACACGAACGCCGAACTCAAAACAATCTACACAGCCTGTGTAGATATTTCTGAGCGCTACGCCCGTGTAGATATATGTCCAAGCCAGCTACGCGACACTAACCATCTCATCAACTCTCCACGCTGCCAGGAGCTTGCCCCGAAGAGACTCTAGACAGTCTCAATTTCTACGACAGCCTAAACCCTTACCAGAACTTAGACTATCGCCAGAAAAACCCTTACGCTATCCCTGCGAATGCGAACAAGTATATACCAGAGTACGATTCGCCGCCTTACGTGCCTCCTCATTCTAATATACATGTTCAGAATGATAAGAAACATATGAATTTTAGCGTACACGGCGGTCGACCTATGGTATTTAAAGAGCAAACGCAGAAGCAACCTCTAGCGTTCACTATAGACATGTCCAAGAAACCAGGCTCTAAAGTGTTTAGCAGATTGTTCCCTTCGGAAGATAAAGAGCCGCCCAAGTCGAGAAACTTCCATTTAAGTTTGAACAAGAACACGGAGGATAAGAAGCTATTGAAGCCAAACGCTAGGAGTATTTTTAAGAACTATAAATCGTGTCCAGTGTCACCTGTGTCGGAAGAATGTAAATGGGCTGATAAAGTCGCCCAAAATCAAGCTAACCAAGCAAAGAACTCTCTAGATCCTAAAAAGAGAAACTCTTTAAATTTCTTTATAGGTCTAGATAAGAATAATGGCAAAAGTATAGTAGATACAATCAAAAGTGATACTGAGAAGATGATAGCAGAAATAACTAAGAAATACGGGGATTTAGATGAGTATGACCCTAATAGAAGTGATTTAGATCTACAACCTACGAAAGAAGAGAAAGACGATGGTAATTTTTCGTCAGATTCTTTGGAAGATTGTAGTCTTAGTCAAGATGCGAGTTGCAAGAATAAGTTGTATTCTAAAAAGGTGTGCAAGAAGCATATGAAACCCAAAATGCCCAGGCGAGCTGTTTCCAATTATGAAATATACGGATCTATGGATAAACCAGTTGTACCAGCTAAACCTTCCTATATAGTTGGACAGAAGAGCTCAACTTTACCTCGAAACATGCCTTCGAATTTAGACGATATCATGGACGAAGAAGCTTTGAAAACGACCTATTCTAACATGTACAGATGCCAGAGCGTTTTGACTAAGAGGTGTGTTACCAGATCAAATGAATCTGTGTTAAGCGACAATTCAAACGGGTCTAGTGTATCTAATGAAATATTCTTGAGATACGGCAATGAAGTAGCTTTCCAACAAGCGAAACTACATGATAGTAGATACAATATAGATTCTCAAAACTGTTCCTTTGAAAATCTTAATGAGCCTGACGAAAATTATCTAGAAAAACAGAGACACAGCAGCGCTAGCTTCTTCCTAAATCAAAAGAAGTACATGAAAACTAGTTGCAGCCAAGAATCAGTTCTTTCCGACGAAATGTATTTAGACAATGATAATCAACTGTCAAGAACCAACTGTAACTCCTTAGAAAGCGTACTGTCAGATGATTCAGAATACACTAAAAGCGCTCCATTAGAAATGCTATTTGAAGGTACTAAGCCTAAGAAACAAATGTCCAATCAAGCCGTAGGTATACCTAGGAACAGTAAAAGCTGTTACGAATTCGAAAATGCTTCGAAAAGTTACGGGTCTAGTCCTAACAATGTTCCTTATTTCGGAGGGTACATGTATAACAATTATTTGAGCGAAGCGAGCCCTAAATATATAGAAGCACCTCAGAAACCTCCACCTAAACCACCTGCAGCTAAAGTGTACGGATTCGAAATACCCGTATCTGAATTCTCTGGCCACAAAACTGTTACCAGATCTAAAAGTCTCTACGATTCCACTTCAAAACAAGCCCCACCGCCTCCAGCTAAGAATATTGCGTATTATTTCGACGGAAATAATGTACAGCAGTATACGAAAGACAAGAAACCAACAGATGAAATACCAAGGCTAAATAAACCGGATTATATGGCTAGCACAAGCAAATCTCTACAGCCGAAGTTTGCTGCGAACCAGAAATATAAAAGCGAGATGGAAGGATGCGAGACCAAAGCTATGGTCAAATCTAAAAGCTGTAGCTTCGAGGTAGTATTAGAGCCTGCTTCAAAGCCAAACCCTCTTAAGAATTTGATGGAGAAACGTAACTCCCATGTGCAGAAGAATTTAGAAAAATTTGAAGAACAGATAAGAAAGAACACTCAAACAAAGATGACTAAAAACCAAATTAACAAAGAAAAGGCCAATGGAGCTAAGAATAATAATACCACTAAGAGTTTAGAGAGAGGCTCTGGACAGAAAAATAATAATGTAAAGATAACTATGGAGTTCGTCCCGCACAAACCTCCGAAACCTATTAAAAGGACATCTTCAGTTAAATTAAATAATAGACTAAAAGCAGGTCTAGAGAAATCTGGATTAAGTTCATCAATATCATCCCAATATAAAGCTAAATTAGACGGATTACACAACAAAAACTATATATCGAACAAAAAGCCGCTCGAGGATAACAATTCTAATAAAATAGATGACCCAGGAGACACAAATGAGAAAACGTTTGATGTTTTCGTTAAAGAAAGGGATGTTAATGAAAACAAGTCTGAAATGCAAATGGATAGCCTTGAAGTGTACGCAATGCAAAGAATGGAAAGAATGAAACAAGTCAGCATGGATTCCCTAGACATTCTAGAAGATAGTAATGATTTTGCCAAAGATTCTCTAGATTACTACGCAGAACAAAATAATAAAATATCTTATGGAAAATTTATCAAAGATCAAAATAATCAGATGACTTCTATAATTGACAGTGCTTGCTCTTCCAATAGAAACAAAGATACTAAAGAAAACATAGATCCGAAGGAGATGAGTGACGAAATAAAGAAATACAAATACATAGAGAGAAAGATAGAAATCATTAATAAGCTAGTTGAAATGGAGGAACGAAAGATACTACAAGAAAAAATCTTAAAACAGTATAGAATGAAACCACTCAAAGCTAACATCAACGACGGTAAGGGTGTTGTAAAAGTACTTTCTAGAAAATTCGAGAAGTTAGCCACGAAACAAACCGTTCCTAACTTCGCATCCCTCACTCTAGAAGAAGCAGACACAGATACAGAAACGAATTCAGACGGTAAAGAGATCAAACGTAACCTCAGTCTTCCAGACATTTTAGATACAGACCAAATTGGAGGCATAGTCACCGAAGCTATAGAAGTTAGCTGCGAAGCTGGCAATGAACCAGAAAAGCTGAATAACACTATAGAAACTGAACCGCAAAAGATGCTAAAACAGAGAGTGTACAACGAAATGGTAATCCCTAAAACTGACGTACACTTGGACAGTGAAAACTACGAGTCTTCTACTACTAGTTCCAGTTGCACAAACTCCCCAAAGCGACTATCATTATATTTAAACAAGCCTAAACCTCCATTTAGAAAGATCATCCGTGTGCCGACGCCAAGGCTTTGTATGGAGAACAGAATGATGCCTCCGGCGAGATTCAGGCCGATTTTACATTCGGGGGGTGGTGTAAGGCTTTCTGCGCTAGCTAAGAGGGTCCCCCTCCACACCCCCCTCTTGCCCTCGCATTTTGTCCCTCAAGGTTGGGAGCATGTTCAAATTATCGTCGTTTTTGGCATGTTCTTTTGATATAGTGACGTTTTTTGCAACAACACTGTAAGTTTGTTGGGGCATCTGTTGATTTTTTCGGGGTCCTGTCCCTTGACCAAACAACTTTTAGCCAAATGTATCATTTGACAAATGTTTCATTTGACCTACTGCATTTTTCGTCAAAACAGTGGTATTTTCGGGTATTCTTTGAATATCATCAAATAGAAGTCATTAGGTTAGGTTAGGTTTGTTTTATAATAATTATATAAAGCTTTCTATTGAAGAAAAAAATGCATTAGGTCAAATGAAACTTTTGTCAAATAAAACATTTGGCCAAAAGTAGTTTGGTCTAACATTAGTGAACCGATTTTTTTATCTCGAGCAACTGTGTGGGTGTTTCACGAAGCTTCAAGTTACAATTTTAGAAATCTAATCTGGCAAAATGGGGCAAAAGGTCAGTTCAAACTTCTAAAATACTAACTTGTAGCGTTGTGAAATGGGCTCCAGAAGTCTAATTATTAAACGGTATTCGATTTTAATCAAATTCACATTGGCGCGTACTTGCTTTAACACGTTGATCGTACGTGGCAGCGAGCAACAAATGTAAAATTGATTTCAATCCAATACACAGTCTAGTTAGATAGGTGTCTATTACTGGGTATTACAGATTTTCTAGGATTGCTCTAGATATTTCTTGCTGTACTGTTATTATAATAAATATATTTATAAATGAGCATCCTTAGTTCGTTTCACGATAAAATGCGATCAAAAAACGTCTATGTTTAATAAACTTTACAGTGTTGTTTTTTTATCAGTGATCTGTTCTGCATGCCCTTTCTGTTATTTATTACTGTGTGCTTAATTTAAAAAGCAGATGTAGGTAATTAGATACCTATAGGTAGATCTTTCGTTGATTTTTATGAACGGTAATTTCCATTAAAACATTTCGATTAGACAACTTGAATAGACGTAATTATATATATTTTTTGGTAGTAATGTCAATTTATGTACAGTCGCTACCATATATCGAATCAAAATGTATTACAAAATCGCTCCTTATTATATCGATAATAAGGTCGTGTTCAGGTATTTGTCAGCAGTGAGCACCTTATTTGCTATGTCGTATATGATGTGACTGTACGTAAATCATTCCAATAAAAACGTCTGCATCTAATACGTATATAATGTATTTGGCGTCCAAAAATTCTCACCTACAAGGCATATTTCATCGACCCGACTAGACAATGAAACGTAACGTAACATTATCCAAGGTTCACCGGCGAACCGAACGCATCTATCGCCGTATGCGCAAGAAGAAGAGGGCGGCATGAGGCGCGCCATCTCGCTCTCCGATCTGGCCGCTAAGCCGCTCCCAGCGCCTAGGACGCAAGGTCTGTGTACGGTGATACACGGTAGCGGGCGGTACACGGTGGTGGATGGTGGCATGCTGTGTAACACCGTTATACGCCATGGTACACATTGTAATAGTGTGTTTCATGGTGAAGTACAAGCATCATATAGTCAATAGCAGCCAAAGTAGCCAATTATTTCGGTGCACGTCTTTATTACTGTAAGACTAACATCACGACCGGTAAGCTTAGTGGGTAGTGACGCTGCCGACGAAGCTGATGGTCCTGGGTTCGAATCCCGGTAATTCTGAGTCTTGGATGTTTTCTATCTATTTAAGTATTTATATCTATTAAAGATATCGTCTTCTAGTACCCATAACACAAGTCTTATTGATCATCTATGGGGCTAGTTCGATTTGTGTCAGATTGTCCGCCTAATATTTATAATTATTTATAAGTGTAACGATGTGTTATGATATATTTGGCTGCTACTAACTGTACTATGGTGTACGGCTGTGTAACACCGTAATTCGCCTTAAGACACGGTGTATACATTGTGTTTCATGGTGATCTACTGATGTACTTTGGTGCACGACTGTGTAACACTGTGATACACAATGGTACATATTGTAATACAGTATGTTTCATGGTGATATACTGTGATATACGGTGATACACGGTGGTGATGGTATTCGGTGATACACAGTGTAATATATCGGCTAATAGTGTGATAATGGTAAATAGTGTGATACACGGCCGTGGACAGTGTTATGCTGGGTACCACCGTAATTCGCCTTGAGACACGGTGTATACATTGCGTTTCATGGTGATTTACTGATGTACTTTGGTGCACGACTGTGTAACACTGTGATATACTGTGATATACGGTGATACACGGTGGTGGTGGTATTCGATGATACACAGTGTAATATATCGGCTTGGAGACAGCTCTTGTAAAGGATGTGGCGTAGTTTCACTTTTGAGGTTATTACGAGTACCTGAGAAATAGCTATGGTGAAGGGATATGTTTGCTTGGTGGTTGTGCAAGTTTTTTCAAAGCTTTGATGTTTGAAGGTAAGCTTTTGAACAGGTTCAAGGTGTTGGTAGCACAAAATAACTAACTAAAACTCGGCTGTATTAAAATGAAGTCTTCGTGACTGTTGGTTCCGATTTAAATTCAAAATTCGTTTGTTAATGACTAGCGACCCGCCTCGGCTACGCACGGGTCCTATATTATACATATAGACCTTCCTCTTGAATCACTCTATCTATTAAAAAACCGCATCAAAATCAGTTGCGTAGTTTTAAAGATCTAAGCATACATAGGGACAGACGGCGGGTAGCGACTTTGTTTTATACTATGTAGTGATGAAGCTACGGTAGCCCAGTGGTTCAGGCATGCGCCTGTCAAACGGCCGTCGTCGGTTCGAATCCCGGCTCGTACCACTCAGCACTCATTGGTACATATGGTTTTCGGAATTTTATGTACGGAAATAATTTGATATTTACCGTTAGCTTTTCGGTGAATTGAATCCATCGCGAGGAAATCTGCATACACCGGCGAAGAAATTCGAAGGTGTATGTGGAGTCCCCAACCCGCACTGGGCCAGCGTGGGGACTACTGCCCGTTCCCTCTCATCCATGAGACGAGACCTGTGCCCAGCAGTGTGACGTATATAGGCTGATTTATTATTCTTTTTATTACGCCACGTAACCAATTACGTGTGAAAAAATATTTTTCTTGCTACGAAACTAGTTACGTACAGAGAATATTTCTCTTTCTACGAAACCAGTTATGACGTTTTTTTCCTATTTGGCCAGTTCCGAGGGATCCCCGCTCCGCGGTGCTTCTATTTCTGGTCTGTTTGCCCTTCGCGCATCTGAAACTACTTAACGATCCTAACCTACCTGGTGTTTTGCGATCGTAACAGGTTTCCAAAAAGGAAGAAGAATTCTTTGTACGTAACTAGTTTCTTAGCAAGAATAATAATTCTTCACACGTAACTGGTTACATGGCGTTGGTTTCGTAGGCGGCCGAAGGTCAATGCGTTAGTAATTTTCCACTGGTACCTTGTTATTACTTAGATTATCCACGAACCGCCCAAAGGTATTTCAAAAGACATTCTCTTCAATGGAATTTATCTAATTCAAAGTTGGAACAGGGTTTTTTTAGCCCTGTTTTGCTGGCGCGCGCGCAGACATGCTGCGGGTCTCGTGGGCCTAGAGGGAGCAAAGTTGGACAGTTTTGTTTCCTTCGATTTTAAAACAAAACAAAATCTACTCTTTTTTCTACTACTATTATATTGATTCAGTTTTCATCGCCAAGTTTTCTTGTATGGTGGGCGATTAAAGGGTATATTTGTTAGGGTTTATAGGTATTTGGACATGACTGCACATACAATTTTTTTATGTTTTTGCATGGATTATGTGTGTATAAATGTAGTTGTTACTGGCTTGTTCATTGCTTTTATTAACCGCTGTCATTACGCTTCCACGCTGCTTATGAATGTTTATTTTTAAATCAGCACTTCATTAAATTAAACATGTCAATTTTTATAGGACTATTTTTTTTCCATAGAAACTACATATATTGTTATATTGTATTAGTCTTAGTATAGATGACATTAGAATAAAGTAGGCATTTTACATTACATTAGTAATTAGATTGTTGTAAATCCTTATTAATACCCCTGTTATTGTTAATGGATACATATATACTACTATAAGAGGAAAAGTCAGTGAGGTTGTATTTTTGTGTGTAGGCCTTAATCTCCCCGAGCAATGCTAAATACAACATGCACAGGAGTAGCGCTGTTGTTAAAGTTAAAAGACTTTTAAAACTTTTGGTACTCGCAATGAACGCCAGTTGGTCCTCAGTTTCATTTTGAAGCTCTTATTTTACTCAGCTATTCCATGAGTAGTTCCTCAGATAGTCCGACTATTTTGGGTTTCTGTCAACAAGTACCAGTGACTCAACAATAGGTGGCGTTGTTATTAAAGTTTGTAGATTTTTTAGACCTCTCAGTATGAGAACGTATTCTCTCTCAACTCAAGTATCGCTACTTAATTATACGCTTTCGACTTTAAGAAAGCGTTTAAAGTGACTAGTTTTTATATTTTAATATGTCTGATTCTAACGGGAGTTTTCTATATAAAATTATATTTGTAGAACGCGAGTTGGTCCTCAGATAGTCCCTACAATATTACGTTTCTGTCAACTAGTCCCAGCTACTAGACAATAGGTGGCGCTGTTATTAGCTCTAAATCAACAGTTATTAACGTTAGTAGCACAGAACTATATGAAGATAGAACGAAAGGGTGTATGTAGTTCGCGTGGCGAAAAGACGACGAAACGTCTTGTTTGCTCGCCGCGAACTTCAGTCCGCTCCTCACCCCGGAACGCGTGCGACGTCAGGTTTTAAAAACAAAATGACTCGTTGTTCGATAATTATCTGTTAAAAAACCACCAATAACGTTAAACCTGTTAATCGTGGTATTTCCTTTCACCGGTAAGTACTACTTGCCCTGAAATATCTGTTATAAATTTTAAAAAAAAAAACAATTTATTTATTGTCCTGTATTATTCTCACCAAAACGTTTCCAATGCTAGTTTTCTATTGCGGCATTTTTACGAGACAGACTTGGCGTGCGTTCAAAACCAGCGATGTATAAATAAGCTATTCAAACGGTCGAGTCGCGTTCAAGGTCGATTTCTCATTTTTCTGTCACACACAGTTCCCATACTAATCGACGAGCTCTTCTATCTTGATATAGTTCTGTGGTTAACAGTCTCTTAAAGCTCTTGCTATTCTTAGCTACATACGACACAAGTAGTTCCTTAGATAACTAGCAACTACAATATCTGCACGGCTATCACGGGACACTATCCGTCTCTCCCTTATTAGAACACTTAGAACAAGAGGTATAGTGCGAGAAAAATCGAGAGTATGTCGCGGCCGTCGCAGGATAGGCGAGGTCTCTGTCAACTAGTACCAGCTACTCACCGATAGGTGGCGCTGTCACTAACACTGCCTGTTTATAGCGGCGCCGAGCAAGCCGGCGGTGTCGCCTCACGCCGCGAAGAGCCCGAGTGGCTTCGCCCGCCCCGCGCCGCGGTACACGGCCAAGTCAAGCATGACCAGGAGCAGCAGTGTTGGCGTATTGAATCAGGTATGTGGAATTCCTTCTTTCCACCCGACTACGGCAGAACCGAAAGGAAGGGGTATGTTTGTAGCCGTCTGTTTGTATTTACGTGTGTTCCGTCGTAGCGTTTGAGATACAGAGGCTCTAGTATAAGTTTTACCGAAACAAAAAACTAGACTATACCTTAATGATGTGCATTATGTTCATTTTGACAAAAGTTTGGATAATACTGCCATTAGAATGTACAATTTACTTCCCGACGACCTAAAAAATATTCTAGAGTTAAGATCCTTTGACAAAAAAGTAGAGGAATATTTTATGACCCGTCCATTCTATTCAATCAAAGAATATTATGCAAGAATTTTCGACAAAATTGCTCCAGTTATTTTTTGTTTTACTTTTTTCTTTATCCGAACCTTACGTCTTAATTGCGTTATTATTATTATTTAAATTATAAATTGATTATTCTGCTTTTGTGACATTTAATGTAAGTTAATAATATTTGTTTTAATTGAATCTTGTACCTACTTGTTAGTTTTATTTGTATGTTTAAACTATATTTGCATACATATATAAATGTGTTTTATAGCAAAAAAAAAAAAAAAAAGCAAAAAAAAAAAAAAAATAAATAAAAAATATTACCAAAATCCAGAAAACACAAAGACTAGCATGTGTGGCGGCTACGGGATGCATGAGAACAACCCCAACAGCAGCACTAGAAATAATGCTAGGACTCCTACCTTTACACATGCACATACAAAAGGAAGCGGCTGCGACGGCAATACGCCTAAAAAACCTCAACCTATGGACAAAACTAAACACACCACACACGAAGATCCACAACAGACTGATCACAAGCCTCCCTATTATGGAGGCTCCAATCGATAAAATACCGAGAACTGCAGTCTTCAAGAAAGACTACGGCATAGTACTAACAGAAGACTCGAGGGAGGGGCTAAACCAAACAGACCTCAGAATCTTCACAGATGGTTCGAAAACAAATACGGGAACGGGATGTGGAGTGTTCTCAGAGGACTTAAACATACACATATCCAAACCACTGGGTGAACAAAACACGGTATTCCAGGCTGAATGCGTAGGGATAATTGAAGCCTGCAATGCCATAAAGAGACGACAAGTTGAGAACACAAACATACGGATACTCTCAGACAGTAAATCGGTACTACAAGCACTGAACAGTGATAACATCACATCTAGCTTGATATACGAATGCCACCAAAACTTAACAGAGGTGTGCGCAGACAAAAACAACGTTACCATACAATGGATCAAGGGGCATAGTGGCTCAAGAGGAAACGATGCAGCGGACGAACTGGCCAGGAAAGGCTCAGAAACGGCGGCATACGGACCGGAACCAATCTTACCCCTGCCACAAAGCTACATATACAATCAACTTGACCTATACACCAAAGACCTACACCAGAGATATTGGGAGGATATAGACACATGCAGACAGACCAAAGAGATTCTGTCAAAACGCGACAACAAACTCACAACCGCACTACTGAGGACACACAGAAACCAACTACGCAAGATAGTAGGAATAATAACAGGACATAACACCCTGAACAGACACCTGTATAACATGGGTATCACAGACAGCCCCATGTGCAGAGCCTGCATGGAGGCGGAGGAAACAACCAAACATATTCTACTGGACTGCAAGCAGGTAGAAGTATACAGGAAAAAGCACCTAGGGTCTCCAGACACACTACGGAACGCAGTCAGGAACACAAAGGCACTCACCAACTTTGTAGAGGAGCTGGGGTGGTTAGAGTAGCGCTACCCCACCATTTCACGCAAAATAGGCACAATGGATGTCGACTTGCGGAAAAAAAGCCCAGTACAACTAACTAACATAGCAAAAAAAATGAACTTTACGATCGCGTTTGCGTTTTACCCTCAATTTGTATGGGATTTGACAGCTAAACGCAAACGCGGTCGTAACGTTCTGTTTCGGTAAAACTTATACTAGAGCCTCTGTTTGTATTTACGTGTGTTCTATGTAGCGTTTGAGATACTGAACCGATTTTGTGGATCCACATAATACCAGCGTCGTTTCGCCTTCTGTGGATCGACATTATGCCGAGTGATTCCAATTTCGCATCTAATCTTAGTTTTAATTCAGCATCTAAATGTAAATGTTGAAATGTACGACGAGCTATCAGAACAATCTTTCTCTGCCACTAAATCTTTCAATCAGTTTCATATTCATATTAATTTAATCCATTGTTATCATGTTCATCAGCACATAAAGGTCTTACATTTTAGTCCTAGTAGGTATATGATACCCTGCTAGGGCATACAATATAGGACATATTATACTACTTAATAACTAAATAAAAATTACAATTAAGTACAATAATTATCATGCAGCAACTACTTTAACTAAATTTAAAAACAAGAGCAATTTAAAAGGTTGTTTGTACGTGTCAACATAGTTACTTGATGTCAATTAATTATTAATAAATTCATTATAATTCAGTATATTATGTCATGTATGTTTCTTTCTACAACGCCTTAGGGAGGCGTGTAGCGACGTCTACCAGAAGACTGGACTGAGTTGATTAGTAGCGACGGGCCATGTATGCCTGTGGTCGCCGGTTCGGAGCATAAACATTAAAAAAAAAACCTTTAATTTAAAATCGAATGAATGCATTATTATAACTGTCGGGCCGTTGGCAGAGCGACTCGGAATCGGATCCGGCGCCGTCGCGGGCGCGCGGCGCGGGGCTGATGCGGCCCACCATCAGCTCCATGAACAAGCAGGCCGGCGGCAGTCGCCGGAGGCCGCTGCCCAACGCTTATAGCTCAGGTTTGTACACTATATTTTGTAGCGTATACTTTTTAGGTTTCTACACTATATTCTGGAGAGTGTACTTTTTTACCGGCCATCAAAAAAAGGCAATAATCGTTTTTTTCCCAGTCAGGAATAAGGTTGAATGTGTTTTAGATGTAACAAAAATACTTAATTAGTATGAAAGTTTCTTATATTTACCTTTTATTTTATATTATATCTTTTTTATCCACGAGAGGAGGCATGTGCCTGGGCACATGCCTCCTCTCGTGGATAAAAAAGATAAATAAGATAAGAGAATAAGAGCCTATATACGTCTGGACGTATATAGGCTGATTTATTATTATTATTATATATATTATCTTACTCAGAGCTTACACAATAAAGCCATTGTTAGACGATATGATACAGAGAGAAAGAATATAATGGAATAATAAAACATCTCGTCTGTGGTTGTGTGTCATCCTGTTGGGGGCTACAGACGAAGATGGTTTATATTCTATATTATTTTTCTCTGTATCGTCTAAAAAATTATCGGGTTAACTTCCTCGTTAAAATAACACGAAACAAAATATTTAATAAAATAATTTGTTTCGTTAGAAAGGTCTAGCCATTGCTATTTTACCTGAGTTCTTACTGAAAGAAAGGAATAATGAGTATAATGAACCCCACAATGGCTTTGTTACTGAAGAATAATCAAAATTCTACGAGTATTGGTACTTTTATAGTATTAAGAACCACTTCAGTCCTCATTAGGCTGGCCACACACAGAACGGAATTCAGTCGCTGAATCATAATCTGAATCGCTCAAATTCTTTTTTAATGAGTTTGTGTTCTTTATTTTTAATGTTTTTGTATTGTGCAATTTGTCCTTGTGTGTGATTGTGGCGCCATTGTTCCGTACCTCGCCAAATGGCCACAAAGGAAGAGTTGAGTTGTGGCCATTTCGTGGCAAACGTGTATGTACATATTTGTCCGCAGTTTGTCTTTTATTTTTATTTTGCCACGACTACATACATGTTTTCTTTCTTCTTTCTTTCAAATAAAACGGTACAGTTTGAGCGGCATTTCTACCAACAGCCCCCCTAGCACACTAGGTTTTATGTCCGACGCAAACCATTCGTCCCTCTTGCACTCGCATATTTGCCAGAATGGGACGAATGCTTTATGTCCCACATACAACTTAGCGTACTATCGACAACACAGCTAACTGACCATCGGTGCACCTTAAGTGCATCGTAATAAGGTTCTATATAAACACAGGATGGTCAGTTAACAGTGTTGTCGTTTGTACTAGCCCCCCAGGTGTACCTTTTTTACTCTTGAGTGGTCCGAATACTGAACCCAGTGCATGAATTCAGACTGTGTGAGCCCAGCCTTATTTGTATGATAATGCACTAGTATTGCCATCAGCCACTGCTTGGCACTCTAACAGTGTCTGTCTCATTCTGTCTAGTACAATTAGATAGGACAGGAGACGTATTGAGCGATATGGATACAAATTACTTCACACTCAATTATGTGACGTCATATCAGTGGCCGTGTGACGTTATTTGTGGAAATTCGTTGAAGCCGCTTTCATAAAAGTTACAAGACATTGTATCCTAGCGTCAGATTTCACAAGATCCCAACGTGTCTTGCAAGTTTTATGAAACAATGGTGTAGTTGTTTATGGTTGAATTCGTTTTTTGATTTATTTGAGGGACAAGGCACTTTATCGTAAGCTGACAGTCGAAACTCACTAAGCAAATACATTTTACGTGGTTTTTAAGTTGGGTGACAGATTGGTTAGTTAGTTTCCGTCGTCATCGGACAATGTTAACTTCATAAGGCCCAATGTACATTACAATGTTTCAATGGGATTTGAACCTTTCAAAAAACAAAATCAAGTAGCATTCTTTTTGTTTCGTTGTTTATTCGTACAGCATCATATAGTCTTTATTATTATAGGAGTAAGGAATGGGTTACGATATATTTGGCTACTTTGGCTGCTACTAACTATATGGTGCTGAGTGTACAAATGAAATGAAATCATTCAAATTACCTCAGCAAACATTTAATACGACTCCTTACGAGGTTTAAGCTACTTCAAAGGGAGACAGTAGTCTTACTTTTGTTATTTTTCATCACACTTGCTCGAAACGGGCTTCATAATGCACAGACATACAGAGCTGTAATAGCCTATGTTACGCCCACGGGCGTAATGGTTTTTTTCTTAAATTGTGTCTGTCACTCATGCGGCAGTTACAAAGCAAAGAGGTTTTATATCAAATACGATGTCTGAAAACGTATTTATAAATACATTTAAACTTAATAACACTACTAAAACATGTTTAACAGAATGATTTACAGATTTAATATGTAGTTATTTAGTGTCATGTAAAATGTAAAGTGTTTTCAAATCGTGGCTGTATACCGAAGGGTCTTTGCCATACGCGCCTCACGTCAAATTCAACAAAATGGACAACTGATATGTCGCAGTTTTATTACGATTTGTATTAATTTCATCTAAAATGTATTTGTTTCCTCGCAAATGTGATGAAAAACATTGTGTATAACACGGGCGTAAGAACATTGCAAATTCGAATCATCAAAAGGTAGACTCTTGTTCGCAATATTCCACTTACGCCCCTCGTTAAACAATGTACTATTGTCTGTGTCTGCACTTTTGTCAATATTGATCTCCTAATTTGAAATCAATAATTACCCAAACGATTCACAAAGCGAACTCAACCCCATAGTGCTAGCCAAATAACTCACAGCTAAGTAGATCAACACGTTACTAACAGTGAGCCTGTCTACGGCTGCGCAAGAGGAGTCCAGCTCGGAGGCCGAGGACAAGCCCGGCGGCCGACCAAGAGCGGGCAGCGTCGACGCGCGCCGCATCGGTGAGTGGAGAGTTACATTTTTAGTGGTTACTAAACCTGTACTAGGTAAACCGACTATCGAATGAAATCTTTTCCGCCAGGTGTGGCGACTTCTGGTGAGTGTCTTGAGTCAAACGCGAGTGAATGTGGTGAGATGTCGGTTATGGGTTCCCTCTATTTGGCATAACTTTTATTGTCCGAAACGTTTTTCGCATATCAGACTTGGCATATTCGGTTTCCGCCGAATGTTATTGTGGCAGAAGCCTTACTTAATAGAATTTCTAAAATTCCGAATGTGTTTGGACGAATTTAAATTTGCACACTATTGTTATGGCCGATTATATTTACGCATAATTTGATTTAGCATAACTTTATTCGGCATATTATGGATTGTCCGATACTTACTAAGTGTACTTAAGACGGGGTGCGTCTTACGAGATATAACAACAATATAATTATATATGATATCGATAAGGATTATAATATAGTCGGTTAGATTAGGGCATCTACAAGAAAGGGCTCGCGGCGCGAAGCCCCCCGCAGTAAAAACAAACAAACAATCGTAACAATGGTATTATTAGTAGGTTAGGTTACCGCCGCCGCCTCTATGCCGGTGTCGCCCGGAGCATGGCCCTGTACGGGGCCCCAATCTGGCCCTGCCCCGAAGGCCACAGAGAGTGGTGGCCATACGGATATGCAGGGCCTATGTGACGGTGGCGTGGGCGGCAGCGTGCGCCTTGGCTGGCACTCCTCCGTGGGAGCTCGACGCGGAGGCGCACGCCGAGGCGCACAGGGAGCGGGTGCGGTGGAGAGCCACCGGGGAATTTCCCGCTCCCGAGGAGGTGAGAGAGGCGAGGAGACAGACCCTGAGGAGGATGAGGGAGAAATGGAAAGCCGACCTCGAAGACTCCCCCTATGGAGTCCGCACCATAGGGGCACTCCTCGGGTCGATGGAAGGTTGGTTGGAGAGGGCCCATGGCAAGGTGGGGTACAGGCTTGCGCAGGTGATGACCGGACATGGCTGTTTCGGTCATTACCTGTGCAGGATAGGAAGAGAAGTTAGCCCCACCTGCCATGAGTGCGGCGCGGAGGACGACACGGCCCAGCACACCTTGGAGTGGTGCACTCGCTGGGCCGAAGAGCGCCGCACGATGGTGTTGGCCCTCGGCGTGGATGATCTCTCGCTGCACAGCGTAGTGGCGGCCATGTTGGGCAGCGAGAGATCTTGGGAGGCGGTGGCCTCCTTCTGCGAAATCGTCATATCGCAGAAGGAGGCCGCGGAGCGGGAGCGCGAAGGCAGTGTGGATGCGCTCCCGCTCCGGCGCAGACGGAGGGGTCGAAGGCGCGCGCGGTTTGCTGCCGCGGGCCGCGTCTTCCCCCAGTAGGGCCAGTGGGTTGGGGACCCACATTGCACATGGCCCTACACGTCTAGGGGGAAAGTCAAGCGTCTCTGACCTTCCCCTCCTCTGGCGCGGGTGCCCTGGCGGGAGTAGCCAAGGCCGCCGGGGGTCGTCGTGGTAAGTAATGCTGCATCCCACGACGCCCCCTTAACGGCAGGAGAGGGTGACGCCGCTGGGGTTTTAGTGGGTAGGCTCCTCCCCTCCCTCCGCTTCATGCGGAGGGGGTTAAGGGAGGAGAGATCCCCACATAACCCCCCACTATGGCCTTCCCCGGGCCGGGGGGTATGTGCAACACATTTCCCCAGCGTCAAAAAAAAAAAAGGGGTTAGCTTGTGCCCCCTAGAGCGGAAATAGGCACCCCGCGAAGCGGGGTGACGTTGACAAGCTGGCGGCTAAAAAAAAAATTTTTTTAAAACAAATGTATTATGCTTATATATTTTATGCGTGAACATGATTCGGAGCATCAAAATTATGCACAAACAATATTCAGACTATTGAAATTCAGCGTAATCGAACTATGCGAATCTCGATTCTGCCAAAACAGTTTATGCGCAAAGTCAATTATACCTACATAGATTATGCCAAATAGAATTCTTACTAAAAAAATATGCCAAAACAGGGGGAACAGTCGGTTATAAGTTGTATAGAGGCGTCCCGCTTCATGCGTGACTCCATCTAGCGGTTAAAGTTGATAGTTAAATAAGAAAACGAGTGGCGACATCTACTGGCGAGAGTAAATTGAATACGAGAATGTTTGGTGACATCTAGTGCTGAGTGACTAGAGTCAGATACGGGGGGGGGGGGTGGGGGGGTGTGGCGACATCTTTTGGTGAGTGTCTAGAGTCAAATGCGAGTGCATGTTCGTTCAGTTTGAATAGTTGGATAGACGAATCTAGCTTGGAGGGTGAAAATCTTGGTGTCCGACCGCGAGCGATTAACGTCGCCGCCTCGGTTAGTGAAGGGGTTCTTCGTAGCTAACACCGGGTATTTTCCACCAAGCGGTCACACTTTGACGTGATGATATCTATCGGTAACTAGGTAACTCAGTTTCCATCCAGCGTTTTCTTGTACCGTCTACTGGCGCAGTCGATAGGATACGAACCTACTCTCCGTCAACATCGACTTCCACTGTCGAAGTAATGATTTTTATGAATCATGAGTGAAATAACTTGAATGAAACTGCCTCTGAAGTGATTGAACGCTCGGCCGAGCCCTGAAGATTCGAGCAGTTAAAACTAAGACTAGCTATATGCTGTACTGGAAAGTCTCGCGTTAGCCCTGAAGGCTCGCGTCCTTATGGCTCGGCCGAGCTCAAACTCAATACTGATAAGGCTAACCTACTACGTGGCAGGTCGGAGCGGCTCGGAGAGAGACCTGTCAGCGAAGGCGCGCGAGGTCACGGCGCGGCTCACGCAGGGCTCGGGCAGACCTCGGGGCAAGACGGACCCGCCCGCACCTGACCCGCAGCGTGAGTGTAATACTGTTTTAAAACAATTTTTACCCGACTGCTACAAAAGGAGGGTTATGTTTTTCGAGTGGCCACAGTCCAAAACGGCTTGGTGCATTTTGACATATAAGGTGTCGTTGAATTCCTCTTAATCGGTGACATATAATAGTTGTAAAAAAGCAGTGGTTACTTTACTGTGTTCATGTATCCTTCAACTAAACGGTACTTCAGCGCGTGTAATTATAGTAAACTAGCTTCTGCCCGCGACTCCGTCCGCGTGGGACTAGTTTATATTATAGCTCCATACATACTTTCACCCCCCATTTCAGCCCCTTAGGGACTGATTTCCTGGGTAAAAAATATTCTATGGTCTTCCCCGGGACTCAAACTATCTCTATACACCAAATTTCATCCGTACAAACTTTGCACCCCTATTTAACCCGCTTAGGGGTTTTACCAAAACCCTAAAATTACTTTTCTTGTATGGTAATAAGACCATGCACAAAGTTTCAAGTCTCTCACTTAAAATTTTACTCCATCCCCATACAAACTTTCAACACCGGTTTTAACCCCTAAGCGACTAAGAAGGGATTTTTGAAATGTTACCCTCAACATTTCAAAAATCCCTTCTTAGTGGCTACTTACGTTATATAAACTACCTATTGTGAAAAAAACCGCTTTCTAGGTTCAATGGTTTGGGCTGGGCGTTGATTTAAGTCAGTCAGGACTTTTACGTTTATATAGCCACCTAGGGCGCACTAAATCTTAAGCTTTTTGAGGCCCGTAGTGAAAATTTGACGTCACCACAAATGTACTTTGCTCATGTAAAAACACGCACGCACGCTATATTAACATGAATATACCTGACATTTATTTGTTGGTTTCCAGTGTCGTCGTCCCAGCTTTGCTCAGCGTTGACTGAGCAGTTGACCCGCACGGCCAGCAAGGTGGTCCAGTTGTACCGGAGTCTTAGACAGGAGCCCGGGGCTGCCGCGGACATTAGTGGTGAGTTATCTAACGGCGGCAACTCGTCCTGACCCCTGAGGCTCTAGTATAAGTTTTACAGAAACAAAACGTTACGACCGCGTTTGCGTTTAGCTGTCAAATCCCATACAAATTGAGGGTAAAACGGAAACGCGATCGTAAAGTTTGGTTTCGGTAAAACTTATTCTAGAGCCTCTGACCTTATTCTGCCTAATGGTGTCACCATTAGGAAGAATAGACGACGCAGCCCTAGTAAAAATTAACAAAAAATATTAATTTTTAACAGGTCCTCCTTTTGATCATGTGTGACACTTTTCTTAAGAGGTATTTGCTCTTTCACACAAAGATGTAATGTAAGCTCGGCCGAATTTCACCTTCGCATACAAACGTAGTTACGCTCTCATTTTAAAAGTACGTGTTGGATTGTGACGAAACTTTGCATATACAATGACATGAGGTATATCTATGTCTGTAATTAGTTTATATGGTTCCAGTTTATAAAACAAACGAAATACAGTAAAAACAAGTTGTATGAAAAACTTTAATTTGCTGTTTTTTTTTACTATGGTATCTGAAGCTACATAAACTAATTACAGACATAGATATACCTCATGTCATTGTATATCCAAAGTTTCGTTATAATCCAACACGTACTTTTAAAATGAGAGCGTAACTACGTTTGTATGGAGAATCGAGCTTACTGCGGACTCTTAAACTGTTCACTTTGTATCTCAGCTATTATAAATCTTCCAATGACGATGCTGTTTTAAAAGCAAACAAATTTCCTAGATTTATATTCGTACTAGCTTCTGCCCGTGACTCCGTCCGCGTGGAAGTCGGTTATATCGTAGCTTCATACAAACTTTCACCCCCCATTTTAGGAAAGTGGGGCATTAGAAAGAGACAAAAAGTAGCCTATGTCACTCTCCATCCCTTCAACTATATCCACTTAAAAAAAACACGTCGATTCGTCGCTCCGTTTTGCCGTGAAAGACGGACAAACAAACACACACATACATACACTTTCCCATTTATAATATTAGTATGGATGCCTATTCTACAGGTCTAGAAGCAGCGATTCTAGAGACGCAGAAAGTGCTTCGCGGCGCCGTTGCGCAGAACGGGGACGCTCCCAGCAGCCTCTCTTCCGTCGAGGGCGAGTATAGGGGCCTCAACGTAGACAGCGCGCGTCAGAAACTAGAGCATCTCGTCTCTAAAGGTGAGTTCGTTTATGAACCACTAGTTTTGTCCGCAGTCGTCCTGCGCTGGTGCAGTGTCACTCCCCCGTTCACCGCTTTAAGGGATGTTTCCGGGATGAAAACTATCCCACGACCTGCTCAGAATCTTTAACTATCTGTATACCAAATCTGACCAAAATCAGTTCAGCGTTGTAAGCGCGAAAAGGTAACAGACAGATAGACAGTTACTTTCGCATTGACCAAGCCAAGCCTAGAACTAGTGTAGAAATGTACGGCGGCTACCAAGGGCGAGTACAGGGTCCTGAAAGAGTCTATATACTCCATCTCGTGTCTAAAGGTCAGTTAGCTTCTGTTGCAGAAGAACTGTAGTTCTGCCTCGTTCAGATCTTCTATTTCTGTGAAGTGACCTTGCGACCTTTTCAAAGAGCAAAGCCAAAAGAATCCACAAATAAATTAGATTGTAATCTAGACTTGTTTTTAGATATTTCGTTCATTCCACTTAACACTTTTAGTCCCATCCCCTTACGTACAGACTGCCCCATGTTTTCGGTTACGAGCGTAGCGCTACGAAATCTTTGGCATTGACTGTGTGAAAAAAGTGGAAACATAAGTTCCATTCACTCCCGTGCGTCGATTTTATCTAGTTACAAACTGTTCTGACCACGTGTTGACCACGTCTATTTTTACGCCATTCGTTGATGAATTGGAATGCGTAACATTACATTCCTCCTTCTAATGAAAGATACCCGACTGGCTGCAATTTCACATCGAGAATGCCATTTCTATTTCTTTTGCTGTAGTATTTTTTTTTCAATATTATGGTATAGAGTGGGATTGGTGAGGTAGGGCACAGCGAAATGTCGAATTTGGAGCAGCCCAACTGGGGAAGTACCGCCGCCTTGCAGAAGACCACAGCCATAGTAACACTACTACTTGCTCTGTAGTAGTGTTGTGTTCCTGGTGGTGAGCAAGGTCGCCAGAGCTCCCGAGGATGCGTTGTGTTGAGAGCGAGGGAATTTGTTCCTTCAGCTGTCAACACGGCGAATCCTCAAACATATCAAGGGTCGGCAACGCCCATGTTACTCCTTCCCATGTCCATGCGTCTATAGGCTGCGGTGTCCGCTTACCATCAGGCGGGCCGTACGCTTGTTTGCCACCGTCGTCGTATAAAAAAAAGAATGGCGCATGTGTTAATAACTTTCTGACTTTACAAGCATAAACCTTTACTTTGAATCACTTTATAACAAGACTTTTTCCTCCGCAGAATCCAACAACATGTCCCTGATCGAGCAATACAGCGACATACTCCTAAACATGATGCAGAGCAAGATGGTGAATCAGTTCTCGCAGAGTCCACAGTCGCTGCCGCCCGCGCGCGAACCCGGGACGAGCAGCTAGTATATGTAGCGACGCTATACATTATACTTGTAATTCCAAAACCGGTCGCGCCACCTATCGGTGAAGATCTGGAACTAGTTTTAAAGAAGTCGCGCCATCTAGTGGAGAAGATCTGAAACTAAAGTGCTACAGAAGTCACGCTCTAGTGATGAATCTTTGTAACTAAGGATTCCGTTGTAATACCAATGCTGGTCGCGCCATCTAGTGGTGAAGGTCTGAAGCTAGTTATACAGCGATCGCGCCATCTATTGATGAATCTTTGAAACTAAAGATTCCGCTATAGTTCCAATGCCGGTCGCGTCATCTAGTGGTAAAGCTCTGGAACTAGTATACTAGTATACGGAAGTACCGCTCTAGTGATGAATCTTTGGAACTAAAGATCCCGATACAATGCCAATGCCGGTCGCGCCATCTAATTGTGAAGATCTAGAACAAGAGTGATACAGCCATCGCGCCATCTAGTGATGAATCTTTGGAGATAGAGTGAAGTTTCAATTGTGGGGACATCTAGTGGTGAGTAGTAATTTTGTGACTGTGATTAGGAACGCCATCTCGCGTGCTAGAACTATCGGGAATCGGCCTAGAGTGTATGTAATTCGATTGTGTATAGATTTGAGGTTCATATGTTGGTGTTAGAGTGACGTGTTAAGTATTGTAATTAAGCTGACGCAAGAGATTTATATATAATCCCGGCATTTAAACAGAACCTGTTTGTAGTCCTAAATTGGTGTACTGAGGCTCGGCGGGGCGTGCGTAAGAGCATACTATCCAAGCATGCTATCCACGCATGCGCACTAGCGAACCTGAGTAAATGCTGCCATGTTGGTCCTAGTTACGTGCCGGGTATTATATTTGGATTGCAACGCCATCTAGTGGTTTTATGGAAATATAAGTCGTCCAAATAATGATTTAGGTGTAATCAAGGCGTTTGTCTGTTTGTGTCAATTTTGCTAAAACGATACTAAGACTAATATTGTGATTGTGCAGCGTCCATTTTAATACACATTTTATTTGAACTTCAAGTTTTATTATTTACTATTCTAATTTGCCTTTTATCAGTTTATACGTCACGACTACATTCTTAATTTTTAATTTCTATCTAACTATCAAGTCGTATATTTATTTTAACTGTTTCTTTCAGACAAGATAACTCAATAAATTTATATAGCCATGTAAGGGCCAATATTATTTTTGCTAAGGCAATTCGAATCTAGTGCAAAGAAAATCGGATTGAATTTCATTTTTTCGAGCAATCAGCGAAACAAACGAAAAGCTTCTTTTTTATTTCTACAAAAGGTTCAAATCCCGTTGAAACGGAGTGCACATTGTAATGCACACTGGGCCTTACGAGGTAACATGGACGCTGCCGTGCCACGCGACTAATATGAAATATATTTCGTCACGTGAACGAGTAAGAGACATTGTGAAACTCTGATTTTATTCCGTGGTAAAATTTTAAGTTTCACAAACGTGAAATATTAATGTTTAACAATAACTAAGGAGGTTATAAGATGGCGCCACCAGACGATATTTTTTTTTATTCACCTTTGATGTATGGGAACTAGTCTCCTGAATCACTTTTAAAAAGCATATACATGTTTTTTTTGACATGGTTTTTTTATCTTTATTTATTGCTTTTGAATACTGTCGCTTACTCTGTATACTGCTTAAAACTGATTTACTGTTTAGTGATATATATTTTTTGTATATAAAAAAAAATACGTATGTATATGCTTTTAATGGTCACAAAATATGTATGCAAGATTTTCAGATCCTTAAAAAAGTTTACATAAACAAATTTATCATTCAGACCTGATATCAATATGTCAATAAAAGGCATATTTATTTGCGTACTTCTTAATTGATATACAAAAATGTCCCATGTAATTTTCTTAAGTGACCAGTTATTGTCGATTTACCCTAAATGGTGGCGTCTAGACTTATCCCCGTAACCATGTGAGATAACTAAAAAGACATTTAAAAATCAGTTTCAAACATAGTTGAACTGTAAGTGGTTTGATAAACTATATTTTTAACGTTATTTATTCCAATTGTTAAATTGTATTTTAAATCGGTTTCTAAATTTTAATTAACGAATTTAATCAGAGTTAAAAAGGGAATTCCGTCGCCATTCTAGATAGTATTTTTATTTGCATTTATGTATCATTCCAATCATGTTTTAGCTAATTTTATGATTGCCCAAGTCCACGTAAGGATAAAACACCAATTTACGCGATTTTAGCGAATGCTCAAACAAAAAGTTTTGAAGCTGACTACATTAATGGTTACAGCGTAAACTTTCCATACAAACGTTCCTCAAACTCAAAGGCGTACAAAACAAATAATGCTAATAACATAAAATTGTTTTGTAATTTCCCAACGTAGACCGAAAAACGTTTCTATGGAAAGAACGCCGTCGTTCCACTTTAAAGCTAAGGCCACGACTTCAAGCGGTTACGGCAGCGGTTTCGGTGAGCGGCGAGCATTCCAATAACTAACCGCGTCTCTGTGCAATTTGTTTGGAATGCTCGCCGCTCACCGCGAAGTCGTGACCGCGCCGTTAGGAAGTCGTGGGACTTCGAGCGGCGGCGGAAGCGGTAGCGGTCCGTCACACGTGGGTGCGAGGAGCCACGTTCCGTTCGAAATCGGGGCCGTAACTTACCAAGTTGTGCCAAGCAACATCCTGCAGCAGGTTGACTATACGCATCACGGCGATTCTGATCCCTATGACTGCTATCTCAGTACAATTATACGTTTTAAGGTTATAAATTTGACCGCTTTAGCTTGGTTGGTAGTGACCCTGCCTATGAAGCAAGAGGTCTCGGGTTCGAATCCCGGTAAGGGCATTTATTTGTGTGATGAGCACGAATATTTAGTTCCTGAGTCATGGATGTTTTCTGTTTTTAAGCATTTCTTTCTCTATATACGTAAGTTTATCGTCGTCTAGTACAAGCTTTGCTTAGTTTGGGACTAGGTTGATTTGTGTAAGATTGTGCGCAAATTATATAATTATAATATAGGTCTCCATACGACTTAATAGTCGTATGGAGACCACCTGTCATAGGGATCAAGATTGGCCGTGATGCGTATATTCACCCTGTGAACATACATTGCGCGAATGCGCTTAAATTATCAATTTATACCCTGTATAACAGCACTTGCACATTTATTCGTAGAATGCAATCAGACAGACAATTGAGTGTAATATATGCCTGCCGTTCAACTGAGTAACATGTGACAGTCGACACCAAAGATATGTATACATTTTTCGTATGACGCGACGGAATATGGTGCAAATGTATAAACATATATTTGATACTGACTGTACCTACGAGGTGCTGGCGTGCGTTTGTATGACGATAAGGGTGAATATCCACCAGCACGGTTATCACAAGACGGCGCGCGAGCTATGTTGCGGCGAGATAGACTATCCGTCTCTTTCTAATTAGAACATTTAGAAAGAGACAGATAATCTATCTCGCCGCGCCGCGATTTGTCTTGTGATTAGATAACCGTACAGACAGGCACCGTCCCCTCCCTCACCGCGCAACTACCGCATTAACCGGCTCAGTTAAACTGCCACCAGCGAACGAAAAAACCATAGAAGTCTAAGTAGCGCCGCAAAATGGCCCCACAGAATGGGTGCCATTGCCATTATGCGGGGTTGGGGGCGGGGCGTGAAAACGATGCCAGGCAGCCGTTTAGTTCGATGCGCATACCGGGTTTGTGTAGAAATTTGTAAGGAACTAGCATTCTATGGTGTTTTCGTTCGCTATACATGTTTCCTATAGAAATAATGGAATTGTGAATTTTAAACCTCCTAAAATTAGGATGTACATAGTAAAATAAGTGACCATTGAACGTTAGCCGCTTTACGAATCTGAAATTATGACATTTGATGCCACATTTTATTTGAGCGCGTTTTAGAAATGTGCCCAAATAAGTGTATTTTTTTATAGTCCGTGCCGCGTGTCGGTTATTGCGGTTCGGGAGGGGTGTGATTGTGACATATTAGAACTCTATTTGGTGTCCATTACGCTGACGTCATCACCCTTCTTATCGCACCTGAACCGCAGAAACCGTTTTAATATGCTTATAGTAGTTATAATTGAGGAACATTTGCGACAGAACTGTTTCAAATATAGACTTTAATTTCTAAGCGAGAACTTTATATTTGCCGTGGCAGTCACTGATTTAAATAACGTCATACAGCGGTTAATGTCAAGATGTAAATAGAATCGTATTACCGAGCCATAAAGCTCAATATGCTATGATCGGGATCTGTTTCTTGCGTCCAAGGGATAAGCGAATTGTAAAACTTAATTTTAACTTGCATGTGTGTTTAGAACTAAAGTAGTTGTTGTGGTGTGAAACGTTTAGCCGACTACGACGATGCGTAAAGGTTTAGGGTCTTTAATATATGACGGCCGGTTTAGACTAGTGTGTTAGCATCTGAAGCTGACTGTCCTAGATTCAAATCCCAGGTAAGGCAAATATTTGAGATGAAGATGAAGATGACAAAGTCATAGATTATAATCTGCGATTTGGTGAGTTTTGCTTAAATGTCAAGAAGTTATCATCGTAGCCCTTCACGCGTTTTGTCTCCCGTACTCTCCTGTATTTTACCAATGATAGGACAGGGTCAGTTACATTTTGATGCCGTGACCAGGATTCTGAATGTTACATCATTTTATAATTGAATATCCATCACTTAGATCTTTATACTAAGAGGGGCTCCTGCCAACGCTAACTACGTTCGTTCGTGTATCTCCCTCTCTAATATGCAAGTGTGACAGAGATAGATATACACGAACAAATTAAGTTTGCGTTTGCGATTATAAAAATCCTTTCTGTATCTTGACGGTACACGTTTCATATCACAGCACTCGGTTGGCTGTGAGTCGTCTGAATTAGCCTACAATGCACATCAACTGTATTTAAGAAGCCCTGCGTAAAAGGAAGAAAACAGGTACTCATATAAGTTACAAGATATTTGCAGAGTCCCGAACAATGAATCCTCATGTTTCTTGCATCGTATGTATACGCTATGGCGACCGTGAATCGGCTGCACACTTGTTTGTCACAATCCAAGTGTCAATGTATACAGAGTGTACCAAAAAATGGGGTGTGAACCTGAATCAGAACCCGATAACTATTATGCCCTTGATCGGTTCACACCCCATTTTTGGTACACTCTGTATGAGAACACATTGCACATCTGGTGAATATTCACCCTTGGGCTCGCCAGGACTCTATTCTCCATACAAACGTGGTTTGGTTTTCATTTTAAAACTACATGCTAGGATCCCATTGCATAAAATGTTTGTTAAAATGTTATTCCCATATGCCGTTATAGAATGAGAACCAAATTACATTTGTATTGAGAGTCGACTTGAGTGCTGGGGACTCATATCGTTGTAACTTATATATATATATATATATGTATGTTCCTACTTATTCCATAGAACTGTTTTGTAAGAAATAATGTTCAAAGACATCAGTTCTAAGAACAAATAGGAAAAGCGACGTAATTACCACACTAATGAATGTAAAGGGCATAGTATTAATCTAATTATAACTTTAATTAACTGATAATTAACTTTAAGTATCGATTAATCCGTCGGGTAAATGTTATCATAGTATATAAGTGTTTTTTTGCAATTTTCGTCACAATTTTTAGTGTAAGCTTTAGTGGGTAGTATCTTCGTCTTTTGAATACCAGAGAATTTCGAAATACCCTCCAAATTTATTTTTATCGCATAAATCACTATCAGTTACTCAAACGTTAAAGGGACGCGTTTTTTCAAAACGGACACTATGAAAAAAAATCAAGACTAAAACTGGATTCTACTTGAGTCTGGTATACCTACGTCATTTTGTCTTTGATTAAAGTGTTCTATTTCCTATGTTCCATTTTTATACAAATATATCGATATATGACCGACAAAAATAAAATCGGTACTTCAGTCTGGTATTTATTAAATGGAGGGTAGCTTGCGTGCGTGAATGTGTGGTGATAAAATTTGACATTTTACAATTATAATAAAAATTACACTATTTCGAGATTGCATTTGACAAAAACCATTGGTTTTCTTTACTTGTCAGTCGCCTTCTTAGGGGGTTAACAGACGATCAAGCGGTCTGGCGGACCAAGATGGACGCGGGTACAGGTTAGGATGAGAAATCTGTATATCTCTCTCATTCTATCAGATAGCTATGTCCCTTCAGATTTCCCTTTCAGACACGTAAACTGAGAGTTATTATACAACTCAATGACACTTTTATGAGATCTTTGTAATGACTTTGTGGTTGCCAAAAAAGTCTTCCGTTTAAGTTGCGACTGACATACTGCGCAAAGTCGTTCTTTTAATATAAATAAAATAAGTTGGTATAAAAATAATTAAAAAAATGTCAGATTCTGTAATTGTAAAATCTACTTCATTGACATTTTTCTTGATCTCTTCCATCCATGAACCTAAAATGCTATGGACAGGTTATGTTAATAATAATATTACGTGCGAGCGAGCTGGTAGCATACAAATCTCGATAAGTGTGACAGAAAGGGAAATATCATTCATTGTCCTTGTCATAGTTCCACTTTTTTTATTTGCCACAACTGATTTAGTATGAAGTTGTGGCACATAAACCATTACCCGTCCAAATTAAGTAGGTTGTTTATGGCAAGTTATCAGCCATTTTAAGACCAGTTCTTAATTTAGCTGCATAGGAGCCTTTCCGTCCCTCACTGTGGCATCACGTACAGCCTGTCCAGAGTATTCTAGGTTCATGCTTCCATCTGCCTGCAATCTTGGAATATCAGTTAGTGCCCGCTACAAACTAAGCAAATTGAGGCCGACTCGCATAAAGTTTATGCGCAAACTAGAGGTTGTCTGCTTAATACGTATTTGCAACGCAATGATGGGAACTTATTGAAATTTGTCAAGTTTTAACGCTATCCTAATCATTTTACAGTGTACGCGATCATGTAGATATTTTTTTTATTTAATGTTCAAAATTGTAATGCCATTTGCGGAAAAGACTAATGTTATATATTAATGAATACGATATTATAATTATTATTCAACAGCAATGTGTTTGATTGCCCTTGGCGTTAAAGAGAAAGAAAAAAAAAACAGTAGAACTTAAGCTTTATTCCTTTTTCCTAAAAGATCTACAGCAGCGTCAAAAAAATACACTTAAGGTAGATTACTTATAAGGAAGATCCACCTGGAAAGTATACATGTTTATGACGCTCACTGTACAATCAAGAGCCCATTTCAAAAGGGTTTGTAACTTTCAAGGGTCTCTTTCTAATAGTGAGTTCAGTGAGCGTCAGCTTGAATTACAAGTAACTTTTGTCAAATAGGCCCTGAGACTGACGGGACTAGGGTTAAAATAGAAATTATACCTAAACTAGCTTCTGCCCGCGACTCCGTCCGCGTGGAACTCGTTTATATCGTAGCACCATACACACTTTCATCCCCAATTTCACCCCCTCCAGGGATGGTTTCCGGGATAAAAACTATCCTATGTCCATCCCCGGGATTCAAATTATCTTCATAACCATCTCAATCGGTTCAGCGGTTTAAGCGTGAAAAGGTAACAGGCAGACAGACACACGTTCACATTTATAATATTAGTATGGATGCGCCTTAGAGCGGCCGCACATACAACCACTAGTTTCAGACGAGTTGTTTCTTATGGCCGCTCCACACAATGGGCCATCCTGACCCATCGTAGAGGACGCAACTATGCGTTAAAGGGAGGGCATATTTATGTCTCGTTCTACCGCGTAGCCGCGTCCTGTATGGAGAGTCCAGGATGGCCCATTGTGTGAAGCGGCCAATACATTTTGTATAGTATCGGCGCACTCCGAGCGCTTGAGTGGCCGCTCCCGAGCCGCAAGCTGCGGGAGTGGCCGCTTTGTCATTTCACTCGCACACATGGCTACAAAGCAGGGATGCCACGCATGCGACTTTGTAGACATCCGCGGATGCGGGTATTTCTGGCTCACATCCGCGGATGCGGATCTTGAGGAAAAGACTCAAAAATATAAATACGCAACGTCTTTAGGGTCACGCAGTACCTACTCGAACACGTTGCGACTGATTTACAATCGTTGCAAACCGAACGCATCACCAATAGCAAATATAGCGAATCGTCAGATTACAGAAACGAAATGAAGATTCTTATTGACTAATCACGAAAATACTGAACACGCGCGTGGCACGCGCCGTGTTGGCCCCTATCTGGTAGCGAACTGTACTACATCCGCATCCGCAAAAACTCCGCATCAATTTTTGCGGATGCGGATGTTGAAAATCATGCGGAACATCCGCGGTTGCGGATGCGGATGCGAATGTCTGCAACATCCCTGCTAGCTTCTAATATAACTATTCTAGTCACCAGCGATCGTAGTAAGGTTGTGCCACTCTATCACTTATCGCTGTTAATAAGACATCGGTCACGTCCCGACAAGTATGCCAGTGCGAGACTGACGGACGTCTTATCGACAACGATAAGTGATAAAAAAAACAAGTAACTATTATGGGACAATCTTACACAAATTGAGTTAGCCCCATAGTCAGCTCAATGAGGCTTGTGTTATGGGTACTAGGTACTAGACGACGATATCATCATATCAGCCGAAAGACGTCCACTGCTGGACATAGGCCCCCACAAGGTGGACTGATGACCTGGTAAAGGTTGCTGGAGTCCGCTGGATGCGGGTGGCGCAGGACCGGTCACTTTGGCACTTTTTGGGGAGGCCTATGTCCAGCAGTGGACGTCTTTCGGCTGATATGATGATGATGATGATGATGATTCGAAACAAGGACATTAAGCTTCGTACCCACTAGGCTAACCGGTCTCTAAAGAAATGGCAATCATGCTACGCCCGTGATCTACGACTGGTGGTTTGACTGGACCACTATAGTGGTCGCGTTTAGTGGCAGTCACTATAGTGGTCATAATGTCCGGTGTGGGCGCTCTGCCTTGCTCAGAGCAGCCCAACTGACATGCAGTGATGGGTAAAATTTAATCGACTAACGATTAAGATTAACCTACTTACTCGCGACTAACGATTAAAAATGATTGATTAATCTTAGTCGTAAGAGTTTCGACTAATTTAGTCACGATTAAATTAATCGTTGATTAAATACGAGCAACTAAATCTTTAGTCGATTGATTGATTAGATAATTTTTTTCTAGATTGATATCAGGAATGAATAAGCGCTCTCGTTCTTTCATACATCTTTCTCTTTCAATTTTTTTACTTGGGCTTCATCGAAGCCGTAAACCCTTATCTAGAAGACCCTTAGACTACTCTACTGCACTGAACCATCTTGTGTTACTGGAACAAGTTTATGTCACACAGCATACCTACTAGAATGATTTCCAAGTGTATACATGACATTGAATTTTTCTAACGTGCTGTGTTCCAATTTTTAATTGTAAAATTTAGTCGAATAAAATGACGATTGATCAATCGTCAATCAAACTGTGCGACGATTGATTTAATCTTGATTAAATTAATCGCGATTAAATTTATAACGATTGATCGTTTAATCGATTAATTTAGTTGATTAAAAAATTAATCGATTAATGCCCATCTCTGCTGACATGGAAGCAGTCTATCGAGGCTCATCTATATCCACATCATATGCTACTTCGGATTCTTCGTCAGCCATCTTTAGCAGGCCGGCGCGCAGCAATAGGTCCAGCAGCGGTCGCCGGCGAGTCACTCGCTGACGGTAGGACGCGGAACGGATTTCTGTAAGCAAACACACGTATGTATCCTCGGCAGAAGTAGAAGTAGCTACGCAAAATAACACGCTCAAAATGATCTAGACAGTCCTGGAATTGTGTGTAGGTCATGAGAGCGTACGTGGGACGACCGACTGGTCGCCGCCCGGTTGGGCGACCCAGGTACCGCTGGGAGGACAGTATGCAGGCAGATCTGCGACATCTTCAAGTCGGCAACTGGCAAGAAGTTGCGCACGATCGGGACAGATGGCGTGCTCTCGTTTCGGAAGCCAAGACCCTCTTTGGGTCCCTGAGCCAAATTAGTTAGTTAGTTCGTTCATGTTGAGCACTTCACTCGCGGTAGCAACTGTTACTGCTGAATGTACTGTTACCAGGTATAGGACAGGGCCCTATTACATCTTGACAATTGTCACTTGACCATGATAATTCCACATACATTGCTGGGTCAATAAACAGTCTAGCAACCAACTAACCCTGTCGACGCAGCCATGGAAGCCTAATTGTTATTATCAGGCGACAATTGTCAATTTGGTTAAATAGGGACCAGGCCCCTATTTCGCCAACTTGATGAGAATTCTCCGTAGGTATATTGCTGGATCCAATAGTAACATAGCGACCACCTTAACGTCTAGAACAAGCAATGTATGGCGAATTGTCAGGTGACAATTGTCAAGTTGGTGAAATAGGGGCCGGTATCGAATGGATATGTATGTTAATTACTTACTCGCGGGCTGTACTAGGGGCTTGGTGCGCATTTGCGGTCCGAACTCATACATGACTTGCAGATCCGCGTGAGAACCGAAACGGAACCCGAACCCTATGCGGTGGTCCCTGCCTGGAAACACAATAAGGTAAGAGAGAGATAAAGTGACCTATAAGAATTTCCATGTAGAAAAAAGGACAGCCCTCCGCTTTGGCACCTTATCTCAAGATCTGGCGTACCACTAGTTTTACGAAAGCGACTGTTAACTATCTGACCTTCCAACCCAGAGGGAAAACCAGACCTTTTTGGGACTAGACCGGTTTCCTCGCGATGTTTTCCTTTTTCCTGCTAAATATGAAATGGTGGTATGAGCCGGGGTTCGAACCCACGACCTACAGATTGAAAGTCGCGTGTTTACCGCTCGGCTAGAGTGTCTACAATGGTCCTTGGCAAAAGACTTGGACTTTTGTACCTGACGCGTTCCTGTTGCCACTTTCCGTCTCCATCATCACATTTATAGATAAAGAGAAGGACCAGGCCAATAGCATAAAAAAACATCAAATGTCACTTGTCTATTACAAAAAAAATGTGTTCGAATCTTGGCTAACATAAATATATATACCGGAAAGTTGTAAGACCCACTTCATCGATCTAAAAATACTTACTTTAACATCGTTTGTAAAAAAAATAAGTACCCTTATAACTACCCGAAATAAAAAACACCAAATCCGACAATGAATTCTTTTAAAAACTAAAAGATCACCTCATTAAAAAAGCCTATTATACATTAAACGATTTTTTTCACGACCAATAATTGCAATTAATACCTAAAGTACCTATTAGACAATAAAAAATATATCATCTTGTACAAAAAACTCGATCTCTTCAATAAATGTACCTACTACTACTACTTAAAACTTTTGCCAATGTTTACTAATCTGAAAGTCTGAATCTTCATTCATGTAATTTTTATATGTTTTTTGTTGTTATGTTACTCTTGATTTCACACATGTGCGAGCTGTGGTCACCTATAAGTGGCTAAGCATCTTACTTAGTTTTTTTGTATTTAAGCCAAATGTATTGTTCAGATGTTATCCGTTGGTGGTCCTTAAATAAATAAATAAATAAATAAACTGTCTGCTGTCTGCTGCGCCCTCCAGGGTGTCATGTTGTACACAATTCTATGCTAAGTATAGGTTAAGATATAATGTGATATGCAATAAATATTATGAGTATGAATGAGTATGAGTCTTTCGAAACTTAATTCTGGTTAGACTTCAGCTTTTTCAAAAGCAGCAGGGGTGTGCTTACAAACTAATTGCAGGGGCTCCAACTTTTTTTTTACCAAAAAGCTGAAGTGTAGCTTTGCTTTTTTACCTACCAGAACCAAGTTCACATATTCTTACAGCTACGTGTACAGCAATACTTAATCAAAACAGTTGAGAGCTTACCAAACAAAAATGGCGGAGTGAATCCGTAGATACCGATGAGCGCCATTGGGATGTCTTCGGGGATGATCAGAAACCCTTTATTAGCTCCCTCAGCTGTCAACAACACCATCAGGGTACGTAATAAGGTAATTGACCACAGTCATCTACATATCAGCCGAAAGACGGCCACTTGCTTGACATAAGTCAAAGAGTGCAATCACCGTTCCTGCGCCACCCGCCTCCAGCGGACTCTCGCGAGCTTTATCCGTCTTCAGTCCACACTTGATCACATAATAATTTACTTTAAAAACAAAGTTTTAACCGACTTCAATTTAGTACTCCGCCAAGCCACGAGAACATTTCCACATTTCTTACCACATAAACTGATTTCCGAGAGCAAATGCGTTGATTATTAGAAAAAAAAACCCAATCGCTGTATGTGACCCGATAATATACTTCCGTCGATTCCACAAGGATCACCTTTGGCACTTCATTAGTTGCTATTTCTACGGAATCTTATCAGAATCTGTGATATAATTTTGTACTTTTAAGTACATAATTGAGGAATTCCATAAGTCATCTGTGGTCTTCATCATCAATTCCACTCCACCAAATTTATGATTTCCGGGTGTAAATACACGAGTTATAATAGAAAATACCAAAATCACTACACGCGTGCCTAATATAATTGAGGAGTTCCCTCAATTCCTCATGGATCCCATCATCCAATTGAATTTTTGAAAAAACGGGACCCACCTGGAAGCATATACTTACAAACAAAAAAAAATTACGAATCGGCTCATCAATGACGGAGTTCTGAGGTACCTAACAAACATTGAAAAAAAAAATATTAAAAAAAAATACAACCGAATTGAGAACCTCCTCCTTTTTTTGAAGTCGGTTAAAAAGTGAATTATCCTTACATCGACACTGCTGCTACAGTTCAAACTAAGTATCTTACATTACACACCTGTGTGTGATACAAGTGAGGTATGTTGATAATTACATCAGAGGCGGAATTATCACGCGAGCCGCAAGTGAGCGTGATAAGAGAGCCGAGGATGTAATTATCAAAGCTCACGCGTTTCTTACGACGTTTTTAACACATTTCGCGAGGAAAAAATTCTTTTCATAAGATGAAAATTTTATAGGCCTGTCAAGTTATTTTCTTTACTTATTGATGACAACAGGTTTTTACTCACATGTTGTATACATCGCCAAGAATTTCCGGGTGCGTACATTCTTTTTATCACATTTCTAGTCACCACGAGTCAACATTTTTGTTAATAACCAAACACGCATTACAGTACGATTACTGTTAGTTAAGACCTGACAGATGGATTGCCTTCATTTAATTTTCAACTTTAATCTTATACAAATAAAATAGTTATTACTAAATCGGTAGATGTGGGTAACAGTATTCTGAAAAATGCTTTATCTATATGATATTAAAGTTGAAAATTAAATGAAGGCAATCCATCTGTCAGGTCTTAACTAACAGTAATCGTACTGTAACAATGTTTACAAATATCTGTGAAATAACCTATATGGCGCGCAACTGTTTTTTTTTGTCAAGTTTGCGCAGTGCGCGCGCATTAGATGAAATCTAAACAGCCAATACAAAATAAAATAAAGATATTCGTTTTAAAATGTTACCTTTATTAATTAATGTAAAATGTTATCAAAAGTGAATAGTTTTACTAAATTAACCGTTTCTATATCACATCCAAAAAGAAATAGTCAATTAATTAACAAAAAGGATTTAATTTGTTTAGTCGAGTAAGAATCCATTTGCCGAGAATTTTAAAAAAAGCTGTACATTCTACAACCCGGTTAGGCGGTTAGTTTAAGAATGCACCGTGTGCATGCATACATCTTGCTGCAAGATGCCAACGTGACTTAATCGGTATATAACCATAACACACAAGTATCGTAATGTTATTAAACACGCGTGTTTAATATCCAGGATTATGAGCCTAAAAGCGACACAATAAGAGGTACGTTACGAGCAATTGTGGTGAAAACATAGTTTCCCGTTTTGGTCTTTTAGTTATAAAGGTAGCTACTTAAAATTAACTAGGTACGATTTCTTTTTTATCTTCCAGGATTCAAAACTCCATAGCAAAACTTTCATCGTTAGCGGATCAGTGTACGTACCTTTGTTTTTTCAGATTTCCTGAAAAAAAGTGTTTTCCTTCGCATAGTGGACACTTAAAAACATTATTAATAAATACAGTGTAAACTGACACGCTAAGCGATTTAGAGTAAATTTGTAAAGAGATTTCAGTCTCGAAAGATTAAAGAGAAATCGTCTCCTGAGGGGCTGAAATAGGGGTTTTGTATAGGCTAAGTAAGTAGCAAGCAATAGTAGATGGTGTCTCAAGGCTACATTTACGGGCTGTATATTAAATCCTGAATGAAGCGAAAGATTATACTATAGAATCCTGAGCGTAACGAGGTATTCAATTGTTTTAAGCCCAAGAAGGAAATAATTTTGCTACTGAGTGGCACATAAATACTAGCTGTTTTTCACATCTTCGTCAGAGGACAACAATGACTCTTTTTATTACAAGCTTTATTATTAACTTGACTGTTCGTATGTATTTATGAAAGTTGTCCGTCAAAATTTGTAATCCACTTTTCAGTCACATGCCGTTATCCGATTGAGCTGAAATTTTGGGTATTAAGTGAGTAGTAAAGTTTGGATGATAATTCAATATTATGGTAGGGTCATTACGCTGGTTACGCGATCACCTTCGGTTAGCGACCACCTGAAGGAGAAGGTTTTTTCTATTGAAGATAACATCAATTCTACAGACCCTATTGAGACAATTAGTTGTACATGCAATTTTGTTGTTTTTTTAGAATAGAAATCTACTAAAAAACCGAGGAAATATCCTTTCAGTTCACCAACTCAGCTGTGGTCGCCAACCGGCACATAAAATTAGGTGGTCGCTAACCGGCGAAATGACCCTAACATCGAGCTCATCTGATGATGGAGACAGAAGGTGGCCATGGGAATTCAGTATTTAACTGACGTTACCCCGTTGAGTTTGGGCCCGTTAGAATCGTCTCAATGATGGAATAAAAGCTTGTATCAAAAAGGATTTTTTTGACAGAAACATCTGAATAACAGGTGTGAAAAAGTAACATTGTACACACTTACATCCGTAGATCAAGATGCAAAGCCACACACACATACACTTCATATTGCTGTGCAATTTTTGATAAATCACCACGAATCGCACTTAAATAAGGACCAGTGTTTTAGCCAACTCGCGAGGGAATGTCAGACACATATATTGCTAAGTCAATAAAAAATATCTATTGTTGTGTGATTGAGGGGAATTCCCACGCGTTTACTGGCGAAGGGACGTGGTACAGTCGCCCTCGAAGGTTAAATTTGCAACCCAGTCATTATACTTAATCCTAAACAACGTTGTTCTTAACAGGTTTCAAAAATTTCTTTTTGGTACAAGCTTTTATTGCGGACTGTACTTTTCTGTATACCATCATCAACTACTCATTGAGACGATTCTAACGAGCAGAAACTCAACGGGGTTACGTCGGTTCAATACTAAATTCCCATAATAATGAATTGTCATCCAAACTATACTTATACCCAAAATTTCAGCTCAATCGGTCACCGGGAAGTGGGTCAAATTTAACTTGCAAGATTTGATTAAGACAGACAGACAAACAGACAACGGGAGAGGTGAAACTAAATAAAAGCTTGTAAAAAAGGGTTCCAACGATTTCGATGAAACTTGCAATGTAGAGATTTACGGGGTGAAAAATCGATCTAGCTATGTCTCATATCGGGGAAAATTCGCTTTCTTTTTTTCACCCCAGCAGAGCACGGTCACTCAGTTACTTAATAACGGTATAAAAGGTGCGTAAAGGCTATAGGTGTATGTCAAGTCGCCAACCCGCACTGGTCCTGCGTGGGGACTACTGCACAATCCCTCTCACCCATAAGAATAGGCCTGTGCCCAGCCGGTATAGGCACATATATGTATATAGGCTGAGAATGATTAAGTAATACCAGTCCGTAGGCTACAGTGTCTGCTTACCATCAGACAGGCTATATGCCTGTTTGCCACCGACGTGGTTAAAGAATGCAACACTGGGAAAATGCATTGTTAACCATTCAAAGCTACGCCCTGAGCCGTGGGGATAAGCGGGTTTTATCTCTAACGTGATGCTTTCTGATGAAATCGGACGTCAGAAACAACCGGAGCCGTCACGTCAGGTAAATAAGAATCCGGCTTAACGCTTTTGCGGGTAACTGTAGGTGCAGTAATTTTCTCAACTGGCAACAGTAACTTTGAAGACGTCATTAATGCCATCTGTCAATTGTCGTCAAAGTGAGTTGTCGTTGGTACGTGTTATTGTATTGCGTTAAAATGCCGAATCTATTAAATGTGACTTAGAAAAGTGATTTACAACATGGCGAAGTATTTGCCGGAGAGAAAGTCTGAAGGATTAGACTGTTCCTCTAAATAACATCACCGACCTTGTTGTCAACATGACAGAGTGGAAATTAATTAGTGTTGCCATTAATTATTGCTAATTTAGCGCCCCCAGACCAGGTTTTTTATTTTCCTGGTCCGGCTTTAGAACCACCAAGCTTATTATGCTGACTGTACTTGCCTATAATCAGTCTTAGATAAATTTATTTCACAGCAAACACGAACCAAAAGTTAGTCATTATTTTATGATGTATGCTAATATTTTAAAGAGGATGTGTCAGTGAGATTGCAGCTTTGTAAGTAGGTATGTTTTGGGTAAAATCCGGAACTGGTTATCCGATTCCAAAAATTCTTTCGACTGTGTTTAGAATGGAATTTCTGGATGGTTATAGGCTATTTTTCCGGCGGGTTTGCCTGCGTCACACTATAGGAACAGTAGACAAACTTCGAACAAAGGTATATCGCACGGCTGCACACATGCGCGCGTGTTCGGTACGCACACACACAGCCTTCGGGAATGATGGAGAATGCTTCAATCGGGGCCGCGCCGTTGCGGTTTTCGCTCGTTCTCACTCGCTACGTCAAAGGAAGCCGCCTCGTAGGTATGAAGACAGCGAGCCGCCAGTGCCACGATATCAAAAGGAGCCGAATAGGCTTGTAACTAAGCACCTACCAACCTAATGCAGTTTAGCAACTATTATACTTACTAGGAAATATTTTAGGCATAGTATAGTGGTATTAAAATATTCCATGAAGTGGGAAACTAAAAACACATAACACACAATATTGTCTATTAAACTGTAACAGAAATACTTTGCATACTTAAAAGCAAAATTAGTATTATAGATATGCCAAGCCACAAACTTGACACAGCCCTGCGCATCGAGCGAAAGTAGATAACGAGCGCTCCTAAACGGCCTCAGATTACCTACTGTATTATTCTTCTATACTGTGCTAATACGGGCGGTGCCGCCTGGGCATCCATATTCAGAGCAATGACGCGTGTGGAGTGTCCGAAAGGCAACCGGATGGCTCGCGCTATTTGAGCTCGCGAAGTGTTGTGGTACACCCCTGTGCAACCCGAACTGAGCCAACTTGGACTGGGGCGAACTCACAACCAGGAACACACCATACACCTACAGAGCAAGTGGTGGTGATCTTACTACTGCGACCTTCTGTAAGGTCTTTCACAGTCGGGCTGCTCCAAATATGAGCGAGAAGACATTTTATTGTAGAGAAGCATTCGCCTCTTGCTGACACTGTGCGATAGAAAGAGAACGATGCTTTATCCTCTCTTTACGTAGGTACCTATTTAATAAACGGAAGCCCCTAACCAGTTAAGGCGCCGCCGTAGGTTCATGGTCTTCTCTCCCTCTCACTGTGCATACGCGTGAGCGATATGGAAGTGCATGCTCGGAAGCGCGGATATCATGTTTTTCATTTTAATTTTTTGGCCGTTTAAATAAATAAAAAAGTAATCACTGAGTTCTCTCAAACATGATATCGCCGATTTTTAGAAGAAATATTAATATTTTTAGCTTTTGTGCATAATTTGTTACGACTATTTTAAGTATGTTTGTATGACCTATGTAAGTATGTGTATGACCTATGTTCGTGATTTTTTTCTATCGAGCGAAAATTGCTGATCTCGCTGCAGAAAAGCCTCAAGATTGCTATTCGTATTTTTTGACACAATATTATTATAAACAGACGCGTTATATTGTTTAAAAAATCCTGTTCAGTTAACTTCGCTGAACTTACGGCGCCTTAAATAGCTACGGTAGCCTGGTGGTTCAGGCATACGGCTGTCAAGCGGCGGTCGTGGGTTCGAATCCCGGCTCGTACCAACGAGTTTCTCGAAACTTATGTACGGAATATTAGCTTTTCGGTGAAGGGAAACATCGTGAGGAAACCGGCCTAATCCCAATAAGGTCTAGTCTTCCCTCCGGGTTGGAAGGTCAGATGGCAGTCGATTTCGTAAAACTAGGGCCTATGCCAAATCTAGGGACTAGGTGTCAAAGCGGACCCCGGGTTCCTTTAGGGCACAACCGGGAATAACGGATGATGACGTAATAAACGGAAGCGGCTCGGCTTTTGATCCTTTAGCCTGCAGGTCGGCCCTCTACTGATATGAGGATTCGTTGAGTCGTTCGGCAGCGCTCATCTCGTCTCTTTTACTTAGAAGCTAAGCTAAGACTCAAAATCACGTAAAACCATAGCGTTCTTGCGCCTTATATAATAAACCAGACACCCATGTGACCTCCGTTTATTTTGTACAAATCAAGGAAAACCTACATCATGCAACACAGTGTCATTTTAACTCCTATGGCGCACCAAATATAACACATTCTGACATAACTGGAAAACGCACAGTGCAAATTACTATCGGTTTCGAAATATGAAAGTGGTGGTCAAATACTATAACAAAACATCATAAATACCCTGGCGCTGTAAAGAGAAAGTTGTGTCCAAACAGAGTGAGATAGAATTTAATTTCGAATGACATATTTACTACGTTTATGCTTTTCGAAAGTTTCACTAGGCCGCGGTGAATGGAGACACACACATATGCAATTAGCAAACTATGGTAAAACACAACGCAAATTCTACTTTATATAATAGGGTAATAGGTTTGAAAGTGCAATGTATTGTAGTTGAAAGATACTTCTAAACGATTTTAAAATTCGATATCGTGTAACGAGTTCGTGGCCGTACGAAAATGAATCACAGCAGTGATTCATGTCAAAAGAATGTGCGGTTTAGTTACACGTAATTAGGTTCATTATCGATTGGGTTAAATGCTAATTTATGATCTTTTAGTATCGGTGAAAGTTTTCGTCCGGATATCATATGTTCCTGAGCTCAGTTTGGCGGCAAAACTTGTCAATGGCAGTTTAGTATTTTATTAAATTTTTTTAAAGAAGTGTTTTATAGAAATGAGTTTGTTTATGTGAAGTTTGAGTTTTAAACGTAAAAATGGTTGTGAAATCGTTGTTTTTCCTGTGTCTACTTTCATTGGGTGAGTAATGCGATGTTTTCGCTTAATTGGTCTGTAATCGAATACGCACTATTATTTATCTAGAAATTCGCTAATTCACGTAGGTAAATATTTGAAATTAAAAGTTAAAAAAACCCTACGAGTTTTGTGATGGGAATTAAACCTACCTAATACCTATATCGGTACTATACTTTTTATTTAACGTTAAGGGAAACTATATACATTAAAATTATTCGTAAAACCTCCGTGTTTAATATAGTGCGGTAATACAATAATTAAACACTACTCAAATAGGGCGGTAAAGCAAAGAATGTCTTAGATTACAGCCCTAGTAGCATTTTAAGTTGGCACCACGTTGGGCCATTGATCACCGAGTTGGCCCAACGAAATGCCAACGAAAATGCTACTAGGGAGGTAGGCCGAAGGCAGGGGCGATAAGCATTCGATCTGAGACTGTCTTTACTACCGCCCACGGTGAGTATAGAATTTTACCTTTTCCTTGGCCAGGAGGTGATATTTTCCGAAAGGGTAGCGCGTAGTTTTTTTTAACGAGTTATTTACGATGTCTGGAGTAGCCACGTGTTAAACCATAACATATGTATGTATGTGTAGATAGATTTGCGTTAAATGATGGACTTCCGATTATTATTTCTAATGGCAGTGTTCTGATCTGATTAAATGTGGGATTGGTACTTTTTGATGACTTTGTATGATGCTGGCTGTTAGATGATGAATAAGGAACGATCGAACGTGGTTTGAATAGTTTTAGAACGGTGAATGATTTGACGTATGATTCAGTTTGTAAGACGATCGGTACGAATGAAGACGTATATTATGTAAATAAATACGATTTTATATAGTTCTCGAGTTTTCCCTGCCTCCCACTCTACATAAATACCTAACACATTTTACAAAGTTTTAATAAGGACCCTCGCGTGGTGTTAGAATAGCACCACCCCCTTTCTTCCTGAGGGTTTCTTAAGAGTCGTACTAAGGGAACAGGGTTGAAGTTGTCGTGGGCGAACGGCTAGCAATCTATCACTGCGATATCACATTGTATCAATCTTTTATACCCTCATTATGCTATAAGAGGCACTGGAACATAAGTTGAATGTGCTCTGCCTACCCCTTTTGGGAATTAAGGCGTGAATGTATGTATGTATGTAGTAATAAGGACTCGGCTGGCTTTGGCAAGGCCCTAGGATCCGCTGTTGCACCCTAGCCTAATCACGAGCTAAGTGTTTGTTCACACAACAAGCGTTCGTCGCCCATGACCTGAACACATCATTGCGTAATGACTGTTTCCGTTGCACATTTGGTCATTAACTGCAAATATACCGCTTTTTGCGAAAGGGACAAAGCGACGTTTACTTTAGTGAGACCTTATTCCCTTCTTGTTTCAATTAAAAAAATATTCACCAGTATAGGTATAAAGAGGGTGTGTAATGATGGGTATAAAAATAAATAATATAATTTCATTCGCTATAACAACATTTGATATATTTTCAAGGTACATAATCACTCATTGTATATAATAAACGTTGATTATAAGTTCAAAATATATATGTTTATTTTGTATACTTTTATCGGGTATAACACTTATTTTGTGTAATCAGTATATGGTATAATGCTCATGTTATATACAAGTTATATCTCATAACTATCAAGTAGAATAATATTTTATTATCAAAAGAAAATGTAGCAAACACAACGGTTTGCGTATTGTACTATGTAAGTATATATTAGGGAGTAAAAAAGTGTTCGGTTCTGGCGCTTCGCCGGCCGCTGCCGCGGCACGCTCGCTTCGCTCACTCGGCTCGCGCGCTGTAGGGTAGCAGTTCAACCTAACACTCCTCGCTTCGCTCGTCGTCGTACCTGCACCGACCTGCCTTAGAGTCTACCAATAAATATGATGCTAACTGTGCATTAGAAGAAATTAGCGTTATATCATTTGTTCATTATAGGAAATATGCATTATATTTAAAGTATGTTATATTAAATGTTACTACATCAAATGATCATTATATAAAATGATAATTATATCGTATGTAAAGATATTAAGTGTTGTTATATGACTCAAGAATTATACGAAAAGAGTGTTATTGCGACTAATATTATAAAAAAAAAATTATAGGCATCGTTACGCACCCGTATAAAGAACGTATCGGAAGACGCGGCGTGGGTGGCCTCCACAAGCAGGACTGATGACCTGGTGAAGGTCGCGGGAGTCCACTGGATGCGGTTGCAGGAGCGGTCATTGTGGCACTCTTTGGGGGAGGCCTATGTCCAGCAGTGGACGTCTTTCGGCTGATATGATGATGATGATGATGAAGATAGGCATGGAAATCCTACTAATATTATAAATGCGAAAGTTTGGATGTTTGTATGTTTAGATGTTTGGATGTTTGTTACCCAATCACGCTTGAACCGCTCAACCGATTTGTATAAAACTTTGCACGAAGATAGTTTATAGTCTGAATTAAAATATAGGATAATGTTTCATCCCGGGTCCACGCGAAGACTTCATCGAACCTGAACACAAAATTTAAGGAGAATCCGTTGAGAAATGCGACGTTGAGGGGAACAGCTGGACAGCCGGACATACGAAAGCATGTTTGCCTACGCTGAAGCGGAAAACTTCGTTCATTTCGCTCGCTCGATCTAAAATGCAACTTGGAACAGAGCTAGCCAACTGCCTTGATCCTAACTGGTTAAATGGTTAGCCAACACAGGCAGGTCAAGTTATGTAACGTGAAGTCATCGTACAGAGGCTCTAGTATAAGTGTTACCGAAACAAAACTTTACGATCGCGTTTGCGTTTTACCCTCAATTTGTATGGGATTTGACAGCTAAACGCAAACGCGGTCGTAACGTTTTGTTTGGTTAAAACTTATACTAAAGCCTCAGTAATGCAATGTTACTGCGAATTAAAACTACAATACGGATGTAGACGCCAAATAAAATAATCAATAATGATTGTATTTTCTTGAAAAAGGATTAAGAATGTAGTGAAATGGAGAAAAAAGCAACGCAAGAGGTTAAATAATCTCCGTGTCCAATGTTTTAAGAGTCCGCAGTGAGCTCGATTCTCTATACAAACGTAGTTACGCTCTCATTTTAAAACTACGTGTTGGATTGTAACGAAACTTTGCATATACAATGACGTGAGGTATATCTATGTCTGTAATAAGTTTATGTAGCTCCAGATACCATAGTAAAAAATATACAGCTAATTTAAGTTTTTCATACAAAATAGGTTTTTGCTGTATTTCGTTTGTTTCATAACCTGGAACTGTTTCATTACAGACCTCATGTCATCGTATATGCAAGGTTTTGTTACAATCCAACAAGTAGTTTTAAAATGAGAGCGTAACTACGTTTGTATGGGAAGGTGAAATTCGGCCGAGCTTACTGCGGACTCTTAAGGCTTGTATACCCGCTAAAGTCCTTGAGCGTATGGGCGAAGCCTCGACCCTCTCCCCGCGCAAGTCGCACAACCCGCCGTCGTTTATTAAGCGTTATATAGATTAAGTTACAGACGCGTCATCGCGCATCGTTACCAATGCAAGGGTGGACGTGGGTGGGTGACATTCGTCATGCTTAATTGAAACGTGATATTTGTCATACATAAATTACATAATTGATTAAGTTCAAAAATTATGTCTCACTATTATAATTCTATTTACTTACGATTAGTGTAGTTCCGTCAGCACGGCTAGCACGAGACGGCCGCGACATACACTCGATTTTTCTCGCACTATCGGTCTCTCTCTTATTAGAACATTAGGAAAGAGAGGTATAGTGTGAGAAAAATCGAGAGTATGTCGCGGCCGTCTCGTGCTAGCCGTGCTAGTGAAAACGAAATTCGTTCGAATAACTCTGTCGCTCGAACTAGCAAGCGCGACAGAGAGGGAGATACACGAACGAAGTTCGGTTTCGTTTCGCGGTAGGCCCTCAGCACGCCTAGCACTAGACGGCCGCGATATACTTTCGATTTTTCTCGTACTATACCTCTGTTACTAAATATTCTAATAAGAGAGAGACGGATAGTGCGAAAAAAATATAAAGGTAAGAATAATAATCCATACCTACTGTTGCCCTTAGGCCATTTTTAAATGTCGCTATTAATAGGGGCCCATCTAGCAGTTAGCGAGTTACCGTCTGCCAGAGATAAAATGTGAAACAGTTTTAATAGGCAGGCGTCCGATGTTTCATCCAATAGCCCAGCTACTAGTCCATCATTTTCACCCGATAACTCGTTTTATTTAGATTCCATCAACTAGCAATAGACTCTTACACCCCAGCGGGTGCTGTTTCTGTGTGCGTCCCATGACACGGGCAGAGACAGCATCCGCTTGGTGTACTCCTTACATTTTATTAAATTGTCAAAAGGGCCTCTACGTGTTGTCGCAGTGCTCCACGCACGCCTCCCAAAGGTCCGGGACATCATTGTCCCGTGAGTGGGAAAGACATATAATCCATACTATCCATACTTCCATATCCATACTCCATACTAATATTATAAATGCGAAAGTGTGTCTGTCTGTCCGTTACCTTTTGTGTAAGTGTAAGGTTGTTAAGTTTTAAACTAATTTTCGGTATATTTATTACGTTCTACTTCCTTGATTTGATGATGATGGCGTGTACAGTCAGCATCAGATAGTTAGTAGCATCCAAAGTAGCCAAATATATCGTAACACATTCCTTACTCCTACTTATATAGTAACAAAGACTATTTCGATGAATGTACGTTCCGATATATTTGGCTAACTTGGCTGCTACTAACTATATTATACTGACTGTACAGAAATCGGCCTCGTGTAAATATATACTTATAGATTAGTTGTACGTTAACCATACTTTGTTTCATATCAAATAATAACTCTGTATCGAACTTGGAGTTGGCATGCAACCCATAGGTAAGTACTTACAATATTTGCCAAGCCCACTATTTTTATTAGAACTTATTCTATTAACACTTGACAGTCATTAATACGAGCAGATAAAACAATATTGTTAGTAGGCAATAGATATTGTAAATATATTTACTAATAAAATGTCTGGTTTGAGCGATTTCCCAATTTTGATACTGTTTAGATATTTGATACTTTGATAGAATAGGTATTTACTTGTGTATTCTTTTTCCTCTTCTCTTGTAAAATTTCTTGATATTACGTATTTTCCTCCTGCGCTTATTTAACCCCAAAGACCCAAAATAATTATTGAAAAATTTGTGCTAAGACCTACTAACTCTAGTATCGTAAGTTTGTATGTTACTAACAATCTATGGGCAAACGGGCCTGAAATAAAGAATTTATTATTATTATTATATTAATAATATTATATTATTATTATTATTACCCGTGTGGTGTCGGGTTAGAATAGCACCACCCCCTTTCTTCCCGTGGATGTTCCGACTCTTACAACCCCGTAAGAGTCGACTAAGGGAACGGGGTTGAAGTGTGTTGTGGGCGATGGGCTAGCAACCTGTCACTGCTATATCACATTTTGTCGATCTTTTATACCCACATTTATGCTAAAAGTGGCACTGGACACAGGTTTCATGTGCTCTGCCTACCCCTTTTAGGGATAAAGGCGTGTATGTATGTATATTATTGTTATTATTTCCCATCTTGAACTAAAAACAAAATCTAAACTATACCTACGTAAATGTTAATTAGGTACAAATGCCAACACAGTTAACTGACCATCCTGTATTTATACAAGAACCTTATTACAATGCACATAAAGTGCACGGATGGTCAGTCAGCTGTCTTGTCTATAGTACCAAACAAACCACGAAATAGATTGTCCACTCTATGTAACAAAATTATCTGTAACTAAAAACTAAACTATACGCAAATATTTATTAGTTACCTACTATACGAATCACAAAACGGATTGTCCACTCTATGCAACAAATATAGTCCACAATTTCGACAAATATTTAAAAATTTCGGCGCAGCGCAAATTGACACAGGTCCGTCATACAACGTGTCTGGTCCCGCACTGACCGTATGGACGAAACCGGGGAGGCGTACGAACTTTGGCGGAATATTTCAGAAAACGAGATAATTTTTTAAGAAAATTAAGAAAGTAAGAAAATGATGCTCTTGTTCATTATTGTATGAAGAAAGTTATAAAATTTCATATTATTCTGATAAAAAATGGAGCAGTAAAATGGTTACAAGTGAAAAAATAGGGGTGACTAGATTTCTATTTCTGTAATTTTTATTGTTAAAATGGATTTCTACGAAAACTATGACCCGTCGCATATCTTGCAGATTATGATATATTTTTTCCGACCGCAAAAATGTTACGTTATAATCAGTGATCGGAATAGGCAGAGTATATTTACCTACACTTGGTAGAACATAGATAAAAAGTGGAGACTTCCTTACGACTAAATTTTTTTGCGGGATAAAGTCCCGGGAATTTACCGAATAATTAATATTGTTCTGAATAGTACAAAAAACAATACAAACTGCTTCAATACAATAAATAGGCATAAAATAAAACAACCAATATATAAACGAATTCTTCTATATTTATTTTTAATAAACTCTCTTTATGTACAAAATTATTATTATTTTACTAAATCTAAATATAAATAACATTGCAACTTAATCTACAAATACAAAATATTATATTGATTTAAACTAACACCATTTTCACACATACCTATTATTAAATGAAAACGGGACTTAATCGCGTAACACTTATATTTATATTTGGCCCAAGGTTTCGGGTGTCACATTACGTATTACGTCCGTAGTCAGAGGCATACTGGTAGGGAGTTGTGTCAACATTTTCTAACTATACGAGTTTTTGGAATTACCCGCACTTGATTTTCATTAGTTACTTTTATGCTAGGGTAAGTGCTACGCGATTAAATCCAGTTTTCATTTAATTTACAAAATTATTCGTCACTATCAGAATCAAATTCATAATCATAACCTTTATTCATTTCAATACTATCATTATTCTCCTGGAGATGATTGAAATATATTACTATAATTTTTTCCACATTTTTAATTTTCAGTCTATTTCTTTTCACGCTTAAAATCCACTTGTATGTAGAAAATGACCGTTCAACGTGTACAGATGTGAGTGGTGCAAAATTATAAATCGAATCATCATCTGCATCGATCCCTTGAACAATTCTCTCACTTTTTTCTCTAACAACGTCATAGTCAGGATTGCGTTCTATAACTTTCTCTAATTTATTTTCTATTATTTCGTTCGACGACCAGTTCAAAACACATCTAACGTTGTCAATAATATCAAAATATTCTGCTAGCGATAATTTAGACTCTTGTAATTTTGTAAGTGCTACTTGAATTATTCGATAGTTTTCGTGAATATAATTTAGTTGGGATTGAATATTTTCTTTTCTAAACGCGGCTTTTGCTTTTCTTATAGATATTGCTTCATTGCTATTAAGATTACCTACAACATCCGATATTTGTTGAAAATGTTCCGCATAGTACGACGTTGCCTTTAGCCATGTACCCCATCTAGTAATTACTGGTTGAGGAGGTAGCGGTAAATTAGGGTACATATCCTTAAGTAGTCTTACTCTGTTAGGTGATTTTAAAAATATCTTTTTTACATTGGCTACTAAATCATCAACGTTTTCGTATTGAGAACGTATTTGTTCTGCCACTCTGTTAAGGGCATGTGCTAAGCACGTTACGTGCAACATATTTGGAAAATCGATTTTTAACAAACGTCCGGCTTTTAACATGTATGCCACGCTGTCAGAGCATAACATAAGCACATTGTTAGATTTTTCTTCAAATGATTCTCCCCACATTTCGTTTAATGATCCGTTCACAAAATTTGCTATAGTTTCCCCGTTTACCTTTTGTAGCACTTTACATGCAATTAAATACGCTCGAGTCGCTACATTTTTTATTAAAGGCATCACTAATAAATGAACCACATATCTTCCTAAAAAATCAGTTGTTTCGTCAAGAGATATCCAGACCTTATTGTTTCCTATTGTGTCGTATATATGTTTCAATCGATCTTTATAAAATTCATCTAGATACTTTTTCCGTAATATTGATTCAGATGGCACTTTCTTTTCTACGCACACACAACAACCACTGTAGCAAACATATTTGCCAAAAAAAGATTGGAACGCAGAATTATTAACTTGCGACCAAGGGATGTTACACAAAATTAAAAAATTTACTAAGTCGAAGTAGTATTCTTTCTCAGTATTTTGTCGCCTGCCTTGATGTATGGCTCCATTGATGTGCCGATCAAAGTTGCCTTTCTTCGTGGCTTTGAAAGAGGTCTCGCATTTGGTGCAAAATATGATACCACTTGCTTCGTCATATACAAGTTCCGGATTATTAACAATCCAACTAGTGACTAGTTCGGGTCTCACTTTGTTCGCCATGTCGACAACAAAAATTATATAATATATTCCGAAGCGTACCTGAAATAAATTATACGAAGTGTTAGCAATGAGCTTTAAATATTTCAGAATGAAGGGTAAGGTTTCTCTTAACCTATCGACGCGAAATCGGCTTTAGCCGACCAAAAATAGCTCGTTAGTATGAAGACGCGTACGCATGTTCATACTAACGAGCGATTTTTGGTCGGCAGTATGTACAAAACACATTTGTAGAAATATTAAAAATAGTTGAGACGCGCATTATCAAAGAGCTGAACTTTGTGTAGCAAAGCTGCAAATTCCCATCAGAATCAACACGTGCAAACTTGCAAATAATACAAAACCCCATTTTAAGGTACAAACTTCAAACTCCGAGTACAGTTTACAACCGTTTTCTCAAATTTAGTTGTAGTCTGGCAAGTATATAGTGTTTTTCGCATATATTTATGATTTAAATCTTTACAAGCTTACACGTGTCTATTTATGTACAGTACGGTAAGTATAATGTAGGTAGGTTTAATACATTACACGGCCAAATTATGAGCATAGGTAAGTGACTTAAGTCAATAGTCTTAGTTCGTGACCATATATGAAAAAGGTAAAAATTTTAAATAATAAATAATATTTTATATATCTTACCTTGAAACTTGGTAGTTTTGCAGTATCCGTGGTGTTTTCAGTGTCCAGTAATCGCCAAATCCAATCAAAGCAAAATCGGTGTCCGAGTTCAGGCCGTGTGTAATCAAGTATAGCAGGCGAAATTCCAGTAAACAAGCAAATGTCAAATATCGAAAAAACACAGTATCTACACTTCCGTACGTACTCGACAAGGGATAGTAAGAAACTGATGTCAACTTTCTATTTAAGTAATGCATAAAAAGGGTAGCAGGTAACAGCGATAAGTGATAACGACATCTGCTTTGTCTTTTAGACGATAACAATGGAAAGTACAATTAACATAGTTGATAGTAATACTGTTATTTCTATCTCTTTCACTTAAACACAGCTGGTATTGGTGTAAAAGAGACGGACAAGTTTGAAATAATATAAATACAATAATGTTATATTATCACCTGTAAACTAGTACAAACTTGTAGTGTTATGGTTACTATTTAATTTAACGTACCTACATTGGGGATACATTGTGAGATTTTATTTATTTTACTGATTTTTAAATCCGGGAAGTCCCGGAATTTTTTTTTTATCGCAAGGAAGTCTCCACTTCATGACTTTGTTCTACCAAGTGTAGGTAAATATACTCTGCCTATTCCGATCACTGGTTATAATGTATAAAACGGTTACAAAACAACTCATTTTCACGAAAATTTCGAATGTGGAGCCTTAACAGGGGGTATGTTCCGCTAGTGAACGGTGTCAGCCAGTGACGGTCGCTCTATCTTGTCACTTATCGTGTGATAAGGCCGTCCATGCTACGGGGTCACATAGTTAGTAGCAGCCAAAGTAGCCAAATATCCTCCTTTAAATATGTTCCTTTTCCGCAAAACGCACCTTCATATCATCATATGCAATGATTGTCATTTACTATGACGCTCGACGATCGTGACGTCACGAATTCACGATCTGCTAGCGTTTTCTCTTTCTAATAAGCAACATTAAAACGGTCGTAGCTTTATTTAATAAACAGAAATAGAAACTGAATAATTAACAGGGTCCCACAAAACTGTCGGAACAGTTTGTCTGTGCGATCACATTATAGTACAGAGTTAACTAATTTGTACATACTTAAGTTGTGTTTGTAAATGTTACATACAGCTATCTATGCCTTAGGTGTTATTATACTTAAGTAATGTCGTTTTAATTTTCTGAATGGGAATTTTTTGCTTTCTTTCTTTTGGAGTAATAATACATTTTGGGTTTCCATCTTTATTGCTAGAAGAGGCACTGAAATACAACAATAAGTACTCATCTAGGGTGGTAAAAGAATGTCTCAGATCGCAGCAGGTATTTGACGAGCCGAAGGATTCATCTCATTTATTTACCAGCTAGCTGTCAACGCGGCTTCGCCCGCGTATAGCGAGGAACGCAGGCAAGCCCGCGGGATAAAAAAAAATGGGTCAATCAACTATTTCTGAAAAAGAAAAATGTGGATTCAGCCATATGTACGCTTGTGAAAGAATTTTTGAAATCGGGTACTTTGGTTCTGAAGATTACATAAAAAATTACAAAGCTACTATCTCACAGACCTTTCCCCTTTATAGAACGAGCGAGCGAAGCGAACAAAGTTCTATGCTCCAGCTTGGGCCGAAAATCGTTTGACCCGATGTTGTCCTCTACAGGTCGCATTTCTCAACCAATTCTCGTGAAATTTTGTGAGCAAGATCGCTAATTATATAGAGTTTTTTCGTCACTTTTTCGAAAAAAAAAACGAAAAAAGATTGACTTGCGAGATATACAGCTCACACAGCCACTACTGGGGTAGATTATTCAGACAATCCACGCGGGTACGAAGGCTTTTAAGAATACAACAGATTCTACGAAATAATGCTAAGGCTGCCTTGAATCGCTTGATATGTATTTTGTGCTTCAAGCGACACCGCCGCGAAAACACTCATCCTGAAGAAGAGTTCGAAACATGTCTCACGAAAGTTTAAATGCTATAAATATATTTATTTGTATTAATTGTACTGCAGCAAAATGCAATACAATTACTAAAAACCGGCCAAGTGCGAGTCGGACTCGCGCACAATTAGGTTCCGCACCATCATCCGTTGAATGAAAGGTAAATTGCGGTTTACGATTTATGACGTATTAAAAAGAAACTACTTACTAGATCTCGTTCAAACCAATTTTCGGTGGAAGTTTGCATGGTAATGGGCATCCCCTTGGATCGCATATTGGTTTTTAGACTAATGCAGTTTCGCATAATTGGTTTGGCATAATTATTTGTGGCATAATAGTACTATCGCATAGTAATATATTGACCTGTTGTTTTTCTGGCATACTACGCTATTAGCATAATTTTAGCTAGACTAAATTGTATTGGCCGAATATACATTAGGCATACTATTGTTTGGGCTAATAATTATAATAATAATTAATTTGGTATATCTGTCATTATCCATAATTTCAGTTTTCTAAATGAATAAAACTCAGTTTCGTTGCTACAATTCATTTATTATTATTGTGAAAATATTTATTATAATATTGACTTATTTTCTTAGTAATAATAGTTGCTAAACCACGTTGCTATTGGTTCTGGAAGGACCCGGGGGAAGGGTGGGTTCGGGGGCCAATGCCCCCCGCAGTAAAAAACCCATATAATCATAATAATGGTATCATTCGTAGGTTAGGTTAGGGTCTGCTTGTGTCCCTTAGAGCAGAAATAGGCACCCCGCGAAGCGGGGTGACGTCGACACGCTCTGGCGGTTAGGTTAAGTTTACATAACTTTTGTTTAGGACAATACTGTTATGCATTTTGATATAATGCCCATTGATTATTATGCCTACTTGTGCTTATGCTTTTTGTCATTTATTCTTCATGAAGATTATGCTTTCAGTATTTATGCTTTTTAATGTTATGCGTAAAAAAATATGCAAAATGTGACTTATTCATATCTTATTTTCGGCGTAAAGTAATTATGCGTAACCATATTAGTAATAATGATTTTATGCCTCTCAATATAGTAAACCATGGTAATCACCAGGGTACATCATATTTTTTTTTAGTTTTATCATTCTCTTATTTTAGAAGTTACAGGGGGGGGGGGGGGACGACACATATTTTACTACTTTGGAAGTGTCTCGCGCAAACTATTCAGTTTAGAAAAAAAAAATATTAGAAACCTCAATATCAGTTTTGAAGACCTATCTATATATGACCCCACACGTATGGGTTTTATGAAAAAAAAACCCCAAAATTGATTGTTTTTTTTTTCTATTTTTGTGTGCAAATCTTAATGTGGTTCACAGAATACATCTACTTACCAAGTTTCAACAGTATAGTTCTTATAGTTTCGGAAAAAAGTGGCTGTGACATACGGACGGACAGACAGACAGACATGACGAATCCATAAGGGTTCCGTTTTTGCCATTTGGCTACGGCACCCTAAAAATGCAGCTTCCTCACTCACGGACCTATGTTCCTCGACAACACAAATGTTGCGCGATGCAACTGACAGGTAGCGCCATCTAGCGGGGAGTAGCCTAACTAGGGGACTGAACAAACCACGGAATAAAGAATCCATTGCAAGTGGTGAGTGGGCGTTCCTGTGGCGCCGAACAGCATTAATAAGCTAAATCTTGCACAGATTATTGTCAGTCACCCAGAAATCGCACGCGGCGCCGGCGTATGACATGAATATGACGTGAATATTACCGAAGCTAGAGGTCCTGGGTTCGAATCCCGCGTTTATATTTGTGATGGGCAAGAATATTTGTTCCCGAGTCATTTTTCTATGTATATAAGTATTTATTTATCTATATATCTATGTACTAGAATATGCGCGGTTTCTACATAGCGCGCTAGTGAAGTTTCAATATCCGTTGTATAAATACAATTTCCTTCAGAATCTCCTTGTTATGTCTTTCTGACCGCATATACAACCTTTCACATTTATAAATGTAAGTGTAATATCGTCGTGTAGTACTATAAGCTTTGCTTCGTTCGAGACTAGGTCGATTTGTGCAAGATTGTCCACTAATATTAGTTTAAGAGTCCGCAGTACCTAATCTCGGCCGAATTTCACCTTCCCATACAAACGTAGTTACCTACGCTCTCATTTTAAAACTACCTGTTGGATTGTGACAAAACTTTGCATATACAATGACATGAGGTATATCTATGTCTGTAATTAGTTTATATGGTTCCAGTTTATAAAACAAACGAAATACAGCAAAAACAAGTTTTGCATGAAAAACTTAAATACGCTGATTTTTTACTATGGTATCTGAAGCTACATAAACTAATTACAGACATAGATGTACCTCATGTCATTGTATATGCAAAGTTTCGTTACAATCCAACATGTAGTTTTAAATTGAGAGCGTAACTACGTTTGTATGGAGAATCGAGCTTACTGCGGACTCTTAAGTACCGGTCTTTCATTATATTTTGCCTGTACGCAGGAGACCAAATTATTTTCTACATTGTTTGACCATCGTGAAGCACGAGTTTTAATTTAACGTCTGACTAAGTACCTAGTATGTATGTGATTCCTTGTTGTCCAGGTTATGCTTCCGTGATCATCCCCGAGGAGCTACCCTCGCTGTTGTCAGTGGCCTATTCCAACATCCCACCTATCAAGAAAGGTAACCTTTGTCATATTAGAGAGATCGTAACCACAGTATATGAACAGTAGATAAACTTCGAACAAAGGTACATCGCACGGCTGCACACATGCGCGCGTGTTCGGTACGCACACACACATAGCCTTCGGGAATGATGGAGAATGCTTCAATCGGGGCCGCGCCGTTGCGGTGTTCGCTCGTTCTCACTCGCTATTTCAAAGGAAGCCGCCTCGTAGGTATGAAGACAGCGAGCCGCCAGTGCCACGATATCAAAAGGAGCCGAATAGGCTTGTAACTAAGCACCTACCAACCTAGTGCAGTTAAGCAACTATTATACTTACTAGGAAATATTTTAGGCATAGTATAGTGGTATTAAAATTTTCCATGAAGTGGGAAACTAAAAACACATACCCAACTATCTATAATATTATTACTTTGTGTATACAATATTGTCTATTAAACTGTAACAGAAATACTTTGCGTACTTAAAAGCAAAACTGGTATTATAGGTATGCCAAGCCACAAACTTGACACAGCCCTGCGCATCGAGCGAAAGTAGGTAACGAACGCTCCTAAACGGCCTCAGATTACCTACTGTATTATTCTTCTATACTGTGTGGTAACGTTGCGTGATTACTACTCAAGTTACAACTTAGTAATTTCTAAAAAAACGAGTGAGTAATAACCACTTTATTGGTAACGTAATTGCTGAAATGGTTTTCTGTTTCAGCACCATTACATATTACAAGCTTTTATTTACTTTCACCTGTCCCGTTGTCTGTCTGTCTGTAATCAAATCTTGCAAGTTAAATTTGACCCACTTTCCGGTGACCGATTGAGCTGAAAATTTGGGTATGACAATTCAATATTATGATACCAACGAGCTGATCTGATGATGGAGACAGAAGGTGGCCATGGGAATTCAGTAGTTAACCGACGTAACCCCGTTGAGTTTGGGCTCGTTAGAATCGTCTCAATTAGTAGTTTGTGATGGTATACAGAAAAGTACAGTCGGCAATAAAAGCTTGTACCAAAAATGAAATTTTTGTCAGAAGCTTATTTTGAATTGTTGTCAGCCACCGGGTTCCATCACACATACCCCCCCTAAGAGCAAGTATCTACCAGTAAGGTTATCATTATCACAAGACGGCACGCGGCTGTGTCGCGGCGAGATAGACTATCCCTCCATTTCGGCGCACCGTCTTGTGCTAACCGTGCAGAGGACGTGCAAAGCTCAAATTATACATGCAAGAAGTTGCATGCAAGTTTAACTACATTGCGGGGTTTGATAGATAAAACGCAGTATAAGTACTTTGGTAACCCGCAATGTAATGAAACTTGCATGTGTAAATTGCGCTCAAGTTTGCGAGGCGGTGACCTAGGAAAAAAATACCAACAGGAAGCGATGCGGAAAGGTTCTCGAGCGGCAACCACGTACCGGAACGCGCGGCGTGGGTAGAAAACCCCCCCAAAATGGACTGATGACCAGGGGCCGTAGACAAGGTTACTATCGACAAGCGCTAACGCCAATAGACAACTAATAAAATGTATGGGAAGGACAGATGTTAACGAAAAGTGTTTCGTCGGCATCTGTCATTCCCTTACATTTTATTATTTTCTATTGGCGTTAGCGATTGTCGATTGTAACCTTGTCTACGGCCCCTGGTTGTTTTATTTTATTTTATACGACGGTGGCAATCAAGCGCCCGATGGCAAGCGGACACCGCAGCCTATAGACGCATGCAACTCCAAACGAGTAACATGGGCGTTGCCGACCCTTGATATGTTTGAGGATTCGCCGTGTTGACCGCTGAAGGAACAAATTCCGAAGGTCAACATGGTCGCGGAGACCGGACGTTGTGGCTCTATGGGGAGGCCTATGACCAGCAGTGGACGTCTTGCGGCTGATAAGATGATGGCGCTAATTATATTGTGTTACAGGCACGGATTCTCGCGTAGGATTCGGTTTCGCGTTCGGGAACCATGCCGACTTCCAAGTGATGTTCGAGCTTGGGCCACAAACCAACACAGCACCGCTCAGTAAGTATAGACCGTGGAGCAGCATGGCTGTTACAAGACGGCGCGCGAGCTCTCTCGATTTTTAGAACACTTGGAAAGAGAGGTATAGTGCGAGAAAAATCGAGAGAGCTCACGCGCCGTCTTGTCATAGCTGTCACAGGACGGCCCGGGAGCTGTCTCGAGGCGACATAGACTATACGTATCTTTCTATCCGTTCTAATTAAAAACATTCGTATAGATTAGAGATTACCTACTCAGTCCTTATTTTAAAAGTAGCTTTAGACAGATTTTGGTTTGATACAATTATTTTCTAGACTGGGTGTTCTGTGTAAGTCAAACAGGGTACGTATTTAGTTTCAAGTTAAGCTAAGAAATGACAAACGGTTATTAATGTAATAATATTTAAAACTCGGTTTGTTATTTAAAGTACACTGTGAACGGATTGTTAAATAACTAAGTACTTTATAAGGATTTGCAATACCCTCACAGGGTGTCATGTTGTACTGTAAGATATTTAAGACCTGATTTCATGTCTACATGAGAGTAATACAGTATTATTATTAAGTATTAGTCGGCCGAATGGTTAGCGACGATCGCGGGCATAGCACGGTTGCCATTTTATCACTTATCGTTGTGGATAGGTAAGGCATCCGTCACTCTCGCACTCGCATACTTGTCAGAGCGTGATGGGCGTCTTTACCACAACGATAAGTGATAAAATGGCAACCATGCTACTGCGCCGCGTGGCGGTAATTTTCTGGGGAAATGCAAGGAATGTTTTCTGTAACTTTATATAGTATCAAGACAACGCTTGTGACTTTAAGAGTCCGCAGTAAGCTTGATTCTCCATACAAACGTAGTTACGCTCTCATATTAAAACTACATGTTGGAATGCAACGAAAATTTGCATATACAATCACATGAGATATATCTATGTCTGTAATTAGTTTATACGGCTTCAGTTTGTAAAACAAACGAAATACAGCAAAAACATGTTTTGTTAGAAAAAAATAATTACGCAGTATTTTTTTTACTATGGTATATGAAGCTACATAAAATAATTACAGACATAGATATACCTCATGTCATTGTATATGCAAAGTGTCGTTACAATCCAACACGTATAGTTTTAAAATGAGAGCGTAACTACGTTTGTATGGAGAATCGAGCTTACTGCGGACTCTTAATTTCTAAAAGTACTAAGGATCTCCGCAACTTTATAATAGTATCGCTGCAAAATAATAGCCGAGTGTCTCTTGGTATATTTTTTTTTTTACTACATCGGTGGGGCCTGATGGGAAGCGGCCACAACAGACTGGACGACTGCAACTGGGGTGTCACATGCTCGGTGCCGGTTCTTTGAAGTATATTTTAATCTGTTAATTGTGTGTTTCAGCCGGCCAGGCCAGTAGCAGCAACGCGAAACGACAGGCCCCCACACCGCCCAAGCTTACTAAGAACAGGGAGAAGGTATGTCGGACCAATCTGTATTGATTCTTGTTTTAATACCAAGGGCGGCTCACTCCGCGATTTCGCCGCGCCGCTATTAGTACATACGGCTCGGGCCAGTATGTTAGGGCCTGCCACGGCACGCAGGTAAAGGGATGGCGACGTTTAGGCTTATTCGGCATAGGGGATTTGTTCTACGTCGTACTATTATTACCTCCGCCAAAGTTCGGTCTTGCTCACACGTTAATATTATCTCGATATGCTGTGCTCTTCACACGCGGAAACTAAATCAGCATAAAAGAAGGTTCTAGTCAAATCGGATCATTATTTCAAATAAGTAAGAAAAAGTTCTTATTGTACAAAATTTTCCGAAAAAAAATCACTTAAAAACAAAGTTTTAACCCACTTCAAATCAGTACCTAAATAGCTTAAAGTGGCTATGAAATTTGAAGAGATCCCTCAATTTCTTCAAGATCCCGTCATCGCTTTCCGCTACATACAAGGAAAAACCACGGGATCGGCTACGAGCGTAGCGCGTAGCGATTGTTGGCAGTGAATGTGTTAAAAGATATTAACTTACATCAACATAATTTACTTTAAATAGGAAGTAAGAACAAAAAAAAGAAAAAAAAGAATCATCCTGCGCATTTAACTGACAAGGTGGCTATCACTTTCTGTCCTAGTTTGTCATCAATGACACAATCAAAGAAGTCTTAATTGTTGAATCCTGATAATCTAATTAAGGGGCTCCCATACGACAATGACCTTCGATCTGAATCCCTTGGTTTTCTAATGTTTTTTGTAGCTTATTATATTAACAACAACGGCTTTAAGCAATATAGTATCCCATATTTACTTCAAAGTTCATTGTTGTTGAGATATTTGGCATCAAAGTTGATCAATTTTAGGCCAAAAAACTGGTTTTCTGGTCATAACTTTTGTGTTTATTGGTTTAAAATTAAAACCCTGGACCAGTTTTAAGAGATGTCACAGACGAACCCAAATATGTAGATTTCGTACATGTTAGATCTTTCACGTCAATAGAGATACGAAATTTGTGTTTTTTTAGACAATGTTTAAAACAATTATACAAAATGAAGTATTCATTTGTTTCGAAATCCGGTTGACCAAAATGGAGACAAAAGATTGATGAACCGATAGCCGTTTGATTTATAATTCTATCTGTAGTGCAAAAGTAGGAGATACGATTCAAAACTTGTCAAAAATCGATGAAAACCTCGGGTAGCCCCTTAACAGGTTATGTTATTACGCGGCACAGTTGTTTTCCTATTTTTACCCGACTGCCGAAGGAGAGGAGCCCTAGGATCGCCTGATACCTAGATCAATTTTAGGTACACTTATTTAACACACTCGGAAAACCAAGGTCTAACGGTCTCTGGGGCTGTATTGAAAAATATCGAGTTGTTTGAAACGGCATTCTGACCATACTAGCAGATAATGAGGCCTGATTTTCAGATATATGATTCTTGATTATATGTTTGTTGATCCAACCAGATCGATACACGATTGCTTAAAATTTCCTCGATAGAAAAAAAAACCAAAGTTACGTCTTAATTTTTAGATTTTTAACCAGTGTACGTAAGCAACATGAGATCAAGCGGCGTAACTTCGTTGAAATGATAATCTATTACTCGTCGTGAATCTGATTTTATAAAATATACTGCCTTCATAATAATATTTAGAATAATCCCATCACTACTGATTTCGCGTTTTTGAAAGCAAACGCCCCTTTCTGAGGATGTTGTTTCCTTGTCTGTCAAACGTTATTTGCGTAAGTTTGTCTGACGCGCCGACCGCCCATTGAGCTCATTCGGCCAAAGACTACAATATACATACTGAGATAGACAGGCAACTCGACCAAATTGAGAAGGCATTTTATGCTTCCGTGCAAACGCCATCTGTTCCTAGGCCCCCAAAACTTTTCAACCGATAAAACAAAGAAGGAACCTCTCAATTCGGTCGTATTTTTTATCAGTATTTTCAATGTTTGTAATAACTGTTATGAAAAAAACATAAAAGTGAGGGATACACAGATTTATTTAAGTTATTAACAATACATTAGTAACTTCATGCATAGAAAGGAGCATATTATTAATATAAAGCAAGAAACATTAAAACGACACGCTCATCCAAAACCAAGGTCACTCGGTACTACATTTTCTTAGATATTTCTCAACAGCCTGCCGCGCTCGGTCGACTAGCGGTCTATAGCCCTTCCAGGTCCTCCATTAATAGATAAATGCACAAATCACAAACAAACTTCGTTGAATATTAAAAATTGAATTGGATATCCAATTCATGTCAACATATTTCACGCAAAACGACATTATACTTATGTCAAGCAGACACAATGTTGTGTTACCATTATACAATATACTATTCTCCTTGACGTGATATGATCTATTTGCAACCTCCTTCCTTGTCAACCTCTAATTTTAGTCCTGCCTGCCATGTCACTGTCATTCAATATTTCCTCGTGTATTATGTCAAATAATGTTAAAACCTGAATACTACAGGTTTTCTCCTTATTTAACTCCTCATATTCATTAACGTAGCACATATCAATCTCCCTACATTAAATAAAATATCTGAATGTAACAACACTGATATTTTAGTTCCCTACAGCATCAGCTACCTGAGACATTACCGAGTAGGTGGCAGCACCGTTTTCAAAGATTTGCAATAAGTTCTAAGTTTCCATAGCATGCATTCGGCGACCGGCCGTCTTCGAGGCAGGACCTATGTTATTCAGCGCCGCAAAATTACTTACGAATTATAATTATACACCACTATATGTAGGCCTACGGCGCCATTCAACCCGAAACGTGCCGGAGGTCTTTTGTAATGGGCTTGGGCGCTCCTAGAATCGCACTCACACATGCGCAATAAATTTATAATGTGTGCTAAGCAGTTACTTCACATTAAAACTTTTTGCTGAAAATGTTTCTATCGGATGTTGTGATTGAAAAATACTGGCCGTATCAATACCTAAATTTAAGTGTCAAATTTGTTCTACAGAATATCACAGCTTATAACAGAGCAGTCAGATAAATAAGAAATCTTTTCATTTACCTACAAGTTGTGATAAATTGTAGATTGTGCGAGTGACTTAGTATTTTTCTTTGGAAATTTCAATACACAAAAATAATTTACAAGTCCATCTAAAAAGTGGGACTTGCTTCAATTTCCGTGGTTCTATGGCAACTTTTGGGCCACCGCTGTAAACACATACTTACTTTTACCCTCTAGTTTTTTTTTTCATATGAGCAAAGGAACTGAACAACGACGTCGCTACGACGCTCATTTCATGCTCATAATGTCACATCACATTCAGCGAATATTTCATTATTTTGGTACATACAATGAATTATCTGCCACAACTTACTCTACACTTGGTCTAGTAAAGTTTAAATATATAGAAATGTGTAATAAGTGATTTTCATAAGAACATATGAAGACTCCATGACGTCGCGACCGAAATGAAAGGGACGAATGTATCGCATGACATAACTGATCTCTTCTCGATGAGCGTCAAATTTCAAAAGTCAAATTTCTCTACTGTCACGCTAGGTGACGTGACGTGAGTGAGTGGTCCGGGTGTGTTTGTGTGTGTAACATGTATAAAAACGAGACTTAATGCGGGGTGCAGACCGCGGGCGGGTGTTAGGGTGGGGCTTAAAATACCTAATGTTGATGCCTGGCAGGGCCTTAACTATATTCTTACACTTATAAATTATAATATTATGATAAAGCTATACAATGACGAAGCCTTGCCAAAAGACTCACTAAGCTTTTTAGGGTTCCGTACCGCAAAAAGAAAAAAACGGAACCCTTATAGTATCACTTTGTTGTCCATCTGTCTGTCAAGACCCTTTATCTCGACAACGTTGAAATTAAAACTATATATTCAAGTCTACAGTCCCTTGAAGCTGTAAAAAATCTACTACTTGTAAGTTAACGTAAAAAAAAGATACGGCCATTTATGCCGCAAAAATAGTATTTTATGCAATCGTTATATAATGTATGCTTTTTCAGTCGAGTACCACGTTTAGGCCACGAAACTTGCTGAGTGACCTAATTAAGGTACGGGACTTAAAAGCGAATTATATAACTATTGTATACAATACTTTTTCTACGAGTCAACTGAACTAATTAAACAAACTTGCTATCTATTGAAAATCTAAGCCCTGCTGAAACGAAGTGCAAGCAACGGCTTTTTCTGTTTTGTGCGTTGATGTCTATTAAGTACCTTTTGACTTTCTCATGACGGCGTCCTATTGTTCAAATACACGATAGTTCAGTAAAGGCGCCACGTGATTGGTCAATTTCATTTAAGTTGTCGCAACAGTTATGAAATGTTGAGTTGGGAGCTCCATAGTAAAAAGTACGTGATTTAAGTTTGGTGTACGAAGTCTTAATTCAAACATTAAGGTCGACGAGTATAAAATAGTAGTTTATGCAACTGATCCATAATGAGAGGCCTTAAAATATGAGTGTGGTTTTATGAAACGAGCGCGAGCGAGTTTCATAATAGAATCACAAGAGTGTTTTAAGGCCTATTTATGTACAGTTGCATATACTACTTTATCTACACACATATCATAAGTACTCTAAGATGGGTTCACAATTCTACTTCCGTAACAGCAAAAAACCGACAAAAATGACAACAGCAATGGCGGCAATTCGATCCTCCGTCAAGACGAATGGTTTTTGCCCGACTGCGGAAGGAGAGGAGGGTTATGTTTTTTAAATCATAGACAAGCGAATGAAGTCCCCTATACTTACTCATGTCACTCGAGATCAAATGTCGTGCGTCAATATTATAAAAACATACTGAATTGACGTTTCGTATCGATAACTGTTTTAATATCTATGAATAGAATAGAGACCTACTTGAGTTTTGACAGCTGTTCCAAATTTAAACTCATAACGTTACAAAAATCTGTACTGTTATAACATTTTACAGATTTTCCCTACTACCATAGACAAGAAAGTGCTCATAGTAAAATTGTTTGTAATAATGCTGGTCATTTTCGGTTTCTGAACGCATTTTAGAGCACTAATGATATGTGCGTAGATAAAAAAAATAACACGCAAGGCTTTTAACGAAATGGACTCCGCTCAGCATGGTGCTAGCTTTACAGCCAGCGCTGGTCTTCCACAGGGTCCATTCGCTGAAGACACAGGCAGGTTGTAAGGAAGTGACCTAACCTAACGTTTCCAGCTACTCCAATCGGAAGCTGGCAGCTACCTCCAAAACTGGGCGTCAGCCATGCGGCATCCAGGGAAGCCAGTGCTGGCTTCCACTGAGCTGCCGAGCCTGGAGGACTCCGTGGTGGAGCTGGTGAAGAACAGCAAGGGCGAGTACGAGATTCACCAGCCGAGACCCGATCACATACCCGTTGGAGTGAGTTCCCTTTATCATGTAGCATTAATCAATCATCATTATATCAGCAGACAGACGTCCACTGCTGAACATAGGCCTCCCTATAGTAAGGTCAGTCCACCTTGTGGGATCTACCCACGCCACGCCCTCTGGTCTCGAGAACCTTTCCGCCCCAACGGCCATCGGTTCTACGTGCAATGGCGAGGGTGTAATCACCAACACCATATCTATATCTTCCTTTCTGTATTATTTTTGTTTATTTCAAACATTTTCATTTTCAGGTAATGGAAGAACTACAAAGACTGTACGGACAGAAGAAAGAAGAAGCCGAGAAGATGACAGAGAAGATTAAAGAGAAGAAGAGGAGCGATGCACAGCTCAAGAAGATCACAGAAGACCTGTCCAACGTAGACTTAGACTAGCACTTGCGGGTAGAGTAGCAGGGGGACTTGTGTTAGGTAGAGTTTATTTTAACTGGTCTCATTGCATAGGTAAAATCACAGAACTACCTATATCAAGATAGAAGCAAAGAGCTCATCGATTAGTATGGGAACCGAGCGTGTAACATTTTGCGTAGGTACTTTGACGTCACGAGCGTAATTTAGTGACTGAGTGAGTGATTTCGCCACGCGAAGTACATACACTTATTCCTTCTATCTTGATATATTTCTGTTTTGTGGGCAAAATCATTTTACTGAGAAAAATATTTATCCAAGTGCCAAATAAGACCAGCGGGCCTAGACAAGGTTGCAATCGACAAGCGCTAACGCCAATAGAAAACTAATAAAACGTATAGGAATGACAGATGTTAATGAAAAATGTTTCGTCGACATCTGTCATTCCCCTACATTTTGTTATTTTCTATTGGCGTTAGCGCTTGTCGATTGTAACCTTGTCTACGGCCCCGGAGCTATAACCACGAACTTCGAAAGTCGAAGTTCGGGTATTTCCATCTCTATCGCACTCACTCTACTCGAGTGACAGGGATGCATGTATACGAACTTCGAGTTTGGGTTTTCGTGGTAGCGCCGCAGTTGAAATAAACGCCAATAGGAACTTGGAAGTAGAAAACGGTGTCATTTTAGCTTTAGAATTTTATATCTTGAAATAATAAAAAATATAAAGGTACCTATATTTTGTGTGTGTATTTTCTTATATTCATTTATGTAAAATTCGAAGATTGTGCAAGTTACGGTTGAGATTATTAAATGTGGCCGACTGTTTAGAAAACTGTTATCGGAATTGGAATCTTCTACCTTGGATGGCAGAGTTGCTTTTTGAATGGAGTTCTTTGATGCAATTCAGCCAACTCTAATAATCTCAAGTACCTATCTATATAATCTTTTTGTATACTAAAACTTTGGACCAAATTGTGTGCAAATAAACATATTTTGTTTTTATTTTTATGTAAACTATTAGCTTGTGAGTGACGGCTTGTTTCGAAAAAAACCTATTAAAACATAATTTGAAACGGAGGTCGATCGAACCCCATTAGAACTAACCATCGGGTTCAACAAAAAATTATGTAGGAAACATCATTTGATATTTAACAGTAGCTTTAAAAGAAGCATATTAGCGGTATGCGGACACCATATCAAAATAAAATGTACGATAAAAAAGAATAAGTACAATGAATAATTATTAATAAGGTAAGCGGTTGATAAAAGTCCTCGGTAGATGGCGCTGCTGGTATCCTGAATCGCGCAAGCGTTGTTTTCCCGTGTATTGTATAAGAACTTGTGATGTGTGTATAGGGCACACACCCAAATCCCAGCCTGTTAGGACTTTATGGAGGTTTCTAGACTAACTCAGGGGTACTACGGGGGATCTAAGAGCGAATGTAATATGAACACATAGTAAGTTATAACAAATAAGGGTCTTACGCCCGTTTATTTAAGATAAGCAAACACTAGAATCTACGGTACGGATGAACGCGGTCGCGGACCTATCCTTACAAACAAGGGATATTAGTGGGAGCGTTAATTCGGGAAGCCTAAGGCTGACGAGGGCTTGCCAAAACCGCCGCCTTGAAGGCTGTAGGAACCTGGAACCCCGGGCTGATGAGGACTTGCCAAAACCACCGCCACGGGGACGATTCCAGGGTGATCTAGTCCAAGGCTGATGAGGGCTTGCCAAAACCACCGCCTTGAGGACTAGAGTATTCGGGAACGTCTAAGGCTGACGAGGACTGGCCAAAACCGCCGCCTTGAAGACACAGGGGGAAGGGAGGGGGCAGTGCTATCCGAAGCGGACTCCGGAGAACACTGCCGGTGTTGAGTCTGCTGCCTTCTCACACACCTGATTCTGGGTGTGGAGGTTGCCATTTCAGGGCATTGGCCTTATGTGGCGGTTTTCTTCCCAGCCCGTAATTACGGGCCGGTCTTCGGGGGCCGAGTTGGGCGGCGTCGTTGGCCAGTCTTGGCTTAGTGGTCCCTCAATCCCCTAGAGGAGAGGAGGGCGAGGCCGGAGAGTTGAGGCTGCTTCTCTGCTTCTTCTGGCCGACAGTCGCCGGGTCTTGTCCCTGGGCTATCACCAATAGCTGCTGTATAAGGGCGAGCATATTGGCGGCGGCGGTATTGTTGGTTGCGGCTGCGGTAGGGGCGGCTGACTTCTTCTGCTCCTCGTCTGGCTGGGCGGCTGCTTGTCCCTTCTTTGCCTTCTTCTTGGGCTTCTTTTTGGCAGGTGCGGATGCGGGCTTCGGTCCACCCGACGACCCCCTTGGTTTGGGGGCGTTAGCCTGGGCCATCAGGTTTGATGGCGCCGACTCCTCCACCGTGGGCTTGGGAATTGTAGCTCGCGTCTCTGAGCCTCTCCGTGAGGGCATCGTGTGCGCATAGGGGCCAGCCTTTTTGTTCCTGACCTCCTTCAGGAACATTGGGCACCGCGCATAGTTGGCTGGATGCGGGCCCCCGCAGTTGCAACACCTCGCTGGTTGGTCGCGGGGCAGCGGGCAATCTTTCGCAGCGTGTCCGTCCCCACAGCGGACACAGCGGATAGGGCGGTGGCACCCGTGGGACGAGTGCCGGAAGCCCTGGCATTTATGGCACTGGGCGGGCCCCCTCTTACTCCGCCAGGCCTCTATTCTGATGCCCGGCATGTGAAGGAGCTCGCTGCCTCCATAAATTTCTTTGTATTCTCCAGCTGATCTTCCGAGCTGCGCAAAGTACACGCAGCCAGGGCGGCCACTGCAGGCGAGAATGGGCTTTATGTACTCCGCCTCAAAACCCATGTCCTCCAGCGCCTGGCGTATCTCTTCGGGGTCGGTCTCCATCTTGCAGGCCCCGGATTGCGACTTTCATTTTCGGGTCTTTCTTCAGACTGTACAAGTGCAAGGGGCATTCGCTCTCGCCAACTTCTTTTTGGAGCTCCACGAGGTACGACTGTATTACGCGAAACTCCTCCGGTGATTTTGGCGTGAAGCGAACGCCTACTCCTGAGGGCGTCGTGTTGGGAGCGTGGCCAAGTCGCTTCGCCAGCTCGGCGAAGTGTCGGGTCCACTGTAGCATCTTGTCGACCACTACCGGGGGGTAGCGGTCCTTGCGCGGCTGGCCTGCGTCAGGCGCGGTGGTCTTGGTGACGGATTGAGAGGGCGCAGCGGCATCGTGGGGGGCTGCGGGGGCCGAGTCCGAGGCTGCGGTGACTGGGGCTGGGGCGGCGGGTGCTCCAGCCTTTAGGGCAGCGGAGTAGGCTGCCGCGGCGGGGGCAGTATGGGGAGCTGCAGCGGCTAGGATCGAGGCTGCAGTGGCGCGGGCTGGGGCGGCGGGTGCCCTAGCCGTGGGGGCGGCGGTGTTTGCTGCGGCGGCGGGGGCGAACCGGTGAGATGGACCGGGTTCTTCCTGGTCTAGGCGGTGCGGCTCTTTTTGCGCGTGCTGTGTAACGGGAGTGCTGGTAGCGTCGCCGGGCGTCCTCCGCGGCCGTCGGGGCTTTCTTTGTGATAGGGCATCTTGGGCGGGTGGGACGGCCTTAGTCGGCCTTATGTCCGCTCTCTCCGCGCTGCGCGAGCGACGGATGCTGGGATCCGTGGGCGGCGATTCCAGCTGACAAAGGCGCTTGTCTGCCTTTTCGCTCTCCTCCCCCTCCCTCCTCCTCTTCGTCTGCGTGGTGGAGATGGATGACAGCTGTGCAAGTGGTGGCAGGTGAAGCGGCATGTGCGCCGCGGCTTCTATTATTTTCATGTCTTCCGGATTCAGAATGCCCTCATCACGGTGCATCCCGTAGTCTTCAAGCCTCAGGTACAACTTCATCCAGTCGATCAGGCCCGCCGACAGATACCCCGCCTGTGCCAGGCGAGCGACCAGAAACATGTCACTGTTGTGGACAGTTCGTGGCGAGCGGGGGACGGTGGGGGGGGTCCGCCGACTGTGGTGAGGCGATAATGCCGGGCGGCTGGCGTCCGGAGCTTTTATTGGACGACGTGTAGGCGTCCTCGGCCGTGATAACTCGGCTTCTTTTTGTGCGACACGGTCCGGCGCCAGTCCCGGGTGAGACGGGGGAGGTCCGGTTTCAGATTGCGGCAGCACACTTAAGGTGGGTAGATCCATATTTCGAAAATATAATCTACCCTCACTTTCTTCTTCTTCGTCGGATGAGATTAGGGACGGCATACTGAGTCCGGCACGACCCTTCTCCTTCCTTTGGTCCATGCTGATAATGGTAGACCGGCTTCAAGTTCGTTGACGGGGGGGCTAGCGACGCTTACCACTGTAGGCGGGGGCTGTCCCCGCATTCCCTCCTCCCATTCGGGCACACCCGGGAATACGGTTCTAGCGCCCGATGAATCTACAGTTGGGTAGTAACTTTGGTTTGGCGATCCCCTCCGGCCTTAGCCGGGCCGATATCGTACAACTTTCCTCAGAAAAGGTGAAAAGATATTCGAAGTAGAGTGGTTAGCGTCCGTACTAGGTTAGAAAAATATCTCCGTAGCAGGTAGCAGTCCTGCCGGCGTTGAAGGCGCGCTCCGTCCTTTTAAAGCTGCCCGGTGTGACGTCGCCGCTCGCCCCGCGCGCGCTGCCGTTGCGCGGCGCAGACGCGTCGTCACAAACTATAGCAAGATTTTCATCATCGTACAGATTATAATTACTTATGCAAAAATATAAAAAATTGTAACGCTTCCTCGCAAATTCCATCGGGGAAGGTTTTCATATGAGAACGAGCATAAAGAGTACGAAATCTGTATCAGAGGCTCTAGTTTAAGTTTTACCGAAACAAAACATTACGACCGCGTTCGCGTTTAGCTGTCAAATCCCATACAAATTGAGGGTAGGTAAAACGCAAACGCGATCGTAAAGTTTTGTTTCGGTGAAACTTATACTAGAGCCTCTGTCCTGAGTGACTACGGAAAACGAACTGATAAAAACCGGCCAAGTGCGTGTCAGGCCAGGCGGCTTGTCCTTGATAGTTTTCCTTTTAAATTCATTATATGTACTACTACCAAAGACGGACGGACGGACGGACAGACGTACAGACGGACAGACGGACATGGCGAAACTATAAGGATTCCTTGTTAACTACGGAACCCTAAAAAAAAGTTATACAAAAGGTAGCCTATGCCACCCGGCGCATAATTGCGAATCAATTGACTCCTCATTCATCAAAATCGGCTCAGTACCTTTTTTTATGCCACGTCGGTGGCAAACAAGCTCACGGCCCACCTGATGGTAAGTGGCGCCTATGGACGCTTGCAACTCCAGGGGTGTTACATGCGCGTTGCCAACCCTAACGCACGCTTTACACGCTTCGGTGAAAAACTCGTCAATACAAACATACTCGTAGACTGCTAATATCATAAATAATTCATAATTATCCTTTCGATGCGGCTCAAAAAAGCGGGAAAAAAGTTACAATGATGAGAGATTCTTTAGAATTAAGAGTCCGCAGTGTTAAAGATTGAAAATTATACATCGAACCTGCATAGCGGTTAGTGCTGTGTGCCGAACAGTTTATTTTGTTTATGGTAACCCCGGTTACTAGGTTACTGGTTGTTGACATTATGAAGTCTTAATAAAAGTATGTTTTCTTCAAGAAGAAATCTTGTTTATCTTTTATCTAGCTATATTCAATAGGTTATGGGCCCAGAAACGCTAAAATAATAAACAAAGAGCAGTGATTTACGGAAAGAAATAATAGCCGTTGTTCTAACGTATCAAGTTAAGAAATATGGAGGTCGGAAAAATGAGTGTTGACAAATTCAATGGATCAAATTTTAAACAATGGAAATTCCAAATAAATTGCACATTAAAAGCCAAAGGACTAAAAATATCCACACCGAAGCCAACAGAAAATGTGGATCAATGGCTAAAAGACGATGGAAGGGCCATGTTTATAATTACGTCAGCCATAGATTTGAAACAAATAGCCCTTGTTGAAAATTGTGACAGTGCTTTTGAAGTAATGAATAAATTGGAAACTATATATGAACTAAAGTCGGAGTTGAACAAAATGATGATGCACGAACGTTTTTATTTTGTCTGCTACGGACAATATAGCTCAACACATTGCTAAGGTGGAGAGTTTGGCAAAGCAGTTAAAAGAAAGTGGGGAAAGCATCAGTGACACTGCCATTATGACTAAGATATTAAGTTCTTTACCAACCAAATATAGATCACTACGACAGGCATGGATGTCACTAGATCCCACCAAACAAACCATGATTAATCTTACTGCACGCCTGTTAGATGAGGAAGCAAGCTTGAGTGTTGAGGAAGAGAGTGAGATGGCCTTGTTTGTAGCAAACCAGAAACCGACGTCATCACAGAGAGAAATGTATCCAAATAATATTAACAGTGACAGAGGAAGTTTCAAACATCGCTATGTATGCTACAATTGTGGAAAGCGTGGACACTTCTCCAAAGAGTGTCGAGCTCCTAGGAAGAACTATGAAAAGAAGGATATGTTAGCATTTCATGCATCCACTAATGAATGTAACATAATCGAATGTGATAAATGGATACTTGACAGTGGTGCTTCAGCACATATTTGTTTCAAGAAGGAATACTTTCAAGAACTGAATATTTACAATGGGTCTCCTCTAAAGTTAGGAAACCAACAAGATGTTGAAGTAGTTGGTCAGGGAAGCATCCTATTTAAAAGAAATGTTGCGGGCCAGTGGGAGACCAGTGTCTTAAAAGATGTTCTTTACGTCCCAGAGTTGAAACGCAACTTGTTCTCTGAAGGTGTCGCCACACGACAAGGTTATAAAATTATTAAGAAAGGTAGAGATGCATTTATTTACAATGATTGTGATTTAGTGCTGACTGCATCTTTAAGGGAAAACAATTTATATGAGTTAAATATGAAACCGATTGAACAAGAAGTGCACACTATACAAAAGTGTGACCTCCGAACTTGGCATGAACGTTTGGGACACATAAATATAAAGGAAATACAGAAAATGTGCCAAAATAATGTAATCACTGGTTCGGACATCACGGACTGGGATAACTTTGTGTGTGAAGGTTGTGCTTATGGGAAGCATGCTCGCCAACCATTTCATAAATCCAATAGAGGGCCGCTGCAACCAGGTGACGTTGTATACAGTGATGTATGTGGACCATTTAAGGAGCCATCTATTCAAGGTAATAAATACTTTGTTATTTTTAAAGATGCTGCCACAAGTTTTCGACATGTTTATTTCTTAAAAAACAAGTGTGATGTGTTACACTGTTTCAAGACATATAATGCAATAATAAAAAATAATTTCATGCATGCAATTAGAGCTATACATACAGATAATGGTGGAGAATATAAAAGTAAAGAATTTAAGGACTTCACAGACAGTGAGGGAATCAGACACGAATTCACAGCCCCATATACCCCCGAACAGAATGGGAGGGCTGAACGTGAGATTCGTACTATTGTAGAAAGTGCTAGATCTATGCTGTATACACGAGATGTACCACTTAATCTTTGGGCAGACGCCATTAATTGTGCTGTATATCTGTTGAACCGCACCTCTTCAAGTCAAACTCCTTATATTTCACCATTTGAACTCTGGTATGGAGTAAAACCCAGTTTGGGTCACGTCAGAGTGTTTGGATGTGAGGGTTTTGTTCATGTGCCGAATCAAGTGAGAAGTAAACTGGAAAAAAAGAGCAATAAAATGATGCTAGTAGGGTATGAACACAATAATTATAGAATGTATGACCCACTGACAAAGAAAATTGTTATTTCTAGAAACGTCATCTTCAATGAACGGGACACTCCAGTAATCAGAAGGAACTATGCTGAAATTCTTAAGGAAGATGTGGAATGTGACCAGCAGCAACCAATAGTAGATGATAACCACGATAACGATCGACAACAAAGCAGTGATAGTGATGGATCTAATGACAGTGATGCGAGCATGATAACGATTGTAGATGAACGAGATGAGACTTACATTCCACCACGTAATTTTGATGCTGCTGAAATAGAGCAAACTGGCATGAACCTTCGTCCAAGGAGAAACATTTTGTATGAGGCTAATATTACAGATTTTGGTGTCCCCATAACGTATGACGAGGCTATCAGGAGTCCCGAGAAAGAAAAATGGGTCAAAGCAATTGATGAAGAGCTGAAGGCACATCAGGATAATGGTACTTGGTGCTACGTGGATAGAGAGGGACAAAGGACCATTACATCCAAATGGGTATTTAGTATCAAAAGAAATAAAGATGGAGAAATAGAAAGATATAAAGCTAGACTTTGTGCTCGTGGATTCACTCAGATAAAAGGAGTGGATTATAACGAAATCTTCTCTCCAACGCCGAGGTATGAATCAATCAGAATTCTTTTGAGTATTGCAGCTCAATCCAACTGGGAGATAAGGCAGATTGACGTAAAAACAGCATTTTTATATGGAGACCTGGAAGAGGATATCTTCATGGAAATTCCAGCTGGAGTGGGAGCACAAGAGAACACTGTTTGTAAGCTAGTGAAATCTTTGTATGGTTTGAAACAGGCCGCCAGATGTTGGAACAAGAAATTTACTGACTTTTTAAGAAAGTTTGGTTTTGTTCAACTGCAGTCAGATAGCTGTGTCTTCATGGGTAAGTTTGATAATGTAAAAGCCTTACTAATATTATATGTTGATGATGCATTGATTATGTCACAGTCTAACACTGTATTAGACAAAATCATGAATTACTTAAGACAAGGTTTTGAAGTAAAAGAACTAGATTTTAACGTGTTTGTTGGTTTAGAACTCAGTAAAACAAATAACTGCATTTCTATAAGTCAGAAAAATTATATCCAGCGGATAATAAATAAGTTCAACATGTCTGCTGCTCACCCTTGTCAAACGCCAATGGATGTAAATGTTCAGATAGTTTCAGGAACAGGTAATGAAAAGATTGAGTTTCCATATAGAGAGGCCATAGGTATGTTATTGTTTCTGTCTACTGCATCGAGACCTGATATATCGTTTGCCGTTAACTTGTTGAGTAGATACATAAATAACCCAAGCATGGAACATGTTATGCAAGTCAAACGAATTATCAGATATCTCATGAAAACAAAAAATCTGTGTATTAAGTACCAGGGTTGTGAAACGTTAGTTGGATATTCAGACTCAGATTTTGCAGGAGACTTGGACACAAGGAAATCTACTACCGGGTACATATTTATGTTAAATAGTGGCCCGATTTCGTGGCTAAGCCAAAAGCAGCCTTGTGTCGCTCTGTCTACAACTGAGGCTGAATTTTTAGCTTCATGTGAAGCTACCAAAAATGTTTTATGGTTAAATCAGTTTTTGAACGAGTTAGGTGAATCTCACGACCAAGTCACCCTGTTTATGGATAATCAAAGTGCTATCAAACTAATTCATAATCCTGTATTCCATAAGAAAACCAAGCACATTGATGTGAAATATAACTTTATTAGGGAAAAAGTAAGGGAGGGTTTGTTGAATATTGAGTATGTCCAAAGCTCCAACCAACTTGCTGACATGTTGACCAAGGCATTGGTTCCTGTGAAATTTGAAAACATTAGAGACCAAATACTTTCATCTATTTAGGATTATATTTATGAGTTGATTCATTTATATATATGTGTAGCCATGTGCTGTTTGTTTTTTTTTATGCAGGTTAGTATGTATAATTTTAGTGGGAGTGTTAAAGATTGAAAATTATACATCGAACCTGCATAGCGGTTAGTGCTGTGTGCCGAACAGTTTATTTTGTTTATGGTAACCCCGGTTACTAGGTTACTGGTTGTTGACATTATGAAGTCTTAATAAAAGTATGTTTTCTTCAAGAAGAAATCTTGTTTATCTTTTATCTAGCTATATTCAATACGCAGTAAGCTCGATTCTCCATACAAACGTTGTTAAGCTCTCATTTTAAAACTACATGTTGGATTGTAACGAAACTTTGCATATACAATGACATGAGGTATGTCTATGTGTTACGGTTTAATTTCCGTTATCAAACATTTTAACGCGAACGTCTCTAGTTTAATACTTATGGCGCCATCTACACATTGTTAGTATGCAACAGTTGGTACAGGTCGAACATTACATGCTCTGCTGATCGCTGCTTCCCTCTATCGGCGTCGGGCGATAACAGATGGTAAGTGCAATTAGGTCGCGTTCAACTTTGTTGTAATAACATTTGTAATTTCTTTGGGCCCTTTGTTTAATTTTGAAAATGAGTCAAGATTGTTATAAAAATTGGATCGAACTGTCATAAGATTGTTGGCTTCCTTAGTTTTGATTCTTAGAGATTTAAGCAACATTCGGCGGTCGTCTGAACGCATCGAGTGAATGAATGGGAGAGCCCGGCGGTTCGGGATGACGAGAACTGATTGAATTGATGAAATGATGAATTCACTCTCTAGCTAAGCACCATCATGTGAAGGTGATTCCAATTTTGATAATTGTGAGAGTCAGCTCGTCCCGACCATGTGTCGTTAAAAGTAAATCCACGTAAATCCTATTATGGAAGTGTAGCTTCTTCTATTTAATACAGGTGAGTGCTGTTGTTTTGGTAAAAGGATGTCTCGAGAGGTTGTATTTTGTATTGTAGACTAAAATTGTGGTATTCTCTTTGTTACAGCATCAATCACATGTCCTGAAAATGGCTGTCTATTCTAGGCCCAGACAATAATGGAATGTTGCAAAAATCTTACTACAGTTTAACACACACACATACTGTCATTTTTTTTTAAATAGCTCATGTCATTGTATATGCAAAGTTTCGTTACAATTCAACACGTATTTTAAAAATGAGAGCGTAACTACGTTTGTATGGGAAGGTGACATTTGGCCGAGCTTACTGGGAACTCTTAAAAAAGGTTAATTATCATCGGCCACAGATTAAAAATTATAACGAAATAAACGCGTCACGCGTTCCTTTGGCACTCCGCGCCCACACGTGCCTAGTTTCCGATACGGATAATCCGCCTCTGGCGCTGAAGACACAGTTTTTAAGGAAGTAACCTAACCTAACGTTATCGGAAGCCGGCAGCAACCTCCAAATTTTCACGGCTATCACATATAAAAATGATCTTGGGGAACGATAGCGTTTTCTACCACATACAGGTGGAAGAGCATTCAGAGCAGAGCGGCTTCACCCGCGTGGTTATAGGAAAATGTAACATATTGAATTTTCCCGTGGGAATTAGACGTTTTCCCGCTGGAAAAAGTAGCCTATGTCACTCTCCAGCCTCTAAACTATCTCCGTATAAAAAATCACATTAATACGACGCTCCGTTGCGACTTGAAAGAAGGACAAACAAACACACACACACACACACTTTTGCATTTATAATATTAGTAAGGATTAAATGAAAGCCCTGTTTCTTTCTGCACAAAAAAGGCGGAATTTCAGGCTGATTATTAACAATTTGTAATTGCCGCCCGCGTATGCGAAGGCAGCAGGTTCAAACACTGCAATAGCAATAAAATTTAAAAAAATACATACCCACTCTTCCCTTTACTACTCGAACATAAGGTTCAATATCAGACACATATGCTTCTAAGACAGGTTAAGTTATGATTTACTTTAAAAACAAAGTTTTAACCGACTTCAATTTAGTACTCCGCCAAGCCACGAGAACATTTCCACATTATTAATTATTCTTTTCCAATTTACCACATGAACTGATTTCCGAGAGCAAATGCGTTGATTATTAGAGAAAAAAACCCAATCGCTGTAATGTGACCCGATAATATTTGAGGACTTCCGTCGATTCCACAAGGATCACCTTTGGCACTTCATCAGTTGCTATTTCAAAGGAATCTTATCAGAATCTGTGACGTACATTTGCACTTTTAAGTACTTACATAATCGAGGAATTCTATAAGTCATCTGTGGTCTTCATCATCAATTGCAGTCCACCAAATTTATGATTTCCGGGTGTAAATACACTAGTTAAAACCGAAAATACCAAAATCACTACACGCGTGCCTAATATAATTGAAAAGTTCCCTCAATTTCTCATGGATCATCATCCAATTGAATTTTTGAAAAAAATGGGACCCACCTGGAAGCGTAACTTATAAACAAACAAAAAAAATACGAATCGGCTCATCAATGACGGAGTTCTGAGGTAACAAACATTGAAAACCGAATCGAGAACCTCCTCCTTTTTTTGAAGTCGGTTAATAAAAGCACAGGAATCGAAGCCCTCATAAGCTCTGCTATCAATAAACAGTTAATACATACAAATAGACAAACGGATGGTATTCACAAAACAACTAGGAAGTGTGCGCTTCAGAGTAAAAGGATATTAGTCAAGTTTAATTTTGTGTGGAACAAGTCAAAGGCACAGCAGATATATCCTCCTGAGGCCCACCGTACAACACAAAATGGCATTGGATTTGGAATCGTATTGTGTCGGAAATAGAGTCGATTTTCGTTTGCTTTAAAAAGTGCCCGAAACAAAACAAATGCAACTATTCCAGTTGAATACAATTTAAATTCCTTTGACAGAATAAGTCCTATGACTAGGCCCATGTGCCTTAGGAGGTTGGCATCTTCGTCGTCGTTCAACTCTTGGCAGAGTGGTCATGATATGATCATAATTTTAGGCGATGGTTAGGTTTTGTCAAGTCGGTGGCAAACAAGCGTACAGCCCACCTGATGGTAAGTGGTGGACGCGTCATATGGACGCTTGCAACTCCGGGTTGTTACATGCGCTTTGCACCACACCCTTCACACCTGGAACCTAAATGAATAATGAGGATGAAATGGTATGAAAAATAAATAAATGCGAAAGTTTGGATGTTCAGATGTTATCATGATGGTATACACCCTGTATCAAAAACTCACTGTGTATTCATATATTTTAGTAATTTTTTTCAAATGTAGAACCCTGGCCTGACTGTAGGGCATACGTTCCCGTTGTATCCTATGACTTGCGTCCGTCCCTTTTTAATCCTCTTAACTATAATAGACACGTCACTGTCACGCCGATGAGACTCAATAGCTTAAGGCCTACGTCTTATATGACTAGCTGCCCGCGCGGCTTCACCCGCATATTCCAAAGACTGCTGGCAAATCCGCGGGATAAAAAATAGGCTATCCAGGAAGTTCATTCTACATATATACACATGAAGGAATTTTGAAGGAAGTGGTTCTGGATATTACGCACTAAACACAACCAGACAAAGGCTACACTCTTCGTTTCTAACAGAATAAATATGCAATTACATGTATTAAGTGTATTCATATCTTATCTTATCTAGATGAGATAAGATAAGATATCAATAGATAGAGATAAGATAAGATATCCCTTTCGGATACACTTCGACCCAATGGAATCTTTTGTGCGTTTGCCCTCTCCTTCTCTACTCCCAAGCTCGCTCCATCATTTCCACAAAACGGATGATGCAGCTCAGCGGGAGCACCTTGAATTCCTTTGGTTGCGGATAGCCGTTACCAAAGTAATTCATTCTTTGTCTGGCAAGGGCATGACATTCACACAATAAGTGTTCCATGGTCTCATCCTCCTCGCCACACATTTTACAGTCTAAACTAACCGATAGTCCCCAGTGTATCGATAACTTTAAGGCATTATATTACAAACCTTTTGACGATTCAATAAATTTATATAGGGTAAAATTGGTCTTGATTAAAAAAAAAAACATGATTCTGAACAACTTTTATCTTGTCTGTGCCAAAGGAAACAGCTGTTTGATGATTTTTCCTGAGAAACTGGATATCCAATAGTGTTATACTGCGTGGACCGGAACGATGGACTTTCCCGCAAGAGGGGGATTATTGAGCGCTAGTACGTCACATTTTCCAGATAAACTATTTTTTTTGACGCGATTTTTTTTACCTTTGTATGGAGTGTTGGCCGACTGGAGCGACGAGCTCCATACAAATGTAAAAAAAATCGCGTCAAAAAAAATAGTTTTTCTGGAAAATGTGACGTACTAGCGCTCAATAATCCCCCTCTTGCGGGAAAGTCCATCGTTCCGTTCCACGCTGTATATTATTCGTTTTTGTACTACGTTGGAGGCAAGCAAGCGTACAGTCCTCTTGAAGTAGGGAGACCGCTTAACACATCCATTGCCCAGAATCGCTACGCGCTACGTTCGTAGCCCATCCCGTGGTTTTCCTCGTATGTAGCGGAAGGCGACTACGGCGGTCTATTTATTTATTTATTTATTAGGTACACTTTACAGACATCATACATTATGAGATACAATGATTCTTTATGAATAACTTATAGACTAGCATGACATCCAAGGCAAGTGCACACAGCACGATCAGCAAGTTAGCGCATATGCAAGCAACAGCGGCGGGTCTGCCTTGAATATGAATATCATACGTTTAACCAGTAATTATAAATCACAAAAAAATTCTACAGTCCAGAATGTTGAAAACGTCTAAAACTAAATTCTACTCTAAAACAAGTTAAGGTTGCAGCTTAGTACTATCCAGGTCTAACGCATATGTGTCGTCATGGGCTCTGAATGTGTAAACGATGCGCAAGCATGTTGCCGACCCCTTATTTATTGGAAGATTCGTTGTTTTGACAGCTAGAGAGGCGGGTCCATTTTTCTCAATATCATCATACACGCAGTAGGTCATGGTCATCTCCTAGCGCTGTCCCGATGGTCCCAGGGTCCGCTTTGGTACCTAATCCGAAGATTAGGCGTAGGCACTGCGTAAGCTTTACAAAAGCAACTGCCATGCCATCTGACCATCCAACCGTTTCAACCCAGAAAAGGAGACCTTGATTGGGATTAGACCAGTTTTCTCGCGATGTTTCTCTTCACCTAAATAAGATACAGGTTGTAATTTAATTGGTGATACAAATAGAAAAATGTGAATCCATCCATGATTCTAAATCCCTTTTACTATGGGACCAACTTTGTGTTATGCCAAAAAATCCAACTATTTCATTGACTTTGCTTAGTATAGACCAGGGGTTTTCAAAGTGGGGGGCGCGCCCGGTCTAGGGGGGCTGACCACATTTTAAGGGGGCGCGGGGCCTCGGGAAATTTGAACACGCTAGGAAGATGATGATTTGGCTAGCTAACCCATTCACTTCCATTTCCTTGCATCGAAGCGAAGGGGGCCGTGGAACTTCATTTTAGGCAGCAGGGGGGCGGCGTGCCTAAAAAAAGTTTGGGAACCCCTGGTATAGACTGACGAAAATGTATGAACAGGTGTTTTTTTGCATGACACAAAGTTGGTCCCAAAGTAAAATTTGTTCAGAATCATGGATAGATTCACATTTTGCTATTTTGTATCACCAATTAAATTACACCCTGTGTACAGACTAAGTATCGATATTAAAACAACCAAATGACATGTAAAAGTGGGATGCAAACATGAGTACAGGCAATTTTCTCATTATTGAGGAGGGGTCACTAAAAACCCCTCCCAAACCGAAAAACTGAGGCGGGATCAAATTGTTACTTTCACCATCACTACTTTAACGTCGCCAAAACTTATCAACGCCCTTATTACTCGATAATACGGCTCAATTCCAAACCACTTGTAGCTGTAATGCTGTATAATAACTTTGTTATTTCGCCACAGCGCCCGCGCACGACTTACTTAACATTGCCGTTTGCAAACGCAACCATGAATCTTGTGCCAATGAAATTGGTTCCATTATCGCTTAACAAAAAGTTTGATATAGGAATATGGAGGTTGTGTTTCAGTTGTTAAGGCACTGGTTTCGAGAAATGATTAAATCCATACTTTGTCGTGTATGGGTGGTTTTTTGGCGCGAGTCTGAAGGCAGTTTGTTGTTCCACTATGTCGCAGATATTTGGCAACGTGGATGTAGGAAGCAGTGTCTGAGAAGATAAACTACTATAGAAGGTCTAAATGATGACGTTAGCTGTCGTTTTTTTGCCAAGGACAATCATAGAGTTAGATAGGGTTGTTGACGTACCTACCACATAACATAGTCGAACTTCCAAAAGTATAACTATTTTGGTATCTAATTACCTATGTTTGTCATCGAAATGATCATCCGTTTTGAAAATAATTACACAGTCAGGATTAAGTAAAAAATAAATGAATACTGATTAAGTTTTGTAAGACAGTTCATCTTTGCAATGGGATTCTTGCGTCATACTAGCAAAATACTGTAAATTTTCATGCGATCTATGAAATTATGATGTTCTATGAAAAATTAAGCTTCTTTGTGTGCGATACGCCGTGCGGCTACAACCCTAACGCGCTAGAACAACATAACAACATATACTAGGGAGCCTAGACAAAGTTACAATCGACAAGCGCTAAAGCCAATAGAAAACTAATAAAATGTATGGGGATGACAGATGTTAACGAAAAGTGTTTCGTCGACATCTGTCATTCTCCTACATTTTATTAATTTCTATTGGCGTTAGCGCTTATCGATTGTAACCTTGTCTACGGCCCCTGACGCGCTACAACAACATAACAACATATACTAGGGAGCCTAGACAAAGTTACAATCGACAAGCGCTAACGCCAATAGAAAACTAATAAAATGTATGGGGATGACAGATGTTAACGAAAAGTGTTTCGTCGACATCTGTCATTCTCCTACATTTTATTAATTTCTATTGGCGTTAGCGCTTATCGATTGTAACCTTGTCTACGGCCCCTGACGCGCTACAACAACATAACAAAATATACTAGGGAGCCTAGACAAAGTTACAATCGACAAGCGCTAACGCCAATAGAAAACTAATAAAATGTATGGGGATGACAGATGTTAACGAAAAGTCTTTCGTCGACATCTGTCATTCTCCTACATTTTATTAATTTCTATTGGCGTTAGCGCTTATCGATTGTAACCTTGTCTACGGCCCCTGACGCGCTACAACAACATAACAACATATACTAGGGAGCGTAGACAAAGTTACAATCGACAAGCGCTAACGCCAATAGAAAACTAATAAAATGTATGGGGATGACAGATGTTAACGAAAAGTGTTTCGTCGACATCTGTCATTCTCCTACATTTTATTAATTTCTATTGGCGTTAGCGCTTATCGATTGTAACCTTGTCTACGGCCCCTGACGCGCTACAACAACATAACAACATATACTAGGGAGCCTAGACAAAGTTACAATCGACAAGCGCTAACGCCAATAGAAAACTAATAAAATGTATGGGGATGACAGATGTTAACGAAAAGTGTTTCGTCGACATCTGTCATTCTCCTACATTTTATTAATTTCTATTGGCGTTAGCGCTTATCGATTGTAACCTTGTCTACGGCCCCTGACGCGCTACAACAACATAACAACATATACTAGGGAGCCTAGACAAAGTTACAATCGACAAGCGCTAACGCCAATAGAAAACTAATAAAATGTATGGGGATGACAGATGTTAACGAAAAGTGTTTCGTCGGCAGCTGTCATTCTCCTACATTTTATTAATTTCTATTGGCGTTAACGCTTCTCGATTGTAACCTTGTCTACGGCCCCAGGAGGTTGTTACTATAGATAAACTTAATTTCCCGCTTAATGACAGTGTCAGCTATTAGCGTACTACAAAAATACAACCCAACTAAGGGAGCGACCACACCGGTGCTTAACGCCGCGTATACGCGATGACGTGTCGTAGGCGTCACGTATGTTTCATACATTTTGCTGCGTTTTACGGTGCGTTAGCGTATTTTGAGCAGCGGTGTGGTCGCACCTTAAAGGACAACAAAAACACCATCCAACATCGAAGATTCATACGGACTTAATGAAAACAACACTGAAAAAATACTAGTCCAGAAATAAATTAGGAGGACCGCGAATATATAATGATGTCTCTGAGATTTTAGCTTTGTAAGTTTACAAGTTTGTATGTTTTGGGTAATAACCGGAACCGCTTATCCAGTTTCAAAAAATCTTTTACCCGCGTGTAGAATGGGCTTTCTGGATGGATCACGCGGGTTTGTCTGCGTTCTGTGCAACAAGCGGGTGAAGCCACGCGCCCAGTTACTTAGTCTCGAATAAAAGGAGTCAGGCAGTCTTGAATTATATTATTGACATCACTACTCGCTAGAGAGAGGAGTCAGGCAGTCTTGAATTATCTTATTCACATACATATCACTAGGGAGATACAGTCATCTAGTGTGGTAGTAAGGTTGCCAGAGCTCCCGAGAAACCGGAGGGTGCGCTGTATTGAGTCAGTATCTACATTTATCTCTAGCTGTCAACACAATGAAACCTCAAAGTCGACTCTGAGGCCGCGGACTGAACGCCATGCGGGCAGCGGGGCGACAAGTGGTGGTTCATACATTCGAGCATAAAGTAAATATAATATACTTTATTTATGATTCGAGCGACTTCAATGTATGGGCACTGGGCAGCCTCTCGGCCCGCGGACAAATCCAGTGGATTCACAAGTGTTTATAGGCTGCGCTGCGGTGTCTGCTTACCGTAGGCTAGTGACCAATATAAGTAAAAACAAATTTAACACGTCGACACACCAAGATAAATCTTTTCCGCTTTGCCTTTGAGGTTTGACTGGTGGAGAATGCCATTTGGCATTAATTTTCTTTTGTGCAATAAAGTTTAAATAAATAAATGACGCAATTCCAGGAGGTAACTCATGTAAAGGTTCCGACGGAAGACCAGCGCTGGCCTCCTAGGTTAGCACCATGCTGAGTCGGGGCCTTTTCGTGGACCCTGCTACTTTTACGTTACTGTGTTTTGTTTTTATACCCATTGTTTTGTCCACGAATAAATGTTTTCTTTCTTTCTTTCTTTCTTCCTTTCAATTCGGTTAATCCGTTTGGGAGCTACGATGCCACAGATAGACAAACAGACACACGTGTTATACTTACAACCCCCGATGCAAAGTCAGGGGTTAATGTATATTTGATCTCAGTTTAGTATTATATGAGCATATTTAAAAAAATGCCTCTGTTATCAATTGTAAAATTTTAAGGAGTTTTATGTTATTTCCACTGAGAATCGCGAGCTTGCGTTCCGAATAGGACAGAAAAATGTCCCGAAGATTTTTTTTACTATATCATTTCCAATATAAGTATATTTTATGTCTTACTTTGTATGACGGTAACTCAATAGGAAAGTTCAAATTTCGATACTTTTTTTCTCTTATTGGGATGGAAAGAGATTTAACATAATAGTTGCAAAAATTCTCGTAAAACAATAGTGGAATTTTTTTAAGAAATCACTATATGCCGCATCCGCCCGGCATTCTTGCGCACGCGCAGTGGACAAATTACAGAGTGTTTAACGGTAAGGGGGATTTTTCGCGTGTTTTTTCCTTTACAGACAAGCCGTTTTTCATGCCGCGCATACGCGAGGTAATAGCTGGATTTTGGGCATAGCGAGGAATGGTGCCTATTCGACATTATTCAGGCATAGGCAAGGTGGTGGCTTACCTACGCCCGTGCCACGCCAATTCTACCAACTAAGTAAGTGGCTAGGTCACCTTAAGTTCAATCAATGAACTGAAAACTTGTATAGAAAAAATTACCATTTTGGAAATAATTTTTAATAGCTTATTTTTTATGCGTAACGGATATATATATTTATTATCAATAGAATAGTCAATCAATTAAATAGTTACCCAGCGACGGAATCCACAAAATTTCAGACAACAAAAAAGTTATAAATTAACTAGCTTCCGAAAAGACAGAAAAAATATTTATAAATATTGTTGTCTCTATTTGGGTTAATTTACATTTGCTCTTTAATATTTAAGATAAATCATACAAAAAAGACAATGCATGCTCCATATAAATCGACATAAATAGTTAATTACTTCCGGGTGGAAAGTAAGTCGGATTCTTGAATAAAGCATCATAGAATAACATTATAAAATTAAATCAACAAAAAACGCTATTTTAAATTAATGTTTTTTAAAACCGTATTCTTCCAGGCCCCGTATCATGGTCGGCCTTATCACGCGATAAGTGACAAGATAGAGCGACCGTCTCGTTCCATCGAACGGTGTCAGCAAGTGACAGACGCTCTATCTTGTCACTTATCGTGTGATAAGGCCGACCATGATACGGGGCCTGGAGTACTTAGGCTAACGCCCTAAGAACAGACCCCGTGCAACGGTCGGCCTTATCACGCGATAAGTGATAAGATAGAGCGTCCGTCTCATTCTATTGAACGGTGTCAGCCAGTGACGGACGCTCTATCTTGTCACTTACCGTGTGATAAGGCCGTCCATGCTATGGGGTCAGGAGGACAATAGGTATTCCATAAAAATTGGAGTTGCATAAGATCTCATGAAATTGTTAAAAAATTGTCTTAGGGCCGGTTGCACCAAACCGTCTGCAAGCGAAAGCGGTGTTCGTTAAAATCTTAATTTGTAGACATTTTGACGAGCTTCTATGGAATAACACCTGGTGGCGCGTTGATCGGGGCTGTTATTCGCTAAGCGTTAATGCGGCTCACCCCGCCGTTCACCCGTCACGAAACTAGACCTCTACCTACGCTTAGTTACTATGCATCGCGGTGTCAAGAAATATTTGCGGGTGAGCGTTGAGGTGAGCTTAAAACATGTTAGAGAATAGGGGGGCAGTTCATAATCGTAAGTTGGTGCAACTCACCCTTAGTCTAACAAATTTGATGGACAGACAGGATAGACTATTGGTTTAAAAAATCCTTCTCTAATCGGTTCATCCGTTTCAAAGCTACGATGCTACATACAGACACACAGATATACAAATACTGTTACACTTATGTTGTGTTAACGTTGAAGGAAAACATCGTGAGGAAATCGGTCTGTTCCCAATGGGATCCCCTTGGATCGCATAATGTTATTTAGGCTATTATTGTTTCGCATAATTAGTGTGGCATAATTTGTTTTGGCATAATAGTGCTTTCACATAGTAATACTTTGGCCTACTACATTTTTGGCATACTACGCCAATAGCATAATTTCAGTTGAACTAATCTGTATTGGCCGAATATACATTACGCATACTATTGTTTGGGCTAATCTTCTATTTGGTATATCTGTCATTATCCATAATTTCAGTTTTCTAAATGAATAAAACTCAGTTTCGTTGTTACAATGCATTTATTATTATTGTGAAAACATTTATTATAATATTGACTTATTTTCTTAGATGAATGATAGTTGCTAAACCACGTTGCTATTGGTTCTGGAAGGACCCAGGGGACGGGGGGGTTCGGGGGGCAAAGCCCCTCACACTAAAAAAAACCCAAATAATCGTAACAATGGTATCATTAGTAGGTTAGTTAGGGTCTGCTTGTGGCCCGTAGAGCAGAAATAGGCACGTCGACACGCTCTGGCAGTTAGGTTAGGTTTACATAACTTTTGTTTAGGACATTACTGTTATGCATTTTGATATGATGCCAATTGATTATTATGCCTATTTGTGCTTATGCTTTTTGTCATTAGTCTTCATGAAGATTATGCTTTCAGTATTTATGCTTTTTAATGTTATGCGTAATGAGAATTATGCACATCACTATTTCGGCCAAAAGCAATTGTGCGTAACAATAATGGTACAAATGACTTTATGCCTTCCAATAGTGAACCGTTCCCAATAAGGTCTAGTTTTCCCTCTGGGTTGGAGGGTCAGATGGCAGTCGCTTTCGTAAAACTAGTGCCTACGCCAATTCTTGGGATTAAGTGACAAAGCGGACGGCGAAAAAAACGCTCTAGAAGGGTGATGATGGCGCGTAAAATTTGAAACTAATAAACTGAAACTTATAAACTTATTATAACTACTTACCCATGTTTTAGTTGGTTCTAAATAGATGCCGTTCTAAATAGAAACTGTATGCCGATCCCGGTATCCCGTGAACAAAAACGCCGGGGTTTTACCGTTTCCCGTTATGCTAATAAATGTTTACAATAACAGTCCCAAATGGCGTCCATAAATATTGAAAAGGGAGCCGATTGTCGATTGTTCTACCGTGGGAACAATTATTTTTGTTTTTTATTTACAAAACGGCGGCAAATAAGCAAACAGTCTGATTATTACACAGTCACTCGTCTGTCTCTGGTCTGAGAGCGTCCATAGGCTATAGCCTATGGACGCTCTCAGACCACTCCATGACAATTCCCAATTCAAAAACCTATAGCAAGTCTCAGACACTTCGTAGGTTTTGAAATGGTTTAGCTTTTTCAGACCTGGCCAACACAAAAGGGGTGTTAGACACCAAATAAAAATAACCAATTAAAGTTGATTTATTTCGAAAAAGGAGTATTTTTCGGAAAAATATTGTCAAATGGAGAAAAAAGTAAAACAGGGGTTTAAGAGTCCGCAGTAAGCTCGGCCGAATTTCACCTTCCCATACAAACGTAGTTACGCTCTCATTTTAAAACTACCTGTTAGATTGTGACGAAACTTTGCATATACAATGACATGAGGTATATCTATGTCTGTAATTAGTTTATATGGTTCCAGTATATAATTCAAACGAAATACAGCAAAAACAAGTTTTGTATGAAAAACTTAATTTCGCTGTATTTTTTCTTACTATGGTATCTGAAGTGAAGCTACTGGTAGTTTCGTTACAATCCAACACGTAGTTTTAAATTGAGAGCGTAACTACGTTTGTATGGAGAATCGAGCTTACTGCGGACTCTTAAACAATCACAAAGTTATAAGTGTCCAAAGTTATAAGAGTGGGTATATTCTGTCCCTTTTCCGCAAAACGTACCTTCGTATGAAACGATTGTCATTTACTATGACGCTCGGGGATCGTAACGTCACTATCCCCTGGCGTTTTCTCTCTATCAAGCAATAAACGGTTGTAGCTACGTAATACTTTGAGATACAATCGACAACACAGCTAACTGACCATCGGTGCAAGTGCATTGTAATAAGGTTCTATATAAACACGGGATGGTCAGTTAACAGTGTTGTCGTTTGTACATGAATGAGGTTTTCGTCACGAGGCATATTTTTTTGCCTGCTTTCTTTTGGAGTAATAATACATTTTGTGTCTACACTCGTATTATGTGGGTTGTTTACAACTAATTTCAAATCAAAAACATAAAGTCAATCTATGTTTTAAACTGATAAAGTGATAGTTGCAATGGCACTTACTAGGTTTCGAAGCATTTAAATCTCTGGAATTATGAAGATTTTAAAGCTGGTGTCTTTGCAAATGAAGATTTACTAGGTAGGAAAGAAGTTAAAAATATATTTTCCAACTAGTAGTTCCTTCCGTCGACCTTCTCATTGGTTTGAGGATTCGTTGTGTTAGATAGAGACATAATTATGCAGCTCGCAATGACAATCCTTTTTAAAATTATTTAATTCATATTCTTAACTTTACATTCATGTGTAATTTCAATTTTATTTCTAGAATAGTAAATTTCAATGACATCCAGCCTGAATCCCAATATAATGCCAAAATGCCATACAATGGCGGCGTGTGACGAACCATAGAACTATTACCACCTTTATAATTACTCACTGCTCATACAATCAATTATTTGTATCTGTAATCCTCGGACGCTCTGGCGACTTTATTCTACAGGAACACAACATCACACATATGGCCAGTTGGTGTTATATAAAACTTATAAACCTATACCCAGTTCCACAGTAAGCTCAGTAAGGCCCGTATTTATGGGTTCTAGACACCGATAAAGAGCCTTTTAAATGGGTATATAGAAAACCTCCAAGACTCGCGTAAATTAGTGCTCATCACCCCATAGTAATGCCCTTACCGGGATTCAAACCCGGGACCTCCAGCTACGTAAGCATGATTAATGCAAGAGGTAGGGCTCACAGGAATGCCATCTCGCTCATATTTGGAGCAGCCCAACTGGGGAAGTACCTCCACCTTACTAAAGAACGCAGCCATAATAACGCGACTAGCTTCTGGATTCCCACGAGGCAGCTTGACCCAGCTACTATGCCTGGTTCATAACTACTTTACGTATTACTAGCTTCTGCCCGCGACTCCGCGCGAAACTCGTTTATATCGTAGGTCCGTACAAACTTTCACCACCCCATTTCCCCCCTTAGGGGATGATTTCCGGGAAAAAAACTATCCTATGTCCTTCCCCGGGACTCAAACTATCTCAATACCAAATTTCATCTCAATCGGTCCAGCGATGTAGACGCACCAGATGGTTTACGCATTCACAACACCTCTGGTGTTGCAGGTGTCCATGGGCGGTAATCGCTTACCATCAGGTGATCCGTCTGCTCGTTTGCCTCCTATGACATAAAAAATGTAGAGGTAACAGATAGACAGACAGACACACTTTCGCATTTATAATATTACCAGCTTGCTCACATAATTATCAGCTTGGCAAAATCGCGATTGCAATAAGGAATTACGAACGTACCCCTGCACGCTGTCTAACATTGGTGCCATATAATGAAATAATGCCATTGGTACCTTTCAAACCAGATATATTAGGGTACAAAATGCCCATTTTCCTTTATCTCATGTTCAAAGCAAAACCCGCTTGGCTATTCCGTAAAATCCCTAAAAACAAAGATAATAACTGCACTCCCAAAAACTGTTATTTACCAGTATATTTGGTACAAAAAGAAAAAGTAACGTGAGTTACCGTTTTCCGTTATGGCAATAAAAACTAATAAAAGCAACAGTTAAGGTAGTTAACAGTTTACTAAAAAGCACTATTGTTTCTAACAATCATCACCATAATTTTTCCCGGTTGCATCCTAAAGGAGCCCGGGACCGCTTTCGCGCATTGTTTCTAACAAAAAGGGCAGTTTATTTACTTTTACGGTTATTTAAATTTCATTTATCTGTTAACGGTTTGTTTTAGCAATAATAAAACTATTTTTAACGGGTTTCTACGCAAATTGCTGTAGTTCACTTTCTTTATTAGTTTAGAGTGTGTAATAGGGTATTTATGACATGTTTTTATGAAAAGACAAAAAGGGTTGTAACTGTACGATACGATTTGGCGTCACTCCTGTCAGCTGTCGAATCTGACGTGTTCTGCATCGCGCTATAGAAGTTTCATAGATCACTTAGCATATATATAAAATCTAAACAACTCTCATTGGGACTTCGGTCCCTGAGAGATCTCTCTATTGCCGTGACTTCTACATTGGTGACGCCACACGGGCAAAGAGGGTTAACGTGTAACTTTTCTAATAACGCGCGTTAGGAAATATAAATGAATTGAGCAATGATTGAAGAAGGCAAATCAGAATGAGCTATTGAAAAATATAGAAATGGGATGTGATTTCATTGCGAAATACCCAACTATACTATAGCTCTAAATGCTTCTTTCGACCTAATGTTTCAATAGACCTGCATGTATTTATCATTAAGCTAGCTTTAATTTATACTGTGATTATTAAATACTGTTTACTTATGTCAATAATATCCTAGATCTCGTTACATCTGATTATTATGATATTAAAAACCGATTGTAATGTTTTTTCTTAAATAATAACTTATAGGATTATTGCTAAACAAACCTCACTTAACATAATGACTTCTTTTTGATGATATTCATAGAAAACCCGAAAAAATCACTGATTTTAAGAAAAATGCATTAGGTCGTGAAATATTAGCTCTAATGAATCATTAGGTCAAAAGTTAGTAGGTCACTTGACAGGGCCCCGTGAAAGAGACACCTATTGGATCAAATAAAGTCCCAAACTCACAATCAGGCGTTCTTAGGGACCTGTAGGTAACACAGCGAATGCTCAAGTTAATAGAGGGTCAGCAACGCGCGTATGTTTTTTCTGGAGTCGCGAGAGTCCATAGGCTACGTGGTCTGTTTAGCTTGGTGATTACCATCACACAGGATAAAAAAAAATACTATTCACAAAGGGCTTGCCGCGCCCACGTTTGGACATATTTAGTGTCAGTTCACGATGAATTGTGTGACGGGGATGACAAATGAAAGTAGCGTTGAAAAAGCATGTGTTATACGATACGATAGAGAATACATGATTCAGATTCAGATAATCTTTTGTAGCTCCTAGTACTAAGTTACACTGAGGTACAACTTTGTACCATTTGGCGTCGAGACCCTCGGTCCGTGGGGTCCCAGTGCGCATAAGTTGTTTGCGGAAATCGCGAAACGTCTGGTTGACGTAACTGGTGACAACGCATCAGCATTGCAATTCAGCGAGGAAATGCCCCCAGCATCCTCGATACAATGCCTCGAGGGCCTTTTTAGGTTTAACTTAGTTTTAATTTAATTTAGTGAATGTTAGTAATCAATGTTATCATCTTGTATATACTTTAGAACATAAATAGTTTTCTCAGTTATACTATAGTATTAATCTATTCTGTGACATTGTAACTAAACTAGCTTCTGCCCGCGACTCCGTCCGCGTGAAACTCGTTTATATCGTAGCTCGATACAAACTTTCATCCCCCATTTCACCCCCTCAGGGGATGATTTCCGGGATAAAAACCATCCTATGTCCTTTTCCGGGATTCAAACTATCTCCATACCAAATTTCATCTCAATCGGTTCAGCGGTTTAAGCGTGAAGAGGTAACAGACAGACAGACAGACACACTTTCGCATTTATAATATTAGTATGAATATAATTCCTCTATCCATACTAAATATACTAATATTGTAAATGCGAAAGTGTAGGTCTGTTACCTCTTCACGTTTAAACCGCTGAACCGATTTAAATTAAATTTGGTGTAGTCTCGGGGAAGGACATAGGGTTTTTATTCTGGAAATCGACCCCTAAGAAGGTGGAATGGAGGGGAGGTGAAAGTTTGTATGAAGTCTGGACGGAGATACGGACAGAAGCTAGTACTAAAATCTTTTATGCACACCTCAATAAAAGAAAAAGGTACTTACAGATCACAATTAATACAATTAGAGACAAGCAACAGCTGAAGTGCGATGTCGTTCAGAAAACTTTAGAGTAGCGGAAAACGGTCTCTTTTTATTAAATGAAAAAAACGGAACTTACCGAACTACTTTAAATGACATTTTATTTTCTGAACGTAGTCAGACCCTAAGCACTATAGGTTTTATAGTTACATTTTATGTGACATTTCAGTACATTTTCGTCGTAAAACGTGACGATAAAACCTATCGAGCTAGCCGGGCAGAAAAATATTGATAAAATTATTTGGATTCCTTCCGCGCTCCTTGTAATGTACTAAACTCGTACAATACGGCTCAATTCTTTTTAAGGTCTGTTGGATGATCTTTAATTAAAGAAATCATATCTTTCTAGGTCACCGACTGACGCTGGTCGCGTAACAGGTAAAATTATCCTAAACTGAAATATGGCCGGCAAATGTTTATCTATAGTTACTAATATTATAAAAATTTACTAATATTTATTATCTCGAATTGATGTACCTAATGTAAACCTAAACCTAGTTATAAGACCTATTCTAGTGCATATTATATGTCAATGGAATAAATGATTTTGACTGACTTTGACTTTTATAAAGAGGAAAAGCTTTGTAAGTTTGTATGTAGGGGGTAACTCCCACTCCGATTTCTGAAGTTCTTACACCTGCGTGTAGAATGGACTTTCTGGTTATAGGCTATTTTTATCCCGCGGGTTTGGCTGCGTTCTTTGCAATACGCGACCGAAGCCGCGCGGGCAGCTATATAAAAAAGTCCCACGGGAATCCAGCCCACGGCACAAGCAACATCAAACCGAAAACAAATGTTCGTCCCTCAATAAAATGTGTCTAAACCACCATACTTCATCTTAAGCGCTCGAGATAAAATCAAACAGATTTTTTATTAAATAAAAATAGATTATTATCACACAAGACACCCGGATGTCAAAGGAAATTCTTAAACCCAAAAAAAGGAGCGACGCATCAAAGTAAACATCGAAAAAGTCCAACTTAGTAATATCATTTTTAAATTCTTTATGAGCGAGCAAAGACGGCTCTCATAACTGGCTGGTTATAAAAAAACAAAGACCTCTCGTTTTATCGTAAAGTATTAGAGAGGGAAAGCGATGCGATCGTTTTATCTGAGCGTAAGAGAAACAAAACGCCGTGTTTTTTTATTTTGAACTTAAAAATGTATTCTTTTTTTTTAAACGGCGTCGCATGCAGGGAGACAAATGTGAGCCATTCGTTCTGACCATGTATTTAGATGTTCGAAATTCGAAATCCTTCGGCATTTGGACGCTCAGAGGCGTATTTTTAAAACCAAATTGAATTAACGTCGAGGTTTGATTAAATATGATATAGGTCTCTATTATTGTTGGTTTGGTGTGGTTTGGTTTTGGTATTATTGTCAGTTTTACGCGTACCTAACGCTAATCAAGGAAATATGACCTGTTTATACGTTCTTTCTTGAGCCAGCGGTAAGGCTTCGATCAATCTGAAGGTCGTGGGTCGAAAATCCCTTCGGGCACGGCTAGGGGGAGGAAAACCTCCCGAGGAGTGATGATCCTCATATGTTTCTACGGGTGCATGTTTCAATTCGAGTCTCAGCACCACCAAAGTTTCTGTTTAGCCCAATGGTAGACTGGTAGAGAATACCTGAAGGCATTAAGTCCGCCAATTATACTGTTTTATATTCAGCTCCCTGATTCCACAACTGGAGCGTTAAGGGTGGTATAGGTAAAAAACTTAAGTGAACCCCCCTTTTATATAGGGGTGAGGTGTTCGAATAGGCATTTGTTTTGATTGTGTTAGACATTTTAAATAGATATGTCTATTCGAATACGTCACCACTACATACACGCTTCGGTTTTCCTTAAGTTTTTTACATATAATTCACTGAAACCGTATCGTGCACGCCCATTTAAGTTCAATTCAGCACATTTTAATGACATATTGCCATTTGACTTACCATTTCGATGATAATGCGAAATGTATAATACCACCTAATTAGGGACCCAATTCGAAATTCAAAATCTCAGGTCTCTGGCATGTTATAAGGATACACCCAGTTTCAAGTCGTATTTCAAAATCACATAGATATGAAACAAAATATATCCTAGGGACAACCCTTCTGTCAATCTTGACTTGACACTGTTTGTCTTAAAAAAACTTAGTGGCAAACATTGACATGCGGGGTTAATCGCTAACTAGCGAGCTAGATTTTGTTTTTTCAACCTTTTTTTGACCTGTCATCAGACCACCTTGTTGCCTACCCATGCTGCGCCTTCCGGTACGTGGTTGCCACTCGAGAACCTTTCCGCCCCATCGGCCATCGGTTCTACCTGCATGCGTTTAAATGCACTACTTAAATAATATCAACTATACGTACTGCCAATAAAACCATTTGCCGAAAGGCATCCTAAATAAAAGCAACACCGAAATGACAGAACACCGAAATACCGTTATTTTATTATAGGCGTTAAGTAATAAAACTACCCTCATTATTAAAACAATGGGACCTTTTTCATATTCATGGGCATTTTAGTTAAGAGAACATTAACATAACGGGAAACAGTATGTCCCTGCATTTTTCTGAATAGTATTACGGAATTCCAAGTTTTTTAAGCTAGGAAAGCTTGTCAATATATCGGGATATTTTTATATGGCGCATAGCTATTTGGTAATTTGCCACCTGTATATATTATCCGTGGCTTATGTAAGGGGTTTCATTTTGGGAAGCACTTTAATAACTTTATTAAAAACTATAGTGCCTGTGCGACCGTGTAGTGCAAAGAATGCAGGCAAACTCGCAGCATAAAATATAGCCTAGGTAGATCTATCCAAAAAGTCCAATCCATACATAGAAAAAAGATTTTTTGAAAACATATATTGCTAATTCCCACGGAACGGTTTCAGTTGAGTTTTTGGCGTTCCTACATATTTAACCTTTACCTTTAAATATTAAAGAAGCTGATTATTACGGCATTTACGGCACATAACTCTTTATACTAAATCATAGCTTATTTTTACGATAAATATTTTACCGGTAATTTACCGGTTAACCGGTTTTGCCTCACCCAAGTCGGTAATTTACCGGTAATGAAATTTGCCCGGTAATTACATTCCCTAGCAGGTACATAACACATTAAATTTCAAATTTACTCGCCAAACTGACGGAACAGTTTGTTGGCGAGACCGCGCTCATCTTTTACAGCCTAAGTACATATAATGCACCTAAGTTACTAACTACATACTTAAAACTTAAATGTACATACTGGTACTTCCATGTAGTATAAAGATTATATTAATGTACTGTAGCGTCAAGGTACATACGTCTGTACACGTGTTAGTTTGTCTATCTCTTTGTTCTCAACTCGATTGCTCAAAAGTTAACTGGAAGAGATCCCTAAGGATAAGTTCGCCTTTGTACCAATTCAACCTTTTTTGTCTGTATTTTCACCTGTGTCTTGTGTAGGTTCAATAAAGTATTTACATACATATGTCTGTCTGTATGTATGGGCAGTGAACCCAGCTGACCCCCTGGACACTGGGGCATATTTTCATAAGTTAAGCGGACGACGTTTGCGCCGCTAACGCAAACATATAAATAATCCTTCTGCGTGGTCCAGCGCAGTACGTGCGCGAGATGAGGGTGCGATACACACTTCTGACTTTTTATTAGCTTGTTGGTGTGTCAGTGATGGCGAAGACCTGGACCCACTCTGGATTTCCACTCATCTATCCCCAGGCAGGTCACCAATTGGTCTAAGAGCTAGCGACCAAATCGGTCATGTGGCTTCAGCTGTATTGAAACTCCGTTAGCTACTTCCCTGAACAACCTTTTCTGATAATCTTCGTGCTGGCAGGCCGCGGGCGGTGGGTGCGGGTGTAGTGGGGTGGGGAGAAAAAAATATAAAAATGTGGGCTCAGCGACTTTAATTTTTTTTCAAACAGTTGCTCTGTACTCCCTGTGCACCCAATTTTTTTTTAATCGATCGGCTGATATGATACGGGGTCCGACCCCGTACCATGGTCGGCTGAAATGATGACCACGACCACTGTCAAGCGTGAAACGACGAAGAAGAAGAAGAATCCCCTGCAATGTTTGGCCAATCACTTGTGAACGCGTTCAGACCCCGTAGCATGGTCGGCCTTAGCACGCGATAACTGACCAGACAGAGCGTCCGTCTCGTTCTATTGAACGGTGTCAGCCAGTGACTATGTATATGTCATAGGGTCAGGCGATCCCGCCATCTCCGTCTTGGCCTGCCTCGTCGCCTGTGGCAACCACCAAGTAGCTATACATGCGACCACCTCTGATGGAGCATAGGGTTGACATGGTCGGCCCAGTTTCACTTAAGCAAGTCGCTATTACCCATATCATCATCATCATCATATCAGCCGAAAGACTGCTGGACATAGGCCTCAGGGAATGAAGCCCAAAACGGGTAGGCAGAGAACATGACACTTTGATCCAGTGCCTCATTAAGCATAAATGTGGGTATAAAATATTGACTAAATGTGAAATCGCAGTGACAGGTTGCTAGCCCATCGCCCACACCACACTTCAACCCTGTTCCTTTACTACGGCTGTTACGACACCCACGCTAAGAAAGGGGGAGGTGCTACTCTAACCCGACACCACACGGGGCGTCTACAAAGGTCAATAATAAAATATATAGGTTCAAACTAAATGCACATTAAACAAAAACGTCGCACCCTCACCAGTCGAGCGTCCTTTCCTACATTATTTATGTTCCCATGGAAACCGATTTCAATTATATCACCCGGTGTTTATCGGCATTATTTTAGGCGCGAATAAGCCGATTTACATACGCGCACATCTCACCCGTGAGGTACAAACGACAACACTGTTAACTGACCATCCTGTGTTTATATAGAACCTTATTACAATGGTCTTAAGGTGCACCGATGGTCATTTAGCTGTGTTGTCGATAGTACAGAGCGGTGCAAGCTTTGGGAGAATACTTGGATAATGACTCAATGGAGTTTAATGTTTGAATAAATTCTGGGTAGAATTCCTAATTAAGGAAAAGGTGTATTTTGTATTTATAACTAGTTTTTGCCGTGACTCCGTCCGCGTGCAACTCGTTTATTTCGTAACTCGGTTCAAACTTTCGCCCTCTATTTAACCCCCTTATGAGGTGATTTCCGACCTGTAGATTCCATCTGTATCGGTTCGGCGTTTTAAGGTCACAGTCGACCCTTAAAAAAATATACAATTCGGAATCTGTAGAATTGGAAATCTGTATTAGAATCGGAAATCTGCAGAATTCAGAATCTGTAGAATTGGAATTCTGCAGAATTGGGAATCTGTAGAATTGGGAATCTGAAGAATTGGGAAGCTGTGGAATTGGGAATCTGTTCAGAAGGGAATCTGTGATGGGAAATTGTAGAATTGAGAACAATTCGTCAAAATTGCTAATAATTGGTTCATATTTTATTACAATAAAATAATTACAATTAACAGATAAAACTGAAAAATAAAAATGTTTAACAGTATAACTTATTAAGTAGTACTTAAGTCGTACTTAAACTCAGCAAATTCAGTATAACTGTAAAGGTATGCTCGATAATCGATTTAAGAGTCTGCAGTAAGCTCGATTCTCCATACAAACGTAGTTACGCTCTCATTTTAAAACTACGTGTTGGATTATAACGAAACTTTGCATGTACAATGACATGAGGTATATCTATGTCTGTAATTCGTTTATGTAGCTTCAGATACAACAGTAAAAAGAATACAGCGAATTTAAGTATTTCATACAAAACTTGTTTTTGCTGTATTTTGTTTGTTTTATAAACTGGAACCATATAAACTAATTACAGACATAGATATACCTCATCTCAATGTATATGCAAAGTTTCGCCACAATCCAACACGTAGTTTTAAAATAAGAGCGTAACTACCTTTGTATGGGAAGGTGAAATTCGACCGAGCTTACTGCGGACTCTTAAAACTGACCAGTGACGGTGCTTCTGTGTCATGGGGCGGTTGTACACCGTCGGTCCCGTCGGGAAGTTTGGCAGATTTCACCAGACGATGCAACATATCGGCTTTAGCTATAATATATTTCTGTGTATATGGCCCATAACTGTATTTAGTCCCGGTTCACGCTTGACCGTGTCGCAGGTCGTAAACTAAGGTGGTTGCGACCGCGGCCAATGCGGGTCGTCCGATAAGGGCATTGCGGTCAGGCGCCCACCACACTCGCGACTCTATGGCGCACTATAAAGTCACTTAAAATATACATATACCTACCGTACGTACGTAACGAGAAACATGCCTACTTTGCCACCAGGCAATACTTTGCCCAAAAAGCTAATTTTAAACAAATCTGGTAATTAGAGAAAACACAACATATTTATGGCAACGGTTGCCTCAGGATGTTTCCCTTCACCGAAAAGCGACGGTCAATAATCCGTACATAAGTTCCGAAAAACTCATTGGTTTGGTATACAGGCTGAAACATAAGTCGTGAATCGAAGTGGCAAAATGTGAATCTATCCATGGTTCTGAGCCATTTTTAGTATGGGACCCACTTTGTAGTATGAAAAAAAAACACACTTGCTCATACATTTTCTTCAGTCTAAAATGAGCACAGTGTATGAAATTGTTGTTTTTTTTTTGCATAACACAAAGCTGGTCTCATAGTAAAAGTTGCTCAGAATCATGGATAGATTCACATTTTGCCACTTCGATTCACGACTTATGTTTCAGCCTGTATACGAGCCGGGATTAGAACCACTACACTATATGTATGTAATGTGCATTATTGATAGGAATTTGAATTTGCTTTCATGACATCACAGCCATATCACGAGCTGTCTAACTAAACCCTCTGTAGAATTGCTTTCGTAAACACTGCTGTAAGCTTAACTTTCACGTCAAAACACCGAAAAATTATGTGATTTCTACAAAAAATATATAAAAACAACTCAAACCTACTCCATGACTCAATCTATTGTCACTGAAGCATCCATAAACAAAAGTTTCTTTTAATACTTACCGTTTCAACTTACCATTGACGTTACATCCAAAATGAACTTTACTAGTTAGACATTAAGGTATGTTTCGCAATACAATAGTAAAACGTAAGCAAGTTGTAGACATTGATAGGGTGTCTTTGAAAGCATAGTAGAATGAAAGAAGGTAAGTCATTCCCGCGACAACTCGTGACGTCAGGGTATTTTGCCTACGTCATCAGCAGAGCTCGGAAAGAGTGAGCTGTTTAGAGATTTTGTATAACATGGACATACTTCTTATTTAACGGCATTTGTCCAATGTGTAATTTAATTACTAATGAAATGGTTTTGTTTATGCTGCCTTTTAGTACACCCAAAGAAGACCAAAGAGTGCCAAATAGGGGAAATAATAACAAAGACGCGTTCAGGATACTGTTGCGGCTTCCGCGACACTGCAGTGCGTCCGGCATGTTTGCGGACGCGCACGTAGACGGTTTCCATGCGACGCTCCGCAAACGCTGTGCCGCGACGCTGCGCAGGGTGCGCGCCAGCCGCCACAGTCTCCTGGCCGTGGTGGCGGAGAGATGGGACAGTGCTCTAATCAGGCACTGGACCACTCAACATTTAAGCTTAGGTACTAACATACTCATTTAAGTAAATCTCAATCACTAACACTTTATGGACTCCAAATGTCTGAAATAAACGATTTTTATTTTTTTATTTTTTTAAAGCGAAGTTTGGTATAGTTCTAGGTAAACGTGACTTAAACAACATACCTATTAAAAGTACAGATGGTTGGGGGTGAAGCTAACGGGTAGGTTTGTAAAGGTCCTTTTTTAGTTTTTCATAAATAACTCGTAAACGGCGGCCCATACAAAAAAGTGTCCTTTTACTCGTAGATTAGTAATCTGCATAAAATTCTGTCAAACACATTGTTTATACTTTTTCGCTGGGATCAATATTTAATAAGATGGAGGGAAGAAGATGGACAATAAAAATAAACTTACCTATGTTCTGTGCACAGCAGTGGAACGCATACTCGTATAGGCTGATTTATTATATTTTTATTATTATGTGGCGTGTAGTAATATTTAATTCCTTATTAATATCAGGGTGTATCCATATTAATATCAAAATATGACATAAGAATAGCTCACCCTCTCCGAGCTCGAGAGACGCCCTGCGCAAGTTCTGGATGACTAATAAAAGATCGACAAATTATGATGTCGCAGTGACAGGTTGTAAGCCCATCGCCCACGTCACACTTCAAACCTGTTCCCTTAGTCGACTCTTACGACACCCACATGAAGAAAGGAGATGGTGTTATTCTAACCCGACACCACACGGTGATACAGGGTAATGTGATGAAATAAGATGAATATGACCTACCTGACCTTATCCTGAGCGTTAACCTCAACAAACATATAAAGAAAGAAATACGCATGAGTGCGTAAAGAATAACAGCTCTGCATCTTAAGGGGCCGCAGTAAGCTCGATTCTCCTATACTATGACATGAGGTATATCTATGTCTGTAATTGGTTTATGTAGCTTTCGATACCATAGTAAAAAAAATATAGCGAATTTAAGTTTTCCATACAAAACTTGTTTTTGCAGTATTTCGTTTGTTGTATAAACTGGAACCATATAAACTAATTACAGACATAGATATACCTCGTGCCATTGTATATGCCAAGTTTCGTCACAACCCAACAGGTAGTTTTAAAATGAGAGCGTAACTACGTTTGTATGGGAAGGTGAAATTCGGCCGAGCTTACTGCGGACTCTTAAAAATGGCGGACAGCCAGTGGAAGCACCCACTGCGTGAAGTTAAATTACCGAGTAAATTGCATTACTTGACTTACGTGCTTTCAATCAACATTTACGTTACTAATAACTTAACTGTACTAATTGTGTACAGTTTTTTCACCCTATATATTTTATTTGTAAGTTACTTTATTTTATAAGTAGTTTAGTTTTAGATATAGTTATAGTAAGTTTTGTGTATTTTTTTAATTTAACATTGTTCCTTTGTTTATTAAATAAATATGCTCTAGTTAAACTAGCTAACTTTTCTTTAAATATCAATCATGCATTAGCAAAACTCCTTGTTTGGAAGATGTCAGTCAATGACACGCTTTAGCAATGCGTCAGGTATGTTTGCGCAAGCACGAATGGACGATTTTCATGCCATAATGAGGAACGGAATTGCCTCTCAAATGTATCGCCTGCGGGCTAGCACCAACAACTTGGTGGTAGATATAGCCGAGAGATGGGACTGTCGGTTTTTTAGCCACTCGGCGGCTGCTCATCGTCCTGTGTACCAAGACCCCAAATAACATACATACATACATTCACGCCTTTATACCCAAAAGGTGTAGGCAGAGCACATGGAAGATATGTTCCAGCGCCACTTTTAGCATAAATGTGGGTAAAAGATCGACAAGCGCGTCGCCCCCAACACACTTCAACCCTGGTCCTTTAGTCGACTTTTACGATACCCACCGGAAGAAAGGGGGTGTTGAAATTCTAACTCGACACCACACGGGTCCCAAATAATTAATTACAAAAAAAAACTGTGAGACCTAGTATCGTAAGTCTGTACAAACAATCTATTGACAAACTGGCCTGAAATAAAGAATTTATTATTATTACTAGCTTCCGCCTGCGACTTTGTCTGCGTGGACCCGGGATAAATCTATCCTATATTTAAATCCAGGCTATAAGCAATCTTCATGCAAAGTTTTATCCAAATCGGTTCAACCGTTTAAGCGTGATTGAGTACCAAACATCCAAACATCTAAACTTTCGCATTTATAATATTGTGTGTGCGAACTTTGCACAACGGCAAGATTTGTGTGACGTAGGCGAGATACATCGTCCGGAATGACATACCTTGTTTTTTCTGCCTTGGTTGAATTATTTAACGTGGCCGACTTTCTATAAAACTACCATTGGAATTGGAATCTTATATCTTGGTCAGTAGAGTTGTTTTTTGAATCGACTACTTTGGTAAGATTCGGCCAACTAAAATAATCTAAAGTTTATGTGACTCAAGTATAAACAAGTTAGGGACAGATAGGGTGCTCTTAAAATGGCGCCGCCATATTGAAATGACAAAGGTAAGGTAGCGTTAAAAAGTTGCAAGACAAAGGTAATGTCTGTTTGTTTCCGGGAATGAATGACAACATGTGACGCATCGTTGCGTTCTGTGTAACTTTGTTATCTTAAGAGTCCGCAGAAAGCTCGGCCGAATTTCACCTTCCGATACAAACGTAGTTACGCTCTCATTATAAACTACGTGTTGGATTGTGACGAAACTTTGCATATACAATGACATGAGGTATATCTATGTCTGTAATTAGTTTATACGGCTTCAGTTTATAAAACAAACGAAATACAGCAAAAACATGTTTTGTATGAAAAACTTAAATTCACTGTATTTTTTTACTATGGTATCTGAAGCTACATAAACTAATTACAGTCATAGATATACCTAATGTCATTGTATATGCAAAGTTTCGTTACAATCCAACACGTAGTTTTAAAATGAGAGCGAAACTACGTTTGTATGGAGAATCGAGCTTACTGCGGACTTAAGGTTGACAGGAGGCAGCCGAAACCGGTTGGAAATCGATCACGGAGTTTTAGATACATCTCCCTGCCTACAAAGCCGGAGGTCCCGGGTTCGCATCCCGGCAAGGGCATTTATCTGTGTGATGAGCACGAATATTTGTTTTCTATGCATTTAAGTATATAAGTGTGTATATCGTCCTCTAGTACCCATAAGTAGTAGGTATATACAAGCTTTGCTTTGTTTGGGACTAGGTCGACTTTTGTATGATTGTCCCCAATATTGTTTTTATTTTTTATTTATTCGTGCTTACTACAAGGTACTGACTGACATACAAACATACAATATAATAATGGTCTACTATGCGGAAGAGATTATTATTAAAATCGTTTTTGTTAGAATGGGATTTTGGCAAAAATACATACAGATTACAGCCTGCACGATGTTAAGCTGATACCGTCGCCTATGGACGCGTGGGTCACTAGAAGAATCACAAGCAAATCATATTTTCTCCTTCTTCCATTTTTGAGAGCGAGAGCGCACCAACCAAGACCTGCATTTTTGTCTGGCTCGAGGTTTTTTTGGGCTAAGTATTGTGGCTCCCGGGGTGGCGGCGGGACGACCGATAAATCAGCCAGGACCACCGAACGCAGATATGGGTTAAGGGGAAGTACCTACTAAAGTTTAAATGTTTTATTTTTTTACAAATGTATTATTTTTAGGACCGGGAATGTTAAGGCTCGGTCACATTTTGTAAATTAATCATGTCGCATGTTGTATTAAAAACATACAAAGAAACAAATAATGTTCTTGGAAATTTTTTAAATTATTAATTTTATTGCTTTTGCGATCACTCTTTTGGTGCACATAATTGCGGAGTCTGTCCGTCTGTTATAGCCAGTTTTCTCAAAGAATGTTTGACATAGGAAACTGAAATTCGGAATAGACATAAGAATGTATGGCCTCACTTAAATAAAAACTAAATCAACATTAAGTTTGTTCAGTTTTGGGGGTAAAATATGATTAAGGTTATTTTTATTAAACTAAGTCGGACGCACGGAGATCACGGGGAGAGGCCTTTGCCCTGCACTGCCAGCAGCAGGACACTTAATTAACTCACAAAAAAAACCCAAGTATATTTTTGTAGCATGTCGGAAGGCCAGATGGCAACTGCATTTTCGTAAATCTAGTGCCTACGCCGAATCTTAGGATTAGGTGCCTAAGCGGACCCCGTGCTGCTTAAGGGCACAACCGGGAATTACGTACGTAAAGCTGATTTTCCACCGGAGGGGCGAGACGAGACGAGGCGAGGCGAGAATTGAAATTCGTATGGCAAATTTTCAATTCTCTCCTCGCGCGCGCTCGGTGGAAATAGTAAGTGCCATACAAATTTCAATTCTCGCCTCGCCTCGTCTTGTCTCGCCCCTCCGGTGGAAAATCAACTTAACGCAGGTCTCGTAACCGGACGTAAACGGATGATAATGATCTTTTTGCGTTATATGAAATTAAACTACTTCAAGGCAAGTTTTCATTATTTACTAAACCCTATTTGGATAGGTGTTTAACTAAATGTAAACAACAACAAAAAACCACGTGACTTGGTCATTCAACCACTCATAGCGACCTTTTGTATCTCTGGTATTATCTTATTGGCTGAATGACCAAGTCACGTGTTTTTTTTTTTGTTTACATTTAGACACGTTCGCAACCAAAGAACCCGCCTGGTAGGCACTCGTAATGTTAGCTCATATGCCGGCTCAGCCCGCTAGGCGGGCAGTAGCTATAAGCCTACACGCCTAGCGAGTTCTGTCGTTTTCTGGTGTATTCTTCCATTTTTAGTCCGGTTGCGAAAGTGTTAAATACCTATCCAAATAGGGTACAAGTATTATAATAAACTTGACGCGTTGAAGTCTTTTGGTTTGCATTTTCCTCAAAAAATACGTGTTTCGTAATTCATTATTACACATGAAAAATAAATATACAAATTGGTAAAGACTACGTTAAACGATTTCGTAATTAAAGTACTACACATTTTTTTACGTTCTTTTGTCATTTATTTAATCGTATGGCATTCACTTATTTATAAGAATAAAACAGAGCAATTTAAGCGCATGTTGGGTTGAACAAATGTCGGTTAACGTTGGAGTGTTAAATGTCAAAAATGTCATAATTGATTACGATGTATGTCTTTTTTCACTTACATTTATAAAGCGTTTACTTAGGTACTGACAAGAGACAAACCTATAAAATATACATATTTTGTAGTTTTTTGCAAAAATGCGTCATCATTTTCATGTTTATCTGCTGAGTGGCATGCATTTTGGTTTATTATTTGCTATTTTTAGTACATTACATAAAAAAGGATGCATGCTACTGTTCTAAACAAAAAAAACCGGCCAAGTGAGGGTCGGATTCGCGCACGAAGGGTTCCGTAACATTGTCTATAAAAAATGGCAAAAAAATACGTTTGTTTTATGGGAGCCCCCTTAAATATTCATATAATAGTTTTTCTATTTTTTAGTATTTGTTGTTATAGCGGCAACATAAATACATCGTCTTTGAAAATTTCAACTGTCTAACTATCACTGTTCATGAGATACAGCCTGGTGACAGACGAACAGACAGACAGCGGAGTCTTATTAATAGGGTCCCGTTTTACCCGGTACGGAACCCTAAAAAACTTCAATTCCTTTATTTTTTTTCTATTCAATGTATGTATAACATTTTGGGGCCATATTTTGTCGTAAGCGCAGGGCTGCCCCTTAAGGGTGGGATGTAGACATTCCGGGCGCGGAATGCGCGCGCGGTAATGACCGCTTGTTCAACCCTATTGTTACACGTGTTTGCTTAGCGACAGCCCTAGCTAGCTTTTGTATTAATGCAGCTTTTGATTCACGAATTGATAAAGCCCAAGTTTGAGTGTTCAAATTACCTAATATGCACTCAATAAATAATCGAATTGTGTTGAGAATATTAAATCATTTAAATAATCAAGCTACAGTAGCCTTGTGGTTCCAGCATGCGGCTGTCAAGCGGCGGATGTGGGTTCGAATCCCGGCTCGTACCAATGACTTTTTCGAAACTCATGTACGAAATATTTACAGTTAGCTTTTTGTTGAAGGGAAACATCGAGAGGAAACCGGTCTAGTCCCATTAAGGTCTAATTTCCTCTTTGGGTTGGAAGCTCAGATGGCAGTCGCTTTCGTAAAAACTAGTGCCTATCCCAAATCTTGGGATTAGGTGTAAAAGCGGACCCCGGGCTCCTTAAGGGCACAACCGGGAATAACGTACGATACGCAGGTCTTGTAACTGGTCTAATCGTAATTCTAAATTAGTCAGACTATTTATAATTTTGAGGGGTATGTTATTCCAGCATTTGGGAACTATACAGAGTGTACCAAAAATGGGGTGTGAACCGATCAAGGGCATAACAGGTATCGTGTTCTTATAAGAAAAATTAAGAGAAAAACGAGTTTTTTTTACATTGTATAGAGCGTCAGCCGACTGGGGCGACCTCTACACAAATATAAAAAAATCACGTAAAAAAATATATGTTTTAGTTTTTTCTTATCAGAACACGTTACCTGTTATGCCCTTGATCGGTTCACATCCCATTTTTGGTACACTCTGTATACATAAAACTACATATTTCGAAAAGCGGTGGTGTGGTTCTGAGGAATTATCTGTAAATTATCCAAGACACAGGGTGTGATGTGCGTGGGCTAGAATTTCACATGACTAGTTTTTGGTTGTACCTTGTTTTACAAAAAAAAACTTTGTTTTAGTTACAAGCCTTCATGAAATGGACACATTAATTACCTAATTAATCTGCCACTTCACGACAACAAATTTCGCAAATAGTCTTACCCCCTTATTCATAAAACTTAAAACGCCTCTGCTAAATAAAATGTGCTCTGTCCCTTTCTTACGAACACAAATGTCATTGTGACAGATAAGGACAAACGAATTTTCACGCCATTTTAGTTAAAGCAGGCTTGTAGTACCTTTATGAATACGGCCATTAATCTCACAAAACTTGAATATTAATGGTTAGGGAGTAATTTAGCACAAATTGCTTTAAATATCAGTAAAAAAAAAAGACACCCGTCCCCAAGCCCCGTCCGTCTTACGGTCGGCCTATCTCGAATCTTACCTTACGCATCTTACGGTCACGTGACCTGTCTCGAATCTCACCTTACGAAAAATCTGTGGCGAGTTAAAAAAAAATCCCCATTAAGAAAAGCGACGCTAAAGAAGTTTTCACTTCAAAAACTTTGTTTTGGTTACAAGCCTTCGTGAAATGAAAACATTAACTATAGTTAGTTAATCAGCCACTCCAATGAATTTTGCAAATTGTCCCATACTCTACCCAGAAATTGGCCAAGACATATACAGGGTGACGTGACGTGGGTGGGGTGGAGAGAGCATGTCTAGTTTTCTCCGCCGTTAGTCAACGCGAGGCGACTGAGTGTACACTCGTCTTTAATTCTGAAGTAGCTTCGAGCGACGCTATGAGGTACAGTCCGAAGCAAAATTGCTTAAATTCAATTAAATGTTTATTTATCTATTCAGCCCATATGCACTGCTAAAATATTATGAGTCCAAAAGCGCAAACGTACATGTACAAATTTAGATTTCACAGATTACCTTACGAGCGAATAAATTGAGAACATTTTAAAATATTTAATGAAACCTAAATCAAAAAACATTTGAGTAAGTAAATATGTTATCTGAATGTAATAAACTACCTAGTTTTCCGATTTTTATTCCCACTCGTTTAGAAGAAAATCGCTAAAATCATAAATAATTTATGCTAAAATGTATAAACCGGAAGTGTGACATCATTCTTATGGCTGTAAACGGACAGTACTTTAGTCCACTAAAATCAGTAGCCTTAAGAAAATTTAATTCACTTCCGGCTGTCACAAATTTCAAATGAAGGTGTCAACTGTCGGTGTGATTATGCCATTTCTGCGTTTGTCAACTGTCAAAACCTTTTTTTTATAGAGATTAGCAACAGCCTAACAGCCATAATTATGACGTCAGAATTTACTTACGACCTTTAGGAATAAGCTACTTTTAGATTTAATATTTTTGAATGAAAATTAGGATTTAAAAAAGAGAATCGAAAGAACACGTAGGTATACGTTAAAACATCGCTTTCTATCGATCTTGAATATAAAATAACCCACTTGAAAATATGAAATGTTGTCAGGTCGCTTTTCTCAACCGATTCTCCTGAAGTTTTGTGAGCAGGTTCATTTTTTTTTTGTCGATTCAGTTTTTTTCTGAGTAAATAAAAAGACATGCTCGCGAGCTCTCCGTCTTAAAAACCACTAGTACATATATTGACGTCACTATACATAAATATATTATGGAGAATATGTGCTCCAACTTTAAATTACATTTCACGTGCTCTGCGCCTACCCTGTTTTGAAAATACAGGCATAAGTTTTGTTTTATTAGTACGTATATCGTAGCGTGTAGGTATTATAAAAACTAGTACGGAACTCTACTGGTTTTTAGTGTCTGAACACTAAAAACCCAGAACCCCAAATTTATTTTCGCAATATTGCACTTAGTCCATCGATCAATCATTACTTCAAATTCGCGATCTCTGCCATAATTACAAAACAAAATGGCCGCCATATAAGAACGTAAGGCATTATAATTTTCAAAAGCCTTACGCCTTTTGTATTTTAAATATGGCGGCGAAAATGGCGTTCCCATTAATAATGTATTAACAAAAGACTTTATAAATATGAAGGAAGTTAATTGAGAAATGCCGACGATTTTTTAATTTCAAAAGTTGTGAAAAGCTTATGTTTAAAACGGGGTTAGGGCTTTTTGGAATTGAGTGTGGAATTGTGAAGCTTCCGAATAATGAGAATATGTATATGGGGGATTAAAGATCATTAGTGGTTGGGTTAAAATACATTATAATATTGAGAGAGCAAAGGACTCGAGACCTCCAGAAGTAAATATATATTCCAAGCTTTAATTAGGTAGTACTTACCTTATTAATTGTTAAATTCTTTCCAGAAAAACATGCACCGTTTCATTGAGGCTTTTCGACGAAGTAATAAACTTACCCTAACGAGAACTGTAAACAGCAATTAAAGCAACTAGCTGCCCGCTTAAATATCTTACTAATCCTACTAATATTATAAATGCGAAAGTTTAGATGTTTGGATGTTTGTTACTCAATCCAATCACGCTTAAATGGCTGAACAGATTTGAATGAAATTTTGCACGAAGATAGTTTATAGCCTGGATTAAAATATAGGATAGTTTTTATCCCGGGTCCACGCGGACGATGTCGCGGGCGGAATCCGTAATCCTATATTTTAATCCACGCTATAAACTATCCTCGTGCAAAATTTCATTCAAATCGGCCGTTTAAGCGTGATCGAGTAACAGACATCCAAACATACAAACATCTAAACTATCGCATTTATAATATTAGTAGGATTGCCACCGTCGCCGACTGTACTGACCCGTAGAATAACACTCGTCATCCGTACTTGGTCAAACGAAGCAAAAAAAAACCAACACCAAGAAAATAAACTTTAGCTTCTCGATTGGGATATCGGTGTGATAAAACTATGTTGTTATCATCTTTAAACTAACATATAAGTATGACATTCCTTTTATTATTTAGCCTTGAAAACATTTGGTTTTTTTTTTATAAAGAATGTTAGTTAGTACCTAGACCTAGAATGAAAAAATAATAAAACTACTTTCTACATACATACATACATACATTCACGCCTTTATTCCCAAAAGGGGTAGGCAGAGCACATGAAACGTATATTCCAGCGCAACTTTTAGCATAAATATGGGTATAAAAGATCGACAAAATGTGATATTGCAGTGATAGGTTGCTACCCCATCGCCGACAACACACTTTAACCCTGGTCCCTTAGTCGACTTTTACGACACCCACGGAAAGAAAGGGGGTGGTGAAATTCTAACCCGACACCACATGGGTGTCACATTACTTTCTAATCGGGACATAATCGCGTAATTTATTTATATACTAGGTAAATTAATAAATTATTAATGAGGAAGTGTTGAACGGAATCAATGAAAAGAGAACCATATTATCAACAATAGAAAAACGAACAGGAGTAATAATAGGACCACTGCTGAAACACTTTTTTTTTTTCTTTATAACTTTAGAACTTTAACGCCGTCTGCCAAGTACTTCCGGCCATTTCAGGACTGACAGACAGGTTTACTCTCTCTACGATTAAAGGGCTAAATGACGCCACATGTCTCCTACTGTTGTAAACCTACCCATACAAATATTGACCGTAAGTGAAGGATTTTCAAACTGTCGGCCATTTTTTTCTTGCTTATCACAACTTTCTCGAGCTGCTGCCATGTATTTTATCATGTTTTCATGAGACGCAGATGTATTCAGAGTGGACTTACGGACTATTATGACTAAGACTATGGAAGGGAAGATTGAAGGAACGAGAGGCAGGGGGGGGGGGCTAGAAAAATTTCAAACAAATATTGTATAAAGTTAAGGTCAAGATGGCAGGGGATAGAAACGGCTGGCGATTGCTCCACCGACAAGAGTGCTCTTTAGTTAAAGAAGAAGATTTACCTCTCTTAGTTTTCCCGGCGTTTCGGATGTGTCACTTTATCCTTGGTCACGGGACAACTCGACGAAGTCCAGTTTAATAAAAATAATGAGTGAGAATCGTGAGATTAAGTTTAAAAAAAAAACTGTTGATGTCTTTTTGTTTTGACTGGACAAGTAGAATAAGAATAATTTATTGTGGGGACAAGTCAATAAAATGTAACTACAATGAATATTCCTCCTAAAATATGTTTTTTTTTTGTTTTATGTGAGTACCTACTACGAACTACTTTAAAAAAAATCTGTTCAATTTTGTTTTTTGTTTTTTTCTTACGACAATATATTGAAATTACCCTACATACCAAATAACACTAGCAAAGCTAGACGCTCACAAACTTGACCTCTTTATATTAAGATAGTTACAATACAAATATTATTTATTTCAAACCTCATACAGATAGAGCAGTTTCAAAAGAAAACCTAGAGATACAGGGAGACAGCAGAGGTAAAACAACAGAAGGTCTTATCGCTAAAGAGCGATCTCTAGATAACCTAGTTCTTAAATATAAAATCCTTAACGGACTAAGTAAAAAAAGAACCAAACAAAAGCAAATTCGGGGAAGTAAAAAAACGTAACATCGATACTCTTTATTTTTACCGACCCTGGATTCTTTAAATTCTTGTGCGACCGAACCTTGACATTTTAACCTTAACCTATTACTAACCTAAGTAGAATTGGAAAATACATTAATAACCAGTTTCTGACATTTTTTTTTCTTTATTTGGTTTCTATTGGCGAATGCACTTTTTTACAGTCAACGAATGCACTTTTAGAGGATTCTAATGAGTATAAAGTTATTAACGCGATGGGTTTATCTTAAGCAGTTTTTGATTTTCTATACCCACCTGCCGTCGTCATTAAAACAGCTTGGTGCCATAATAGGTATTGCAGTGTCACCGAGCTTACTAAAGTTCAGCCCAATCGGATACCTTTTTCAAAAATGTTGACGGACAACTTTACATAGTTACTACCTTTTAGTTAATATCAAGCTTGCAAAAATAGCTGGTAGCTGATGACGTCACCATTTTTCAGAAAGGTAGCCATGTCTATAGCTTTAATTAGAACAAGTCGAATTCCATCCCAGTTTCCCAAAAACAACTTTTAAACACACGGACCTATGTGAAATGTAAAGAAAAATATTTTCGCACTAAACTAGTTAATATAACCATAATTATTCAATTAAGTAACAGAACTTGATTAATCTATCAATTAATCATAACGAGCCACATCTCAATTAATTAAATTGAACCAGTGAGTTAAATAAACAACCACCCACAACCGTGAACCATATCCAAACACCATAATTTCATAGAGCCACTATCAATGAGCCGCGAGCCATAACTCACGGCCATAAAGATCTATACATCATATAGATCCTCGATCTTTCAAAGAAATCATTGGAAAAAAGTCCAACGAGACTCACAATGCATGCCATTATACCTGTCCCGTTTTAACGGGAAAGAATCCGAGGGTGTGAGGGAGAGAGGCATGTTTCTTATTCAAGTGGTCTGTTCTGAGAACGAACAGTGTCACACTGAAAGTCGGCGGTGCAAGACGTTAACCACAACTGGAGTTGACTATATAGGACCTATTTTCGAATGTTTTTGTGGATTGTGACTTGAAGTGACTGTGTGTGATTCAGGAATTTCGATTAAGGTTGGTAGTTTTTTTTAACTTATTAATGCTATTTAACTATAATTTTATCGACATGTGTCGCATTTTGTGTTTAACAGGATTCTTTAAACGTTATTAATTTAGTTTTTGTCGTTTTTATAGGTATTTGTGGAACGTTTATTGTAAGCAATGTCCAATAACTGTTTCGGAGCACGTAGTTAAACTGGGATTCCCAAGAATTTACAGTACTGACATTTTGAGTAAAAAAAATACACCTTGGTAAAATTTTTCGTAATGGTATTACATGAATTTAATGCAAATATTTTGGTATAAAAAAACTGCTTAACACTTTTTCAGATGTTCTCGCCCTTTTTAGTTAGTACACTTTTACCCTGTTAGGTCTCTGTTCTTTCATTAGTAGCGTTCATAAGTAGGTCCGAAGATAACCCCTTACATACGAAACTACTTACATACTTACGAATTTACAGACTCACCCATATTTTCACTTTTTAATATCAGAAGACAACTAAATCTTCACCAGCCTCTCAAATATAATGTACTCACAATACCCAAAAAAAAATCTAAGCCTGGAGAGTCCCACTGCGCAAAGGTCAGTATCTAACTACATATAATCAGTAAAAGACACAATAAAACACGATACAGTAATCCATTACAAACTAAAATAAGACTACCTTGTAGACACCAGCCATCCTTATCGCTTCGAAACGATCTCTCCCAGGAAACCTTTTAGAAAGGTAGACGCAAAAAAAATTACTCAATTTAAGCTTTTTCAAGAGGTTAGTATTGCATTCCATAATTCCGTGTGCTTCATATGTTATCCTAATAGCCTAATAGTTATCTTTGGTCTATTTATATTTCTGACTCGCTGCACGCCCCAATCGTTTATTATGGAAAACCCAGGCAAAGTAACGGAATATGGCCTATGTCCATCTCGAAGGATCATCCTATATACCGGTCAAAGAATTTTTGAAACCAGATAGTAGTTTTGGAGATCCTCTGCAAACATTACAAGTAACTTACAAAGCTACAAAGTTATTCTCTTGACAATATTAGTAGCCACACTATCGATACTTCCATACATATTATAAATGCGAAAGTGTGTCTGTTTGTCTGTTCTGTTACCTCTTCACGCTTAAACGGTTGAACAGATTTAGATTAAATTTGGTATAGAGATAGTTTGTGTCCCAGGGCATAGGATATTTTGTCACGGAAATCAACCCCTAAGGGAGTGCAATTTTGTATGGAGATACAAACGAGTTCCACGCGGATGGAGTCGCGGGCAGAGGCTAGTCAATTATAATTTAATTAGCGACCTTCTTTCCATAAACGTTATCATAATCAACATCTTCTTACTTTATCACATTTTCGAATCGGAGCCCACCTAACATCAAAGTTTACAAAGAGCCTACAAACATTTTATAAGTCTCACTCTACTAAGATTTTAGATAATACTAAATGAAGGAATGCGAGACAAAAATCTTATCAGTTATTTTTTTTAATGAATTTACTCTTATTAATAATTAAGCCAAAACTAACATTAACTAAATTAAATTACTAAGTTAGATCTAAAAAAGGCCCTCGAGACTTTGTACCGAGAATGCTGGCGGCATTTCCCCGCTGAATTGCAATGCTGATGCGTTGCGCGAGAAAGCCGCCAGCTCCTCGGTCACCAGTTACGTCAACCAGACGTTTCGCAATTTCCGCAAATAACTTTTGCGCACTGGGACCTCACGGACCGAGGGTCTCGACGCCAAATGGTACAAAGTTGTACCCTGTGCCGAGGCCTCTATATTTAATGCGTTTCAGATTTTCGGCATCACAACTAACACCCGACCTTATCCAATATGAACTACTAAAAATCCTGTAATAGGTATTTAAGTTGTTATAGCTAACCGTAGTCGGTCGGTCGTACTAGCTAACTTCTCGCATAAAGCACAGTAAAGTTGACCAGAGCTTTTGTACTTATGTAGGTATATTGAATAATTTTAGTTGAGCTTGTTACTGTTTTGTGGTTTGGGACGAGGGTTTTGTGCCTAACGTCGCACATCTAGGTCGCTAAGGGTGGCATTTAAATAAATAAAGATATAAATAAGTTGTTATCCATACTATTTTTTATAAATGCGAAAGTGCGTCTGTCTGTCGGTCTGTTACCTCTTCACGCTTAAACCTCTGAACTGATTTAAATGAAATTTGGTATAGAGATGGTTTGAGTCCTGGGGATGGACATAAAATAGTTTCTATTTTGGAAATCATCCCCCATGGGGGTGGAATGGGGCGTGAAAGTTTGTATAGAGCTATAAAACTGTTTACTCACAGACGGAGTCGCGGGCAAAAGTTAGTAGAAAATAAATCAGCGATATATTATTACTACTAGGCAGCTCTTACATTCGAAATTCAAAATATTCTCCCCGCTTCTGACTAAATACCAAAATCAAAATGGGGTATTCTCACTTTTATCCGTCTTTCGAAGTCAAAATAAAGTGACATGAAGTAATAGGTAGAGACCCTTTGGTCATTAAGATTGGTTGTGTGGAAGGGAACGCTTTAAAGCCATAAGACGGCCTGCGGTTTGCATTCTTTATTTATGTAATTGTTAACATATATCTCATAATTATGTAGTGGTGCAATAAAGAATATTTATTATTATTGGAATCGGCGAGCCGTTATCGTCGTATTATGGCTGTAAGTATGTAGGTACAGTTGACTGAAACAGCATTCCCAAATAGGTACAGTCATCTAGTTGAGCAACCATCAGCATTCGCAGACTTTACACAATACTCCTACAACACAATAAGATTGTCTCAACCTAGACCCACTACCATCTATTAATATTAGATATACTAATACTAATATCCATACTCATATTATACATGCGAAAGTGTGTCTGTCTGTCTGTTACCTCTTCACGATAGTAGGTAAGCTCGATTCTCCATACAAACGTAGTTACGCTCTCATTTTAAAACGAAGTGTTGGATTGGATTGTAATCCAGATTACAGTGTTTTAACCATCATCAGTCAGATTTGCCATGACATGTTTTATATGGAAAATTCAATCTCGCAATTTCGCGAGATCTCGTACGAAAATTGTGCGAGACTCAATCTCGTAAAATTGTGCGAGACTCAATCTCGTAAAATTGTGCGAGACTCAATCTCGTAAAATACGGGCTAGATCTTGCATTCCCTAGTTCTTGCGTTTCAAATTTGTTTTCCTTGAAATCGCATTCCGACTAACGCACGATTTTTCTAATCTCATCTGGAATAGGGTGTAGGTATCAGTGATGTCAGATCAATACATAACCAGAGTAATCGGTAATCACGACTGATTCGGAGTCCGGTCAAAAGGCAGAGGTAGGTAACGCCGAAAAAACGGTAATCGTGTTCTTTCATTTCGTGTCAGAGAGCCTTTTGTGTCACAAATAGTGTCGTGACCCGGTGTCACGAGAGTCACGTGACGCATCTGGAATGCTGAGAAAATATGACCTGTCGGTTTTTGTGGGTGGTAAGTCAGTAAGCATGACCGGAAATACTAATTATATGTAGACTAGCCACGAGTTGATAAGCCATGAGTTATATAAGATTAAATTGCAAAGCGGAAACGTGCTCGCTACTTTTATAGCACGTAAATTTGCTAGTTGGGTATTCATCGGGAAAGTCCATTCTATATATTTGTGAAAGAATTATTGAAACCGAATAGGTAAGAAATTCTAGAGACAACGACATAAATACAAACACACAACTTCAAAGGCTTTTTCTCTTTATTATATACGCGGTCGAAGCTGCGCGCAGCTAGTGTAGTTACCTAACTACACTAGCTGCGCGCAGCTTCGACCGCGTATTGCAAGGAATTTAGGCAAAGCCACGGGATAAAATATAGACCATGTCCACCCAGAAAGTCCATTCTGTACACAAATGAAAGAATTTAGACTTCGGATCACTTAGTGTCGGTTTTAGTAATTAGAGCATGCAATCTATAACCTGACAAACTTAAAATCGCACAAACTTTTCCCCTTTATAATACCTATTACATTCTAGCTGTCCCCGCGTATTATGAAGACCGCAGACACAGTCACAGGATTAAATGTAGCCTGAGAGATCCATTTTATACGGTGCCCGAAAGTAAATTAACACTACTAAATTAAAATTAAACGACTAAGACGTTCTTGACGTCTAACGTCGCTTATAATTTAGTCGGGTTACATCGTTGACGTCACGGTGACGTCAGTTTCAGTACGATATTTTGACAGGCGGTGACAACCATGTCGGTGACAAACAACAAAAAAACGTATACGCACTGAGGGACAGGAGATTTGATATTGCATCTCATTCCCACTTGTGGTATTGTCTATGCTTACATCCTTGTCACTCATGTGTGTATGTGTGTGTGAGTCTGTCTATCTATTCTTCCTCTATGTCCAGACACTATTCTTTGACAGCGAAACAAACATACCCATATATCTAACCTAGCTATTGTGTGAAATCTAAACGCATTACAAACGATCCCTTAACGACTCATACGAAATGTATGGCCGCGGAAACGGCTGTAGATAAATCAGACAGACGGACGGACAAATTCAAACGAGCTGTGTTTATTGCCGTAACCAGTTTCTATCTACTAATAACATGATACTGATGGTACGCAACTTGTCTGTTCTATAATTTTTGTGATTTATTTTTCTTTTTCTTGTGATTTACAACTTGTTTTGAAGATGATGCACAGTCACAATAGTACCTAAGGCTTCATAAGTGCATGGACATGCTTGAACCGTATTACTATGGCAATACGGTTCAAGCATGTCCATGCACTTATGAAGCCTACTGTACACCGTTCCTTGCCCGGGCCGACGCCGGACGGAACACATAACCCGACTAAATAAAGTATACGTACCAAACCATTAACGGTATTATCCTATCGCAATCACTAAATTCGAATATTTTTTTTATTATATATTATTAATATTTATTATATTTGTATTTGTATTGTTGTTTCCTACGCTTTTATGACGGAATATATGGAAACCGAGTATAATAAAATACAATTTTAAGTCTATTTCAAATTTCGGATGCGGAATGCGCGAGCACCAGGCGGTAGCCCACCGCCTTTCTATACAGTGTAGTAGCCAGAAGCCGGACGGAGCCGTTCAGATTCGACGACAGCCGAGCACAGCCGTCTACGTACGCGAGGAGCCGACCGGCCGCAAATCCATTGAAATACATATGAAATGTAAAATCTGCATTAAAGCTTCATTTGGCAACATGTGTGCGCTGCCGGGACCCGGTTGGTGAGATCCTACATAAGTTTTTAATTTATCGAGATTACACAACATCGGAATCTCACCTTAAGTCGGACACGACGTAAATGAAGCGGTAAAATTAATAATCACGTGATAAAATTAATGCCAATTTACATTAACGATCGTTTCACGGTTTTACGCCTATATGTTTACAAACAGAGGTTTTTACGCCTTTGGGTATAAAAGTAAGGTTTTATTTGATTATACTGGTTTAAGTGATTATAAGATGTTCTCCGGAATTGCTTGGTTGGAAGACGTTATCTTATCAATTAATGGTTCCAATTGAAATTGAGATTCTAAACCGGTCTACTCCCAACAACGTCTAGTTTTCCCTCTGGGTGGAAGGTGAGGTGCAGTTGCTTTCTTAAAACTACTGCCTACGCCATTCTTGGGATTAAGTGCCAAAGCGGACCGTGAAATCCTTTAGGATACAACCGGCAAAACGCTAGAAGGAAGATGATTAACTTTAATGTCATATGTACGATATTTTTATAAAAGTACTGTCAAATATTAATGTATTGTATGTTACACAAATAAATTTAAATTAGGCGACAGTCTTACATAGCCCTTAAATGGCGACTCGTTGACATATAACCTCGTTGCTGACAGAGTTCCAAAAGTTACCATGGAGCGGTGGCATAGGACTTGGAGTGAAAAGGATAGATCGGATCCGAAACAGTATTTACTCAGCGCTCTAAAACGGGCATTGTCAACGTTGGAGTTAAGACTGCTCAAATGGGACTGGGCTGGTCACATATGCCATATGCACCTACAGAGGTGGGCTAAACGAGCTGAGCGTTTCTCAAAAAAAATGCCACTATTATTAATTGTACTTCTACAAATTTTATGTTAACTATTTCCACTCAGAATCAGGAGCTATTTTGACCCTGGTAGGACAAAAAACTGTCCCATACATATTTTTCCTATCGTGTTACCATTTACCTTATACTTTGTATGGTGGTAACACAATAGGAAAGTTCAAAAATGTATGGACATTTTGGGACAATTTTTTCTCCTATTGGGATGGAAAGACATCGTGATCTTGAGTAGAAATAACAACAAAAGTTGCAGAAAATCTCCGAAAAAAAGTAGTGGCATTTTTTTAAAGAAACGCTCAGCTACGGTATGAGTGCCACACAATGGGTGCCGTGGTCAGCCGAGAAGGAGATGGCGGGACGAACTAAGAGACTATATGACCAGAATTGGCAATAAATCGGGATAGTTGGAAATCTAGGCTTCCCCCTTAGATTCCCAACTATTTTGCCCCTTTGCCCAGCAGTGGGATACAACAGACTAAGAAATAAAGTCTTGGGTACATAAATCGGACTATAGCCTCAACAGTAAGCTAAATAAGGATTAGTATGTTATGGATCCCAGACTTTATGTATCTTTGAGTATATGCTACACTGGCACCGTCAATTAAATTACATGTCTGCCTACCCTTTATACAGGCGTGATTTTATGTAACATTTCGCTGCTATATCCACAGTTCTCGAGATGCATAGACAGCTCTCAAACTCGGCATTCCTCCGCGCAAAAACCTCACCGCCTAATGACAGAGGAATCTCTTTGTATACCACAAAGTATTCCTTCCCCGAAGTGGACTTTTATTATTTTTTAATTGTTTGGTTTGTCAGTTTTGGAATTTTAATTCCATCGTGTTTGGTCGTGTTTTGGTTTTTGATGCATAGTTGTTGGGCGCGTAGCTACAATGATCGTTTTCAAAACGCCGAGGCTCTTAGGCCTGTTTCATACTGGCGCGGTCTGCGGTGGCGGCCAACTTGACAGTTATTGACAGATATACTATTGACCGCCACCGCAGGCTGCGCATGTCTGTGAGCTTATCTGTCAGAGGCTTAAAGTGAGCCTGTGAATGAAATATCTTATCCTTTGATATTTCAGCAATTATCGAATTGTTACAAATCTTGAAAAGAGACTGTTTGAAACTGAAGTTTGCTTGAAGTGTTGCTTCTCCTAGAGGTATGTACACGGTTCTTTCGAAAAAATAGGTAATTGAAATATCCGATATTCCGAAATTCGTTACATTGCTACTTAGCAGGTAGGTACGGCAAGTGAGTCACCGTGTATTTTGCCGAATAAAAAGACATCTAAGCAATTATGTAATACTAGCTTCCGCCCGAGACTTCGTCTGCGTGGACGTGGGATAAAAACTATCCTATATTTTAATCCAGACTATAAACTATCTTCGTGCAAAATTTCATTCAAATCGGTTCAGCCGTTTAAGCGTGATTGAGTAACAAACATCCAAACATCCAAACATCTAAACTTTCGCATTTATAATATTATATAGTAGGATAAAAAAGATGTAGATTCATCGATGCAGATAAATGCCCACCAATTCTGACAGCTGAGAGACGTTTATACGTCGCGAATCTGAGGCAAGTTGGTGCAAGGTATATCTTCTAAACGCTCAAAGATCCCTGTAATAATACACCTTTACACGCGCTTCGATCACCGCAGATGATGTAAAATAATGTGTGTATACTTAACTGAACATTAGTTGAGCATATAATATAGTCGCGAGATAGCCGGACCGGTTGCCGATAGTATCGGGAGCCGAAAATTCCATTTGGAGGGATAGCAGAGATGAACGAAATAGGTCAGAAAGAGAATGATTTTAAAGTTTTTAAATGTAGTTTTTGCTTTTTTACATCGTTTTTAGATTGATAGACCACATGGAAATATACTTTTGGCAGTTATAAGTGCGTCAGAAACTATTATATTTAGAAAAAAACTTAGCTGGTGTCTATTTTAATTTTTTTTTTACTTCCAACGTATAAAGAGGGATAAGTTTGACGTGTCTGTGTGTCTGTGTATCTGTCTGTGGCATCGTAGCTCGTAAACGAATGGGCCGATTTCAATGCGGTTTTATTGACCGGTTTTGACGTGTTCGTGATGGTTCTTCGCTACGTTTCGAGAAAATCGGATTAGCCGGTTTTGAGATATTGACATTGAAATGAAGATGTCGGGATTTTTTAGACTTTTCTAACTTGTTAATCTCACTTGGAACACTCGGATCTACATGAAAGTTAGGGATACCTGGGGGCCGATCTTAGACTTTCGAGCGCTCGAAAATTTAATAAAAGTAAATGCTATTGTAGTGTCATAATCACAGGCACTTCCTTTCTACCGATAGAATTGAATACGAGTGGTCAATACCGCACGTTTTTAAATTTTCTATCGTCATTTCAAAATAGCATTTCATAATTTTTGACAGTTTTCGAGTGAAAGAGTCGAGCGCTCGAAAGCCAAAAATCGGTCTCGTGGTCGAAAATCGGTGATCAAGTTTTTTTCAAAAAATTTTATAGTCATGTTTTGTTGGTTATCCAGTAAATCATATGCGGTGGGAAAATAAAAGCCGACGCCAGTTTTTACACTGTAAGTTGATCAACAACCGTTTTAAGGAAGGTTACAATATATTTTGTATGATGTTGCTGGTATTTTCGTATACGTAACCTTTATTTGACTTTACGATATTTTTATGCAAAATGACGTCGACAAGCTTATTTTAACGGATCGTAAAAAAAAGGGTGAACATCCACTAGCGATGTGAGAATTGACCTGGCAGTCGAGGATGCAACATTTCTTGTTCACTTTTAAAACATGTTTAACTAGGAACATGTACAACCTAAACATGCCACTGGGCTGTGCGTGAGCGTAGATAGAACTCGCAAGTCTGATAAAAAAGCAGACAAACAGAAAAATCCTACTAATATTATAATTATGCCAAAGTTTGAATGTTTGGATATTTGGATGTTTGTTACACAATCACGACTTTTTTTTATTTTTTTTATTGCTCACATAAAATAAAAACTTAAAACTACTACAAAAATTTCGCCAAACTGCGGAGCAGTTTGTTGGCGAATGGGTTAAGCACACTCATTCAATGCTTTATCTACTGTAAGTACATTATTTATTACTATTATGCTAAAACTAGGGGTAAACTGTTTAATTGTATAACTTGTTAAATAATGGATAATGGTTATCGTTAAAAACTAAATATACAACATTTAAAAGTATCAGGTTTTTTACAATAGTTCTCAATCAACAATGCCTTAAGTTTTTTCTTAAATATTGGTTTTGACAAAAAAATATCTTCTGAGGGTATGTTATTGAATATTCGTGGTATTATGTAATGTCTCGTCCTTTGGCCATAATAATTACATGCTCTCGACTAAACGACTTAACAAAAAAACTCAATCAAATTGAAGTTAACGTTGTAAGTTCGAAACATTCTGGACGGATCCGGGACGAAGCATGCGAAAGGTTAACTGATTTGGAAGACATTTTGCACGGAGATAGTTTAAAATACAGGATAGTTGTTATCCCCGGTCCACGTAGACGAAGTCGCCGGCGGAAGCTAGTTCTATATAACCATTGAACCTGCTCACAAATTTTCACGAAAATCGGTAGTGAAATGCGACCTGTAGAATCATCGTTCAATTATACAATTGTTAAAAGTACGTTTGATAAATTCAACATCCTGTGCTCTGCCTACCCCTTTTAGGCACACAGGCTTGAATGTGTAACACGAACTCTGTTTTAAATTAACTCGCGCGAGGTACCGGTATCACTGAAGCCTGCGCTTGCGCTGCTGTCGCTGCTCTTTTTTGAACGCCAAACTAATCTGTGTATGTATAATACGGTCGCGCCAGGGGGATATCAAGAGCGTGTTCCACTTGGCGCTTTGGCACTCTTTGGGGGAGGCCTATGTCCAGCAGTGGACGTCTTTCGTGTGATATGATGATGATGATTGGCAGTTAGGCGCTAAATGCAATTTGAAGTTTTCACTTTAATTAGAAATAAGAATATCGTTAAGAGAGGCTGTACTTTATTTAAGGTTTAGTAAAAACTTTAGTTTGACAAATTGCATAGTTTTGACTTTTTAGATTATTCTGCTTTATAAATCTATAGGTAAATCTATAAATCTATACACAGTTTCAAAAATTGCATAATTTTGTTTTTTTTTTGGCATATCAAATTTTGTCGTTGAAAATACGATCGGGCGATAAAATACTCGAATTTTGCCATATATATTTTGAAGACATGCAACCTAATCATTTAACGAACTTTGCTGGGAAAAATGCCAATACATTCTTAAACGGTAAAACATAAAAAGGTAAATGTAATACGAATAAAACAAATGATTACTTATATTCAGTCCATAAATTATATCATTCATTGATTATATCTATTTCATAACTCATATTTGACGACCGGTTCGAATCCCGGTAAGGCCATTTATTTGCGTGATGAGCACGAATTTGTTCCTGAGTCATGGATGTTTTCCATGTATTAAAGTAAGTATTTATTTATTTATATAAGTATGTTTATCGTCGTCTAGTTTCATATTACAAGATTTGTTTAGTTTGAGAGTAGGGTCGATTTGTTTGAGATTGTGCACAAATATTTGTTTATTAAATAAATTTCCTATTTATTTATTTTACAACAAAAAATATAATATGTCAAAGAAATTTTAATACAGCCTGGTGCTGCCTGGTTAATATTGCGGGCCTCAAAAACTCGCTCCCAGTGCGCCCTCGCCAACGCTATCGCCCCTGCGATCGCCACGACAGCCCACCGCCAAAATTATACCAAACGGTTATATTTTCACCGCAACCCGTATTTAATCATACTTCCAGTTTTTAACTTTTCGGTATCGCACCGGAATCAGGGACTTATATTATAGTGCAATTCAAGCTTTTTCTATATCGTGTTGGTTGCAAATAACCTTACGCTCCACCGCGAAGTTACCAGGCACTTTCTTTTGAATTAAATACTCCTCATATTTAAATTGATTTAGAGCCGATCCTAAATATAAAGCGGTCAATATTAGTAAATTTGGTCAATGACAAGTTAGAGACAACGCCACCGCAGGCCGCGCCAGTATGACTCAAGCCTAACACGAAAAGCAGCGTGACAGATATACAACAGACGACTAAATTTACAGGTAGCTAAAATAATTGCCATATAATTATTAAAAAAAATGCATATATATATAACACTACTGACTGGCCAGACTCTACTTAAACCATATTGGTTTAATATATTTTTCCAGGCCACAACATAGCGAAATTCGAAAGAAATCTCTGTGAAATATTACAATCATTACGTAGCAGTGAATTACGATAATTTTCTACGTTAATTTATACGCCAAAACCGACCTTGTCCACTTCATTATAACATTCAAAATGAAACTTCAAATGTTTTAAAGATTTGGCCAACTTGACTGCGTTCAACCAATTCATATTTATAGATATACATATTTGCATATTGATGTCTTAAAAACATGTTTAGTTGACCATAAGGTGACAGATATACAGTTGGGAGTGTATATTATGATATTATAATAAAATGTTTTATGGCACTTTCATTTTTAAACGGCTTTATTATAGCTAGATCTGTTTTAGTTACTTTAAAGGATACGTGGGTGTGAGGCTCATGCTGTTTAAGTTTGAGAAGGTGAATAACATACATACATACATTCACGCCTTTAATCCCAAAAGGGGTAGGCAGAGCATATGAAACGTATTTTCCAGCGCCACTTTTGAAGAAGAAAGAGGGTGGTGAAATTCTAACCCGAGACCACACGGGTGTATATACATAAATTATACTTTGATAATTAGCTAATAATCTGAATGTTTAAATTAATTAAATTCTATAGGTAATAAAAAAACCTGAAACTTGACTATTTTAAATTTAAAATTGGCTTAGGTTAGGTTTGTTTTATGATACCTGTTCCTGAAAATGTCCAGAAAAACGGTTTAAGAGACAAAAATTATACAATTGGGTAACAATTTTTAGGAAGTCAGATAGGTAGGTAGCCGTGGTATTATCACGGCTTTTTCGAATAAAGATTGGTAATTAATTTACTTAAAATCTGATCGTAGCTTATTCCGAAATAATCTACTGACACCAACTGACACCCAAGGTAAGAAAGGGATAAGGGATTCTATATTATTTTAACTTCGATACGAAACACTCTATAATATAAACCAGTCATGTCATGACTCATATAACACATTATGGCACAGAATAAAAAAAAACAATCGATCATATTGGACAGATTTACTTTAAAAACACAACAACATACACATTCATACGCTCTTAACTCAACTCATTAAGATTCGTTTTCGCTAAACTTTACATTTTTTAATTCGGTTCATTACGTTGAAAAGGCTTTGCTAGAATCCACGATGTCTTCAATATTCAATCCTATCAGTCAACTTTAAAGTCGATATTTCACTAACACTCAATACCTTTTAAATACCAAACATGCGATGCAGTTTCGCGCGCTTTTATCCAGTTGACTTAAAGTTAATTTCCGCGCGGCTAATGTTGTTTGTAAAATGGTAAATGTTTGACAGGTTGCCGTGACAGGTTGTAAGGAGGTATTAATGACAGTGGCTGTCAAAATTGTGCAGATATATATGCTACCGGAGATTAGCTGCTGCGATTAAGGCACTGGTCAAGTAACTTTGATATGAATACATGTTTTCAATAATAGCTTACTCCTTAGCTTGGTAGCTTAAGCTTAGCTTGGTACTCGTTCAGAGTAGGCAAATGAGCACACATAGTCCAACGTTAAATTCAATTTGCATGTACTAACATACAAATACAACACAAATACAACGGCGTACAAATTCTGATTGTAGCAATGTTTCTAAATACTTTAGAAACATTGCTACAATCAGAATTTGTACGCCGTCGGGCAGGGTATAGTGCTACATATAATGAATTATTTACCACCACTGTAATCAGATTGACATATACTCACAAATGAAAATCTCTGATTTTTGAACTTTGGAAGTTTCAACAGAATACACCGTGGGGTCGCATAACCCGACAGATTTTAGCCAATTATATGGTTAAAAGGAGTAAAGCAAAGAACCTAGACCAAAAAATAATTGCTATGTTTTTTCGTAGTCCGCGATGGTGGTAAACAAGTATACCGCCTGCCACAGTATGATAAGCAGACACCATAGCCTATTGACGATTGCAGAAGGGTTACTCACCACTAGAAATACAACGGCACGTACAGCCCGCAGCAAAAGCACTACTAATGACCTACAGACGACGCTAATGTCAAGAGGATAAGGACTGGCTAGATAATTTTGAGCGTGTTATTGTGCGTAGCTACTTCTGCTGCTGACCGTACCTACAGAAGTAGTTGTGTGTCTGTGTCTGTGTACTGAAATACCGAACAAACAATCTTCGGGGCGTTGAATTACGTTATATTTTGACTGCGTCATATAAGTATATTATTATAATCAGGTACAGTTAAAGTAAACTCAACGCGGCCTGGCACTCATTGTTAGAATAACAATACGCGCATAGACCATACAGCTGTTTGTAGATGGCGAAATAGGCACATATCATAATCATCAAATTCAGCCGAAAGACGTCTACTACTGGGCATAGGCCTCCCCCAAAGAGTGTCAAAGTGACCGGCAGTGCGCCACCCGCATGCAGCGGATTCCCGCGAACTTTACCAGGCCATCAGTCCACCTTGTGGGGGGCCTACCCACGCTGCGCCTTCCGGGACGTGGTCGCCACTCGACCAGGAGGACCAACCTTTACCAGGTCACCTTCCAGGTCTTCGCACCCCTGACCCCCCTGGTACCCTGGCCGCTACCACAACCAGGGTACCGGGGGTCGCCGGAACCTCGGGGCCGTGGTTTGTACCTTCCATGGGGGGAATATGCCATAATATAGTTACTGAAAAGCTGAGGCTCTACAATCTCGAACTAATTACCTACAAATAAAAATAAACCCTGACGCAACGAACGTACAAAACTTCCGAATAAAAAAAAACCGTAATAAAATTGGTTCATAATTGTAGGACCTACGTACAATGCAGGCAATATTCTTCCTCAGAAGCCTTTAACATTTTAGTATTTTCATAAAACAAACCTTACCTATCATAATAACGCCTATACAGCGGTATTTTCAAAATTTTGAAAAGTCAATGAATTCAGAAAAACTCCCTTCGGACAGATGAACTCTTGGCAATGTTTTTCAGAGCCCTACCTCTCTGAAAAGCCCTAGCAGTATTTTGAGCAGAAGTACCTCCTTATAGCACGTCTATCATGAGACGGCCGCGACATACTCTCGATTTTTCTCGCATATACGTCTTGTTCTAAGTGTTCTAATAAGAGAGAGACGGATAGTACGAGAAAAATCAAGAGCTCGCGCGCCGTCCCGTGATAGCCGTGCTGAAGACCACAGCCATAATAAGACCACTGCTTGGTGTTGTGTTCCTGGTGTGAGTAAGGCCGTTAGAGCTCCCGAGTATGCGCTGTGTCGAGAGTGACGGACCTGCTTTTGTCTCTAGCTGTCAACACAACGAATGCTCAAATCAATAAAAGGTCGGCAGCGCGCTTGTGATTCTTCCGGTGTTAGAAGCATCCATAGGCGACGGTGCAGCTTTTTATCAGGTCGTATATGCATACATGCTTGCCACCGTCGAAGCATAGAAAAAAACTACATTTAGGGAACATTTGAAACACGTTCCAAAAAGTCTCCAGGTAATGAACAAGGAATACGGGGAATGCCGACAGCAGGTGCTTCTCCGTATTCTACTCTATGGCCAACGATTTTATCATTAATCATGTTGAATTAGGAGTCCGGAGTCACCATGACTCGACTACGTTTGGTTTGATTCGATCTTTTGTTGATTTTGCTCGAATCCAATCGGAGAAATGGTTGGAGCGGCATTATTGTGGGCAACTAGGTTTTAAAAAGCTTTCTACGCTGGATTTTCGGCGATGGAAAACATCGTGAGGAAACCGGTCTAGTTCCAATAAGGTTTAGTTTTCCCTGGTTGGAAGGTCAGGTGGCAGTCGCTTTCGCAAATTAGTGTTTACGCCAAATCTTGGGATTAGGTGGCAAAGCGGTCCCGGGCTCGTTTAGGACACAACCGGGAAGTATAATTAAGTTTTTCGTCACAAACATAATATGTCCAATGCATAAGGCCACTGGGGGGCAGTAGGTGTGGTCAGTAAGTTGTCAGTGTCAATTGTCGGCCAAGTCTTATTCACAGTTGTAACTAAGTTAATCTAGTTACTCGTATTAATTTAGTATCTAATAGAATTAAAATAGTGCCCTGTTTGTTTAATTTTGAAAGCTGTTGCACGCCTGTTATTGATGCGGGCAGGACTTGGTTCTTTTATTTCTTCTGTCATGTTGAGCTTTAAATATATTGTTGGTGTCTAATACATAAATAAGGTGGGTACAGATACATAACTAACGGATACTAACGCGCCTATGTATTTAATTTAAATGAGTCAGGGAGGTACAAATACAGTAGGTACTGCAAGCGTACCTCCCTAACGATTATTTGCAAGTTCAGCCAAACAAGGACAAGGATATATTAAGAGGGATAGAAATTATTATTGGTCCTTTCCAAGGTGTCGTATTATGTTATTCAAAATGTATCTAAATCAGTTTAAGAGTAAAAGATTAATGAACAGACAATTACTTTTACATTTAAAAGAACGTAAATCATCGAAGATAAAATCCATCAAAATGGTACCAGCTTTAAGATCAATCTAGCCATGTCGTAATACTATACAAAATAGACTAAAAGTAAATAGGACTAGTAATATATTGGACACCGAAGCTCATACGTGGGCGGTACAATAGCCCGTGTGGGCCCTTATTAAGTTATGACCACGGATATAAGCGAAACTAAGGTTTAAGGGCGATTAATATCGATATAACATCTGCTTTTAACATCATGCATTTATTTTCTAGAGTATATATAGTTAGATAATTTACATTAACTTAATGATATTAAAACTAAGTTGAATCGAAAGGCCCTCGAGGCATTGTACCGAGGATACTGGCCGCATTTCCTCGCTGAATTGCAATGCTGATACGTTAAGCGAAACCCGCCAGCTTTTCGGTCACCAGTTACATCGACTAGACGTTTCGCGATTTCTGCAAAAAACTTATGCGCACTGGGACCTCACGGACCGAGGGTCTCGACGCCAAAGGAGGCGAAGTTGTACTCTCTGCCGAGGCCTCCATATTTGCTACGTTTTATTACTTGTGCTATTTCCTATTGTGCACCCTTATCATCATCCTCCTAGCGTTATTCCCGGTTGTGCCCCTAAAGGAGCCCGGGGTCCGCTTTGACACCTAATCCCAAGATTTGAAATAGGCACTAGTTTTACGAAAGCGCCTGCCATCTGACCTTCCAATCCAGAGGGAAGACTAGACCTTATTGGGATTAGACCAGTTTCCTCACGATGTTTTCCTTCACCGAAAAGCTAACGGTAAACATTCCGTACATAATATCCGAAAAATTCATTGGTACGAGCCGGGATTCGAACCCACGACCGCCGCTTGAAAGCTGCATGCCTGAACGACTAGGCTACCGTAGCTCTGCGCCCTTTTAATGAATTCATTTCAAAACTAGCACCCGCGTGGCTCCACCCTCGTATTTAAAAAGGTCCACGAAATAAAATAAAGCCTATTTCCATCCCAAAGATCGAAGATGTTCTATTGAAAAATAAAACAGGGTGAGTAATCTAGGAGACATTCTAAAAACATATAAACTTACATTCAACTAACATCAGGTAACGCTTTATTATAAGTATAGAATTATAGATTAACAAAGAGTGGACACTGTATGGGAAACTTGAACGAAGCCCCTACAAACTTAGGTCCGTTATCAGATCGGACCGCGATCGCAGTATCGCGAAATCGGATCTTTCTGATTTCACGACCCATATATAGAGGAGACCGTTTCCTTAGTTAACAGGCACATCTATGTTAAGAGCTATTCGCTATGCTAGAAAGGCATATAGCCCGCAAATCGCCGTAGAGAATGAACTGAAGAGAAACTCCCACTTAACTTTGTCAGATACCTTAAACATCCGTTTTTACATCTGCTATTCAAAAAAGAATCACTATTGCCCTCATTTCTCGGATCAAGTTGTTCTTTTTCCCTGATATTGCGTGTTTAATTTCAACTTTCCTCATAGAAGGTATGAAAAACAGTATAGTGCCAAATTATTTCCGTCTTGGGCAAGTTTACGCTCAAGAATGCAGAATCTTCGCTTCACTCAGGATTAAAGGACGAGGTAGGCCAAGGAAAAGGTGCATATACTGTGTGAGACATGGACCTACTCAGGACAAGCTATGGTAATAATAATACCACGTCCGAGCGAGATGGTGGCATACAAATCTCAATAAGTGTGAGAAAGGGAAATATAATTCGTTGTCTTTGTAATAGTTCCTCTTTTGTTTGTTTGCTGCAACTGATTTAGTACGAGGTTGCGGCAAATAAACCATCACCCGCCCAAATGAAGTAGGTTGTTAATGGTATGCCGTCAGCCATTTTAAGATCAGTTTTAAATTTAGCTGCCTAGGAGCCTTTCCGTCCCTCATTACAACACGTATATCTTGTCCTGAGTATTATAGGTCCGTGGTGTGAGACGATATGTAGAGAAGAAGTGAGCGGCGACATGACAGAGGTATGGTGGACCGCCACCGTCTTAGTATAAAAAACCCCATGGCCTATTGTAAACTGTGAACGTTATACAAATCTACTTCGTCTCAGGGGTCCGTAATGCCAAATTAAAGCCGACCTTGTTAAAATTCTTATACTAACTAGGTTTCATTCAAATCACACCTATCGAATCAAATTTTACGTTTTTTGTACTTATACGTTTCGCCGCAAACGATTTGACACGTCTAGTGAACTGTTCGAGTTTAGTGACAAGCCAAAAACTACCTTACATTAGTAGCATATAGTCGTTTGTTGTTTGCGTTCCATTTAAAGATTATTCTGTTAAATTTCGTTCCTGTGCAGGTATGATGATAAAACTCAGTCAAGTGAAATTCAATCTCATGCCCATGGCATAGACAGACGGATTTTTTTTCCTCACTTCATCCCTAACAGTAGTAATTAGGTATGTTACAATTCTTATATAATTGTCACGTTTAACCGTATCACCGCTCGACGGCGTAATACATCTCGGTTTTACTAATTTTCAGCATTATTTTTCCCCAAAATGTTGTTTTACTCTTGTATTTTAGTACCCTCTAGTTCGTAACTTCTTGTAAGTTGATTTGTAGCTTTATTATTTGTGCAGTCGACTGCGGTTCTACATAGGCCACACTGAAAGTTTTGCACTCCTGGCTATTCGCACTCATTCCAATTTCGAATTGATTATTTTATAAAAATATAGACCTTTGTTTATGGAATGTACTAAATATTGGCGGGAAATCGATAGTCATTTGTTTTTTTTGTCAGTTCGAAATAAACCGATTGCATTAAAAATGGATTTGACGCGTAAAGATTTTAGAGCAATGATTTTTTATGATTTTAAAAGTTCTCTTTCTCCGCATGAGTGTAGTACTCGCCTTTAAAATGCATTTGGTGTTGAAGCACCACATCTGAGCACCGTGAGACGTTGGTACGCTGAATTTAATAGGGGCCGTGTTAGTCTCGATGACGAGTTTCGTGAAGGTCGACCGTCAACCGCGGTCACTGAAGAAAACGTTGCTGCTGTGAGACGACTGATAGAAGAAAACCGACGAATCACTTACGACGAAATTCGAGGACAATTAGGGATTGGTATGAGTCAAATACAAAAGATTTTACACGAAAATTTAAAAGTCAGGAAACTTTGTTGTCGGTGGATTCCTCATGAACTAACTTCAGGCCAAAAACGGGCACGTGTCGACTGGTGCCAAGAAATGCTGCGGAAATATAAGAACGGATGTTCAAATGGTGTATATAACATCGTAACAGGAGATGAAACATGGATTTATTGTTACGATCCAGAAAAGAAACAACAGTCTAGTGAATGGGTCTTTGAAGGTGACAGTAGGCCAACAAAAATTCAACAAGCCAAAAGCGTTGCCAAACAAATGATCGCTTGTTTTTTTTCAAAAAGTGGCCATGTCTGCACAGTCCTTCTAAATAATAAAAGAACTGTAAATGCCGAGTGGTACACCACAACTTGTTTGCCCATAGTCTTTGAAAAAGTTCGCGAGACACGACCACGAAGCCGCATACTCCTGCATCATGATAATGCGTCCCCCCACACTGCAAAAAAAAAACAAAAGCGTTTTTGAGTTCTGAAAATGTGGAGACCGTGGCTCATCCGCCTTATAGTCCAGATCTTGCACCCTGTGACTTTTACCTTTTCCCGAAAATCAAGGATTTGATGAGAGGTTTAACATTTAAGACGCCCGAAGATGCAGTGGCGACATTTAACCAACACGTCGAAAACATGCAGTCAAGCGACTGGGTATCATGCTTTGAAAAATGGTTCGAGCGGATGAATAAATGTATAAAATGCAAGGGAGAATATTTTGAGAAGCAGTAAATGTATTAGTTTTGTTTTAAATTGTTTTATTTAAAAGTTACGCAATACTTTCAGTGTGGCCCTCGTAACCTGCTAATAACATCACTGTTTTCTCCGCATTTAATATTATTGTGAACTATGGTGTAGATATTTTTTATCAATTTTCACCAGTTTTATTTTCCGTTCGTAATTTTTTTCTGGAACCGAACTAACCTAAACTAAATTAATGGGTTGGGCGATGAGTTATGAAAAGTCCTGAAAATTTTAAGAAATTCAAACGTTTTCAAAGCTCAAATAGCCATGTTTTTAATCTAAAAACTCTTCAATATCATTAACACGCTATTTACAACTTAATACTAAAGATAAAACTAACCTCTTCCCAAATTACAGTCGTAAGCGTACCCAATTGAGAAATAACCAGTATTTGACAAACACACACAAAAAAAAAACTATCCGTAGCAAAATGTGTTTAACAAAATTCTTACAAGCCGCATGTTTCAATCGAAAACGCACTAAATTACATTAAAATACGAGTCAAAATCGACTTAAACGCGTTGGGATAGGGTTTAATTTTCAATGGGAATCGTTGCTGTTGTTTTGTTTCGATAAGGAATAAAAAATGTTGGAAAAAAGGCTTGTATGGTTTTGCTTCGGTGCACTCGTTAACCTTAGATGTATTCATATAGAGTGGTTATTACCGAGTAGTTTTGTTGATGAATGAATGCTTTGCGATTGCTAAAGTTAGGTTTATGTTATTAATGTTTAGGTTAGCTGGAAGAGATCGGTTAAAGGGATAGGTTCGCTTTTGTTTTCTTTATGTTTTTTTCGTACCTATTGTATATTTTATACCGTGTTATGTGAAGCTGCGCTAAGCAAGAGGAAAATCTTACACAAATTGAACTAGGTCCAGAGTAAGCTTAATAAGGCTGGTGCTATTGGTACTGGGTGAAGTTATATTTAATATACCTATATAAATACTTAAATACATAAAAAAACATCCAAGACTCGGGAACAAACCAATATTACAACCATAATTTAAATAGCTTATTTTTATACATGCCTTACAGCCTTTAGCAAGTATTATGCTGAATATTATCTTCTTGCATATTTAAAATATTTTAAAAAATCCTTTTTTTGCTTACACTTTTCCTCTTTAATAAAGCGCAAGAGAGAGAAAATAAAAATATACATAAAAAAAACGAGTAACACATACTTAAAAAGTAAAAAATAGAGTTATACCTCTCGTTTGCGCTTTAAAAAAAGGTGGTAATAACAGCACGAGCGTGGGCGTGAGACAATCAGCGTAATTGAAATATAACTAACTGAATAAGTGGATAATGCCGGGGTTGTGGCCGCACTATATAATTACATGGCTCTTTGTCTCCTACTTGTTTTTTTGGCCTTTATTAGGTTGTTTTTGTGGTTGTTTTTGTAATACAATGATATATGGTCGCGCCGTTCGGTTATTGTCATAAAGAATGCAGTTTGGATACATTTTGTATGGAATCATATCAGTTTTATGATAACTATACATACATACATACATATAATCATGCCTGTTTCCAGGGGGGCTACTAGGCAGATTACGGATTTCTACTGGCTACGATCTTGACAAAGCTTTATTGCTTCATGCACTTTCGTGACATTCATCATACATGCTTATCGTTTTAGAATTTATGATATACGTATTTTAACAAATAAATCCATACTTCCATACCTGTATTATAAATGCGAAAGTGTGTCTGTCTATCTTCCTGTCTCTCTGTTACCTCTTCACGGTAAACCTTTGAACCGCTTGAGATGAAAATTGGTATAGAGATAGTTTGAATCCCGAGGAAGGATATAGAATAGTTTTTATTTTTTATAAGTAGGTAAAAAGGTGGTTAAAAGTTTGTATGGTCTTCGATATATAAACGAGTTCTACGCCGATCTTTTGTAATACCACGTCGGTGGTAAACAGCCATAACGCCTGATTCTAAACAGACACCTCAGCCTATTAACGCTTGCAACTCTTTCTAGTTCTAGTATTTACGCCAATTCTTGGTATTAGGTAGCGACTGTACCCAAAGTTCTTTTAGGATGTTAACTAGGATAACTTAATTACCAATTACTTTTTTTAAGTGTAACAAACAATTTATTTTCTAAAGTGAACATGATAACTAACATTAACTAAATTAAATTAAAACTAATTTAAATCTAAATATGGCCCCTCGAGGCATTGTACCGAGGATGCTGGCGGCATTTCCTCGCTGAATTGCAATGCTGATGCGTTGCGCGAGAAAGCCGCCAGCTCTTCGGTCACCAGTTACTTATCCCTACATAATAGGTATTACAATGTCACAGACTCGCGTAGCATCGAAGACTAAGGAACAAATTATTAATTTCCACACACATCGCTTAAAAGCTCATGAATGTTGGTTTTGCCAAGATTTTTCCATAGGAAACATTGGACGTGTTTTTTTTTCAAAACTGGCCAAGCCAACGTCACTCAAGTCAGCTAAAAACAAACAAACAAAAACTCTGGCTCGTGGCAGGTTTTTTTAAAGATAATTCGGCCGCTGTGGGCGGCATAATTGACTCATAAGGCTAACCGAATAATAGAATAAGTGGGGTTGTAGCCGCACTATGTAATTATTTTACAAGGAAGCTGCGGTCGGCACTTTTTTCTCTACGACGGTTGCAAACAAGCATGGCCTGTTTGATGGCTTCAGTAGTCACAAACGCATTCCCGACCTTTTATTGATTTGAGGATAAGCTGTGTTGCCAGCTAGAGACAAATGTACATACATATATACATTCACGCCTTTATTCCCAAAAGGGGTAGGTAGAGCACATGAAACTTATGTTCCAGCGCCACTTTTAGCATATATGTGGGTATAAAAGATCGACAAAATGTGATATTGCAGTGATAGGTTGCTAGCCCATCGCCCACAACACACTTCAACCCTGACAACAGACAAATGAGAGTCAAATGTAGGTCATTCAATACAGCGTATGCAGACTCAGGAGGTGAGGCTTTACACACCAGCAGAGGGGACCACGTAACTTTCCGAGGACAACTCAACGGTCATTTTCCCATACAAACATTAACAACTTAGAAAAGTTGAAAACCCCCCGACATTTTCATTTCAATGTTCAATATCTCAAAACCGGCTGAACCGATTTTGTTGAAACGTAGCTAAGAGCCATGTCGATCACGTCAGCTTTCGAACAAGAGAAGCCGCATCGAAATCGGTCAGTTCGTTTCGGAGCTACGATGTCGCAGACAGACACACAGATCCACAGATCTTTTTGCGTAGGGGATTAAAATAAGACATTTAGATCCACGCACGTAAAACCGATGGCCGTTGGGGCGGAAAGGTTCTCGGGTGGCGACCACGTACCGGAAGGCGGCGTGGGTAGGCCCCCCACACGGTGGACGATAACCGTGGGAGTCCGCTGGATGCGGGTGGCGCAGGACCGGTCACTTTGGCACTCTTTGGGGGAGGCCTATGTCCAACAGTGGACTTCTATCTTTATCTTCTTCAGAGACCTGACGCGCGCACAGTGCGTTACGTGACCGACCAGGAACTCGACACGTACAGTCAACAGCAAATATAGATGATCATTTTAGTACTTTGTCGCCATTAATGTAACAATTCTGCGACAGTTGGGATGCGTCAAAGTAGTGAACGTGACAAGGTACTAAAATGATCATCTACTTTTGTTGTTGACTATACCTACCGAGCAACTAATGGTGTTATTATGGCTGTGGTCTTTTGTAAGGTGGGGGCACTTCCCCGCATTTCTACGTCTAGCACAACTTGCTGCTCAGTTGCTTCGCGCGCGACTGAGCGTCTCCTGTCTCACTCGCACCGTGCAAAGTAGAAGGAGCAGGGTAGATCTTCCTCTACTCACTTAGTTGTTCTAGCCCTGTTGGGCTGCTTTCAATATGAGCCAGATGACATTCCACTGCAGGGTTAGCACAAGAACTCAATAAACTACCCGTCTCTTTATTGATTTAATTAGAAAGAGACGGGTATACTTAAAAGCATGAATAGATAAACGATCACGGATGCGCTTGCGCAGAACGATGACTAATTTTGTTAATATAGCCTGTCAATTCATTTTAATGACCATAAAAACAAATATCTGAAGTCCCTAGTTGAAAAAGAGCCTAATTCTCTTAATATCACTATGATTCTTAGTCTCTTCAACTAATATCATTATTATTTGTCATTCGACGTCAGATACGATCTTGGACATATATCAGTGACATACATTGTCATGGGTTTAATCATGGGATTATGGACCGGGAAATTTATATAAATTACTGTAATTCATTTAAAAAGGTTTGACCTATAAAATTGCTGTTCTTGTTTTGATATTATTTTAGCCATTTCTTATTTTTAACCCCCACGAATACGTTGAACATGTGTATTTAATGTGTCTGCCGTAGCACATAAACGACAGAACCGATTTGACTGAGGTTTTTTAATCGAAAGTCTCGAGTTGGTTCAACAAACATAGCTTTTGTTGTGACGGGATGTTTTGAATATTGATGAATGACAATTACCTAATTTTAGAAGGCTAACGAGTTATCTAAACTATTTATCTTTTGTTACAGAAAGAAATGACAACAAAGGCGTAGAAGGTGACATAATGGGCACAAAATACGCGGACGACGAAGAAAAAGCTATCTACGCGGAAAGAGTGGCGCACAGACTGCCTACTTTACAAGAAATCAAATCTGACACCAGACATAAGACAAGCTTCAAATTTGCAATGAAGAATAGTATACAATATAATCATTTCGGATACAAAGAAGAGTTAACTAGAAGAATGAAGAAAGAGTATAAATGTTACAATCTATGTTTCATAAGTGTTTGTCTCAGTTTTATTTTAGGATTAACAATAGGTGTAGTTCTGATGAAAACATCGCAAAATATAACTAGAAGAGTGACTATAAATAATAGTAACCTAAGAACATTAAATTCCTTTAAAAATGAAGCCAAGACTGAATTAGAAGTGAAACTGGAAGAGAACAAATATGACACAGTAACTGCTGGTCAGAAATATAACAAAGATGTTTATCCTAAAAGCTTAACAGAAGATATGAAGGAGATACTTAAGGATAACAAATCACATCACAGACATGTTATAGCTCATATAATGAATAGTACTAAGCCTTATGTTCCTAGCGCCCAAACCGTGTTGTACAATAATGTGTATTGGGGTCCTGAAGTTGAAGATTCGATGCCACAAGGATATGGTGAGAGTTCAGGCGGATTGTGGGAGCAGTATGTCGACCAAAGCGAGGTGATGCAGATGAAGCCTGGCTGTGGTCGAATGCAGAATCGACTAGTCATCTTCAAAGATGGCTCCCAAGCTTGTGTCAGATACAGGCAGAATACGGACCAAATCCAAGGAGAAATCTTCAGTTTCTACGTAGCCAGGTTGATGAATCTGACGAACTTGGCTCCATCCGTTTTGAAGATCGTTGATCTGAAAGATAAATTGTGGGTTAGTGTGGCTGGCGATATAGCATCAGCTCAATGGAACAGCAACAGAGCTGTGGTTTTGACCCAATATATACCTAGCCTGGAATCCGCAACGATACCAGATATCTTCAAACCAGCGAATCGACATTTAAACAAACACGACGTGCTCAAAATGTCATTGAAAGAGAACGATACAGCGTCGAAAGAAATTCTGATTGAGAAATTGAAAACGAAGGCGGTGAAGGTGAAAGAGGTGGGGAGTTTCGATCATATAGATGTGAAATTAAATAAGAAAACCATAGATGCGTTTGTAGAGTTAGCACAGTGGTCTGATCTCATTATTTTTGATTATCTAACAGCTAATTTAGATAGGATAGTGAATAATCTTTTCAATTACCAATGGAATGTCAATATTATGGATGGTCCCGCGCATAATTTGGCTAGGAAAATGGACAGTGGCTTGCTATTGTTCTTAGATAACGAATCAGGGCTCTTGCATGGTTATAGACTATTAAAGAAATACAACGTGTACCACAGTTTAATGTTGGATAACTTATGTGTATTCCGAAGAAGTACCATAGACGCATTGAAAAGGTTGTTTGAAATGAAAGCGATAGGTTTAAAGTTAAGTGATATGTTCCATAAGAAGAATAGTGCAGTGATTAGAGATATATTACCTCCTTTACCAGAGAAAAACGCTAAGATTTTACATGAGAGAATTGGTAAAGTATTGAGTCAAGTTGAAAAATGTGAACAAACTTTTGCTAACAGATAGTGAAAATTGTGTTAGGTCATACACAGGAATACCTTGGTCAATTAAGGATGGCCAGGACGCTCGACTCTCCATACAAACGTAGTTTGGTTCCCATTTTAAAACGGCATGCTAGAATAACATGAAAGTTTGTATACATAATGAAATCCGCCATATCTATTAGGTTGGAAACTAGTTCTGTTGCTAGTTTCGGATTGTGTATAAAACGTAGTATGCCATTTTAAAATGTGAACCTAATTTTTTGTGGAATGTCGACTTGAGTCGACTTTGCTAAGAACTTTGAATACAGGACAATACTTCAACTAAACTAATTAATTTTGTTCTTAACAAAGAACAAATTTAAACCTTAACATTCAAGAAAGAAGATATTTTGTTGTTCTGCCTGTATATGTCCAGTTTAGGAAACAATTGTCTAAATCACAAGGTTTTATGATATTGTTTTCCAATATCGCCTTCGGCTATATTATGGCAAAAACAATACCGCAGGGGCTCAATTCAACAGCTGTTGACATCGCCAAGCTTTTTACTACCAGCACAGCTATTACAACAACGCGCGCGAGCTCTCTCGATTTTTCTCGCTCTATACCTCTCTCTTAGTTTTCTAATAAGAAAGAAAGAGGGATAGTGCGAGGTAAATCGAGAGAGCTCGCGCGCCGTCTTGTGATAGCCGTGCTGATCAGTTGACAAAATTTCGCACATACCTATTCACTTCAACTTCTTATGAATGTTAAAATATCGCTGGTAATATTGTCACTTTTCGTGAAACTGTCCTATACATGGGCATCAAGGAGCGTGTTATTAAGTATACTTGAGATTATTCGGGTTAGCCGAATTACATCAGTCGTCCATTAAAAAGTAACCCTACCTTCAAAGGTAGAAGGTTTTATAAAAAGTCGGCCACAATAATCTCAACCGTAAGAATTGACCCTCGTGTACTTCGATAGTGGGTGTAAGCATTTTTCGATACCAAATATTATTTATTGTACATTATTGTGAATATATTGTAATATGTCTGTGCCAGTTGACTATCGCGTGATATTTATATTAATAATTAATTGTAATAATGTAAATAATGCTTAAGATATACGTATGCCATTAAAATATTTTTAAATATTAAATTTTGTTTATTTTGGGCCATCAACAAGAACCAATACCTTGGTATAAAAGACTAAAAGGTTATAGAACGAGCGAGCGGAGCGGACGAAGCTCTATGCTTCAGCTAGGACCCAAAATCGATTCTGTCCAGCCGGCGTTCTCGTGATTTTTTTGACATAGTTTTTTGCCTTGACACTTTTTTTGAATGACAGATTAGCTCGTTTAACAGCTCAGAGACACTAGTTATAGTTTTGTTTAGTTAATATCTCATATACATGATATTTATACCACGACAAACAAGCATTACCCTATGTCCTGGAAGCTCTGTGTCTCCAGAAGAGTTACAACTGCGTTGCTGACAATTTTGAAGTGAAAACCTCTTTAGCGGCGCTGTGCACTTTTTGGGTTGGGGAAAAATTGTTAAACTCGCCACAGGTCACGTGGCCGTAAGATTGGAATGCGTTAGGTGTAACCAATTCGGATTTTTGAAAATCCGGAGGGCGTACTAAAAAATCCGTAGAATTCCGTATTTCCGGTTTTTATTTAAGGATTTGCTGTGTCGAGGGCTAGAGATGCACATCATAATCATCATCATTTTCAGCCTTTAATCGCCCACTGCTGAGCATAAACCCCTCTTCGAGTACGCCACTTATACCAGTCCCGTGCTAGTCTCATCCAAGAATGACACGCGGTCTTTTTTAACGTCGTCAACCCATCGAGCTGGTGGACAACCGACGCTTCTTTTTCCTGTTAGTGGCCACCAATCCGTTATACCAGCCAAAGCCATTCTCGACCAATTTCTACGCGGGCCGCAAAGACATTTTAGCTAAGGAGCCACAAGGTCAAATTATGGTTTTTACACTAGGGCCACTCATGACGGGCCACTCGCAAAAGGTCGACGGGCCGCAGGTTGAATATAGCTGGAGTACCTACACCATGGGTCACCATGGGAGAAACCTGGTCGCCTGAAAGTACAGGGTACTTTATGGCGGATTTGCCACAAGTGCCTAGTTCTGATTTTTTGCAGACTTGTTAATGATGTTGTCCCAAATTCCCAAGCAATAATCCAAGTTTGGGACCTCGAGCGCCGAACGCAACTTTGTCAAAAATCGAAAATACCGCGAAAACCCTAAAGTTCTAGTTATTGAAAATACCTTCTTAGGACGTTTTTAAAAAAGACTAAATTTGCTACCATATGAGAATAGAATTCTCTCTGTAGACCCGATAGTTTCCAAGATAAAGCTTTTCAAAATTCCTAATTTTTTAGAACTTTGACTCAAGGCTTTGATCTATAAAGTAACTGGACTAAATAGGAAACATCAGTAAGTGAGATGATATCCCTCTGCCATACCACTAACGGCTCGACCACGACGGGCGACACAGCCAGCGACAGCGAGAGCGAGAGCGAGAGATCGGAACGTGCTGGCCTCTCGCTGCCACATATAGCAATATCAAAGTATTGATATGTTTCGACGCGCCGAGGCGTGTGAAGAAAGATGACATCAAATTATTGAAAAAATATAAAACGTAAGTCTAGTGTAATCTAATCAACCCCCTGAAACATCCGTGAGCTCTTTGAACAACAGTTCGGGTTTAGGTGTAATCATAATTTTGGCATAACGACGTATTACTGCAACGAATATATGGTGTCCGAGCCCAACGTCATAGGAGAAATCCAATCTGCAAGATTCCGCTGGCTTGGACACCTTGAAAGAATGCCAGTAGACAGGGCGGTGAAGAGAGCCTGCGTAGGACGACTGAGCGGTCGAAGACCAGGGGGCCTAGACAAGGTTACAATCGATAAGCGCTAACGCCAATAGAAAACTAAAAAAATGTATGTGTATGTATTGTCGATTGTAATCTTGTCTAGGCCCCCAGTTGGTCGGCCTAGATATCGTTGGAGGGACGAGGTGGAGAGAGACCTTCGCGCCCTGCACGCAGAAAACGGGGAGGAGATCGCAGAGAACAGGGCGCACTGGCGCCAACACGTATCGGAGGCCAAAATCCACTTCGGGTCGCTGAGCCAGCGGAGTAAGTAACGTATTACTAGGTATTCTAAATACTCGTAGGCTGTACTAATCTTTTGGACATTATCATAATCACAATTCTCAGCCTGTAATCGGCCACTGCTGAGCAGTGGGCTAGTAATAGAGTGCGGGAGGGGTATGTTTGTGTGACGACTGTCGTTAGAGCTAAATATATGGGCAATTTTACACAAACCTATATCGTGCCACAGTAAGTTTAAAGATATAAGATAGACGATGACATACATACTTATATAGATAAACAAAGACTCAAATACACACAGAAAACCTCTAAGACTGGGGGACCTATCGCACGAATAAATGTCTTGGGATTCGAACCCGGGACTGCCAGCTTCGTAGCCACCAACTAAGCAGGCAGTTACTGATGTATACCTACATATAAATAAAAATTAGATAATAGTAATAATAATTAATTGATAAAACATAATAGTTAATACTGCTCTGAAAGTGGCCAATATCGTCATAAATATACTTGAATATAGAAGTCAGCATAGCCGTCCTGCTTTCATTGTGACTGTCATATACAGCGTAAGCCTGGTTATACATACACATGGAAATTAGTTTAGCCAACATAATCCTACTAATATTATAAATGTGAAAGTTTGGATGTTTGTTGCTCAATCACGCCTTACGGCCCGCTAACCGATCTAGATGAAGTTTTGCACGAAGATAGTTCATAGCCCGGACCAAAATAGAGAATATTTTTCATCCCGGGTCCACGCAGACGAAGTCCCGGGCGGAAACTAGTTATAAATAAATAAATACAATATACATATACATTTTAGGGGAAAATCTTACACAAATCGAACTAGTCCCATATTAAGCTCGATAAGCCTTGTGTTATGGGTACTAGGCGACGATATATTTAAGAGGTATAAATACTTTAAACACATAGAAAACATCCAAAACTAGCAAACAGATATTCATGCCCATCACACAAATATTTGCCCTTACCGGGATTCGAACAGTGGATCTTCAGCTTCGTAGGCAACGTCACTACACTTTCGGCTCACCGGTCGTCAAAATTATCAACTCCTTTTTATATTAGATAGCTTCTGCCCGCGACTCCGTCCGCGTGGAACTCGTTTTTATATCGTAGCTCGATACAAACTTTCATCCCCCATTTCACCCCCTCAGGGGATGATTTCCGGGATAAAAACTATCCTATGTCCTTCACCAGGATTCAAACTATCTCCATACCAAATTTGCATCTCAATCGGTTCAGCGGTTTAAGCGTGAAGAGGTAACAGACAGGCACACTTTCGCATTTATAATATTAGTATGGATTGGCTCAAGCGGCCATCATGAACCGAGCGGTTAAGTAAATAGATAATTACATAATTAGATACAGTTTAGACAAATATGTCCGCTCTGGTCCGGAGTGAGTTGTGGAAGCATTGTGCATTTCAATGCTGTGTGTGGCATACATTAGGCATGGGCGGGGGGGCGGGCGCTTCACTTAAGGTGGAGTGGACTATAGGCCCGCTGCCACCATACTGGAAATAAGGACCTAAGCAACTCCTCATGTATAAAACCATGATGTATTTAATCCTAATAATATTATAAGATAAGATAAGATAAGATACATTTATTGAAAAAACTGTGTACATTGTCATAAATGCGAAAGTTTGGATGTTTAGATGTTTGGATGTTTGTTACTCAATCACGCTTAAACGGCTCAATCGATTTTGATGAAACTTTGCTCGAAGATAGTTTATAGCCTGGATTAAAATATAGGATAGTTTTGGCCCGGGTCACGCAGACGAAGTCACGGGCGGAAGCTAGTATATAATATGAACTAGAGAATTTCGCACACAATCCTACTAATACATATTATAAATGCGAAAGCTTAGATGTTTGGATGTTTGTTACTCAATCACGCTTAAACGGCTGAACCGATTTGAATGAAATTTTGCACGAAGATAGTTTATAGCCTGGATTAACATATAGGATAGTTTTTATCCCGAGTCCACGCAGACGAAGTCGTGGGCGGAAGCTAGTATTTTTGATAAGTCTCTTGTGACAATTTTTTTTGCCCATTTCTCATCAGCCTTTATCTCTGTAGTGCCCTAAACGAGCCCAGGGTCTGCTTTGGCACCTAATACCATGATTTGGCGTAGGCACTAGTTTTACGAAAGCGACTGCCATCTTATCTTCTAACCCATAAGGAAAACTATACCTTATCGGGATTATACCGGTTTTCTCACGAAGAAACAAAATACTTTTTACGCCATTTTAGCTATAATGCGTTTGATAAACGTTTATGAATAAGACCATCTTGGAATCAAATCAAGTTGCCCGTATATTTGCTGTTACTACCTCAGAACTCCGTCAATACTGCAGCTAAAATAAGGAGACGCTACACGAGCGGAATCGGCAGGACTGCCAAATCAAGGTCATAAAAAATCAAGTATGGAGTGACCTTGATTTGGCCGGCCGTGCTTCCGACACGTATCCACACGGGCCGAATCCCTGTGTGTGCGTGTAGCGTCTCTTATAGTAAAAACTAGCTTCCGCCCGCGACTTCGTCTGCGTGTACCCAGGATAAAAACTATCCTATATTTTAAGTCAGGCTATAAACTATCTTCGTGCAAAATTTCATCCAAATCGGTTAAGCCGCTTAAGCGTGATTGAGTAACAAACATCCAAACATCTAAACATCCAAACATCCAAACATCCAAACTTTCGCATTTATAATATTAGTAGGATAGTAGGATAAATTATTATATTGCCAATAAAGAAAATTCACGATAATTCACAGTTCAACTTATACAGAATTTGATGACCTGGTAAAGGTCGCGGGAGTCCGCTGGATGCGGGTGGCGCAGGACCGGTTACTGTGGCACTCTTTGGGGGAGTACTATGTCCAGCAGTGGACGTCTTTCGGCTGATATGACGATGCTGTTTTGTTACACCTTCGTCGGATAAGATATAATACCAAGCTGCATTTTATAACATCTGTATAACCTATGTTTAGCAAATAAATACTTTGATTTTGATGATACAAAGTTTCATAATTTTCTAGGATAGCGTTTTAAAATGAGATCCAAACTACGTCTGTATGGAGAGTCCAGCGTCCTGGGTACTCTTAACTCTGAATATTGGCAGCAACTTGCCCTTAAGCATTAATTATGCATGACTACCAGTGTTCTTCAAAATATAAATAACAATGGCGTTTAGGATTCATTTCTCCGTTTATTCTAATGCGTGTTTGAACAGCGCCTCCCTGACAGGACAAAGGGCGTCTTTATTCCGGCTGCACCGATTGTGATGGAGTCGCTAACTGCTTTGGAATGAATAAGTATGATTGAAATTTATACTACGACTAGCTACTCTAGCTAGTCGCGTAGCTTCACCTGTGCATTAGAATGAACGCAGGCGCAGCTGCGGGATTAATTAAGGCCTCCACCCACCGAACGCGTGTCGTGCGCGGCGCGTGTGCTGCGTGGGCCCGCGCAAGTTATAAAGCATTGAAACTACACTTCAAACACCCATCGAACGCGGGCCCGCGGCGCTAAAGTTACAACGCGGCAGCGTGGCCGCGTGTCGTGCGCGTCGCGTGTGATGGAGATAGTGAGATACATATTATATGTGTTGTATTATTAAAAGACCAAGGTTTCTATTCAAAAGTTCTGTATTCAAAATCACATTAAGCTAACCACCAGGATATAACATGACAGCCCGTTGGTTGTCAAAATCAAGTGTTATAGATAAGACAGCAATAGATACAATATCTTACAACATCTTCCCCTATAAGAATATAAACAAAAGATAGTCGTTGATTAGACTAACAGTAACAGTGCTTATAAAATTTAAAAATCTTATTTTTAACAATAGTTAAATTATTATTAGAAAATTGTTTAAGTTTCATAATCAGCATATTTATCTGAACGCTTTATTAATCTACCTGATCTAGTTCGTATTTGATTTGGGTCTGGAAGTTCTGTGTCACTGCTGCTAGGATCAGGGATACATTCTGAAGTTGCATTTGGGTATGATTCTTTTCCTTGTGAAGTTTCAATCTCCGGTTCTTGGTTTGCTATTGTTTCTTCTCCAGGCCTTATAAATATTTCATTCCTATTGTATCTCTTTCCGTCCTCATTTTCCACAATATAAGATCTGGGTTGATCAGTCTTTTTCACAATTTTTCCTCTTATCCAGGTATTGTCTGTTGGCATTTTCTTAAATCTAATAGACTGATTTTCTTTGTATGTCTTTCTCATTATTGCAGTCTTGTCATAATCATGTTTAACCTTCTCTTTCTGACTTTCCAGAATCTTTCTATCCTTATCATACGTTAGTTTAGGGACCAGAGTCGCAAATGAGCAGGGAATATTTGTCCGTAGTTGTCTACCCATCAAAATAGCCGCTGGTGAATGTACTTTACCCCTAGGGGTGTTCCGATGGTTCAGCAGAGCCAGTAAAGGGTCTTCATTCCCGTCTTCAGCTTTTCTAAACATTTTTTTAACCGTTTTTACAGCACTTTCAGCTAAACCGTTAGATTTTGGATAGTGTGGACTGGACTTTATGTGTGTAAAGCCCCAGTCTTTGCCATTTGCAAAAGATTTGAATAGTTCTGAATCAAAACAAAGTCCTCCGTCCGTATATAATATCAATGGAATTCCATGTCTCGAAAATATTGTCTTTAGTTGATTAATCACTGTTATACTTCTTAAATCTCTTAAGCCTCCAACTTCAATGTAGTTAGACAAAGCATCGACCACAACCAAGTATTGTTTCTGTTTAAATTCAAATATATCACAACCTACTTCTTGCCATGGTAGCATTGGTACTTTTTTATACTCCAAAATCATTTTTTGGTTATTATCCTGGTATTTCTGACAAATTCCACAACTATTCACAAACTTCTTGATATCTTGTGCTATTCCTGGCCAATACATAGTCAGTTCGGCTCTACAAGACATTCTTGAAATACCAGGATGTCCAGAGTGAAGACTTTTTAGCATGTCACCTCTCAGGGATTTAGGTATAATAAGTCGGTCGCCTTTAAACAGTATATTTTTATTCATAACAATTTCTTCACGAAACTGGTAGTATGGTTTCAATTCATTTTCAATATCTTTATAAAACTTGGGCCATCCCTTCAGGCAGATATCTTTGAGTTTGCACATTAGAGTGTCTTTTTCAGAAGCTTGTGAAATTTTTTTCCAACATTCTGCAGTGACAGGTAAATTTTGCAACAATAAACAAACTTGCAATTCTGTTTCCTGTTCCAGGTCAGTTTCTAGGTCACATCCTTTGATTGAAAAATCTCTTGATAAAGTGTCTGCAATGTATAAGTACTTTCCTGGGGTATATACCACATTTAATCTAAACGGTTGCAGTCGCATCATCATTTTCTGCAATCTGGCAGGTACTTTACATAATGGCTTATTTATGATTCCTAAAATTGGTTTATGATCAGTTTCCACTTTAACTGTGTCCCTGCCAATCAAATATTGTTTAAACTTTTCAACTCCAAAACACACAGCCAAAACTTCTTTCTCAATTTGAGAATATCTAATTTGCGTCGCAGACAAAGCTTTTGAAGCATAGGCAATGGGACATCCGTTTTGAAGTAACACTGCACCCAATCCAACTGAGCTTGCATCTACACTTAATGTCAATTCTTTTTCTGTGTCATAGAATGCTAATATTGGTGCATTTGTTATCTGTTTCTTAAGTTCGTCAAAATATTTATCGTGATTTTTGTCCCATGTATACTCCACATCCGTTTTTAACAGGTTTCTTAATGGTGCTGTTAGATCTGCATATCCTGGAATAAATTTTGACAAATAATTAAACATTCCCAGTACCCGTTGCAAAGCTTTTTTGTCTTTTGGAGGATCCAACTCTGTCACTGCTTTTACTTTTTCCTGGTCAATGCTCACTCCATTCTGACTAATTACATGTCCTAAAAACGTAATTTCCTTTACAAAGAACTGGCATTTTTTTGGATTAAACTTAATTTGATTTTCTTTTGCTTTTTCAAGTACCTTGCATAAGATTCCTTGCAGTTGTTCTTCTGATTCTGCCCAACACAGCACGTCATCTTGGAAGGTAGCCACATTATCAATGTCCTGGAAAGTGTCACAGACAACTTTATGAAATATCTCTGATGCCGGGGAAATACCAAAAGGCAAACGTAAAAATCTGAATCTTCCCCAGGCTGTCTGAAAAGTACATAATCGGGAGCTTTCATCATCAAGAGGGCACATCCAAAATGCAGACTGAGCATCCAACTTACAATAAATCTTAGCACCAGCTAAGCGTGCAGTTATGTCTTCAATTTTAGGGAACGGATAATGTGCTCGTTTGAGTGCCTTATTCAAAGGTCTGGGATCTAAACATATCCTGAGAGAGCCATCTTTCTTTTGAACTACAACCATCTGACTCACCCAATCTGTTGGCTCCGTCACCGGTGCAATGATGCCTTTTTCCACCAAATGGTCCAATTCTTCTTTTACCTTGGGCATTAAACTATAAGGCAGTCTTCTGGCTGGAGAAACCACTGGCTTCACATTTTTATCCACCTCCAGCTTGACTACATGCGGTACGCAGCCTACATTTCCATCAAACAGTTCTTCATATTTTTTCGGAATCACAAACCCCAAATGGTTAATTTCATCAATTCTCTTAATAAACCCGAGCATTTCAGAACTTTCCAAACCCAAAATATTGTAACAGTCTGAATTTACAACAAAGAACTCTATGGGGTACAACTTAGACTTGTATTCACAGGACAGTGTACATTTACCTATGACTGGCACTTTTCCATTGGTGAAAGAAGTGATTCTTACATTTGTTTCCTTTAGTTTACTTTCACAAACACCTAATTGTTTAAATTGTTTCTCACTTAGAACATTACACTGTGCGCCGGAGTCAACTTTCAATTGAAATTCGCTGTTATTGAATATGAGTGTCGCACAGTACCAGGAGCGCTTCATCTTGTTCATAGCATTATCCAAGGAGAGAATGGCTACTTCATATTCATCACTAT